>VYXF01009079.1:131970-187012 GCA_013397295.1 Polioptila caerulea | reverse complement strand
AATAATTTTGTTTGCACCCACAGTTCTGCAAGATGATTTATTAACAAGAATATATTTTACCATTTTATCATAAACACGAGTTGTACAGACATGGAATAATTTGCTGAAAGCCACTCTGCAGAGGTGACATAAAAAGAAATCCCCAGTTCTTGACTCCATCAGGTAATGCTACTTTGTGACATTTTACTGCATATGCTAAATTTTTTAGTGAAGATTTTATTGCCTTCCTTTTTTTTTTTCATAAATTACGAAATATATTGCATTCACTAATTATAGTTCTATGAGGAAAAAGAGCATTCAGAGTTACTTTGAATGCCATTCTTCTCATTCAAACTATCTATTTGTTTCTGTTACTTGAAGCTTTTCTGTAAGCTGAAATTGCTTAGCACTTCTTTTGAAGTTTCAAAGTTCCACCTGCTTACTTTTTCCTTAATTCTGTCACATACTTCTGCCCTGGCTGGCTTTGAGCGAGATCAGGAGAAAAACAGAGAATTCCTCCCAGCAGGTTCTCTCAGGATTCTGGCATTCCTTGTGCTAGCAGAGATGAGCTGCAGCAAAGCTCCCAGATGTCTCTGCACAGGCAGCCCCAGCCCCGAGCTCTCCTGGCTCCTACAAGCAGCCCAGGGTAAAGGACAATGTGCAGGCTCAGGAGCAGCAGCTGCACTGTGTAAGCACTGCAACCTGACCAGCCTCCCTCACAGTGCAGGAGTTCAAAGCAAGAATTGATTAGATAAAATGTTCCCTCAATTTGCCATCAAATCACTCTCTTGCAGCAATGGCATTCACTTAAAGCAAAAAGCAGTGCAAGGTGCAGGACATGCCAAAAATTCAGAGGGCAGGTGGGGTAAAAATAGCAGGCTCAAAGTAGTGTGCCTGCAGTGATCTGTCTAGATGTTGCAAGAATCTTTCTCTATATTTGTACCTTACTTTAAAATGTACTTATGTATTTCTGATATATGTTTGGCTATATTTAAATCTTTAGCAAAACTGGAGTCACGTGCATGGTTCATATCTGTGCACAGGGATAACACAGAAAAAGGGACCACATACAATTAAATGGACACCAAGTCCTAAACTGACTCCTGGTTCTTGAAGCTACGAGTTGCAAAGGACACTGCTCTTGGATGCCAGAGAAAAAACACATTTAATGGGATGGTTCTCATGATGAGTCCCAGAAGAGCAGTGACAGAGCTTGAGAGCACTCTGGGTGCCTTTCTCTGCTCTCCAGTTGTCTACAAAGAGGTTACAAGGAGGGAATGACCCCCCTGGCTTCTTCATGCCTGGGTTTTCAAAGCCCTGGGAAGAGCAGGTCAGAGATCTCACTGGCTCTGAGCAGAGGGGAAAATGGTCAGTGAACCCTGACTGGATGAACTACATACTGCTGGTTATTCATCTTTTCAGAGAGTGATGTTCTCAGATTGTAACTTTGAGAAACATGAAGAGGCGACTAGATTTCACCTTTCCCTTCACAATTTCATTTCTCTTATTTCCTATTAATGATGAATATTTATCCTGCACTCCAGAGTCCAATGTGAACTCTAATTTTCTGTAGTGCCCCACTCAGATTTTTTTAGAACTCAATTTTGAGTTCAATAGGAATTACTATGAGAATGAACTATTGTGCAGTACAGTTTTATTACAGTAGTTTTTATGTTAGACCCCAAACCTGCCCAATGCACCCATTGCACAACATTTGGAACCAAATGTGGCATAAATGCCTATTTATGTTCCAGGATAGGAAGGTTTGAGGAGGATCAACTCTGCCCATCTTTCTTGGTGTTGCTGCTCCTGCTTTGGGCTTCAGCAGTCATTAAATTTTATACTCTAGTTAGAAACTAAAGCTTGAAAATATGCTGCACTGCAGGAAATTCATCACAGGGAGAAACTGCTGTGCTGCTGCTCGGGGGAGTGGAAGACTGGCAGCTTCTATAATTGAGAACTGTGTTTTCTTGAGGGCTTGCTGGAAAGCTACACCCATTGCACCCTCTGGATGTCACCAGGGTCTGCACACAACTAATAGAGTCTTTCAGGCTGAGAGCTTTTGCTTGTGAATATTGATCCTAGGATCTGAAGAGGACAAGGAAGGAGCAGGCAGTGTGAGGAGACACCCCTGTCAAAGCTGCAGCTGAGCATGAGGCTGGTCTAGAAAATCAGTGCAGCCAATGAAGCTTGACATTTTAAGTGTCTTGTTTGCAGCACTAAATTTGGGGATGAAGAAGGCTGTGATTGAAGGTTTGAAATGTGCCATGCATCCTCAGACCTGTCCTAGAGTGAGAGCACTCAAAGTGCTAGGTTTGAAGTGGATGCTAGCAAAAGGGCAGCTGGGGAAACAAGTGAGCTTTTCAAAATCAAATTAAAATGCTTTTCCTCCTCCAGACTGTCCCCTGAAGAGCTATTGTGTTAGAATTTGGTTTCCAAAGCTACCATTAATTTGGGAACTAGCAGGATTTTTTAATGTTGCAGTTGTCAACGTACCTGTGATGCTGGAGTCTCTAGTGGTACTTCTGCAGTGGTATCTCTAGGCTGTATTTGACTTGCATCACAGTAGTGAATAGTTTAGGTGGAAATTAAATGAGTGCAAAGAGCCATGTATGTGTTCTGAGGTCTTTCTAGCTCTGCTAGGGCTAACATCACTGAATTTGATTTGCCAAGAAAAAATCTCCAGGATGATGCAGCCCTCTACCTGAAAGATTCTTGGTATTTTTCCTATTTAAATTCATTCTTCTCTGCCAGGAAAGAACACGTAACACCCGGGGCTCCTTGAGCACAGACAAACAGACAAATGTTCTCACAGTGCAAAATCTCCCTTTGGTTTTACTGCCCCCACAGAACACAATTGCTGTAGAAGTGTATGGGGGAAACTGTGCTAAAACTGCCCCTCTGATTGTACTAATTAGAATCTAATTAGTCAGGCATGTTTTGACTGGAAACAGTCCATGACACAATGAACATATTTTTGGCCTTAAAAGGATACTAAGACATGAACAACAACAAAGCTTATTTAATACTTGTTACATATTTTTGTTGTGGAAGTCAGACAGCATAATTCTCATCAGGGACCACTCTTGAGGTACTGACTACCTTGGAACATGAAACTCTACAGAACAGCAAAGCCTTTAATTCCTGGTTGCAGGCAGGGGTTGTTTCAGGCCTGGGTGTTTGCTACCCAGAGAGCTGTGTTTGTCAGCTACACATGAACGTGGCCTTCTGTTGAGTGAAGAAATGCCTGATATTTGTGGTCCCACACTGCTGTAGGATGAATGAGTCACGTATTTACTTGCAGGATTAGACATCAGGGAGCTGCTGCACAGCAAACAACCACGCCTGTAGGTTCTGAAGTACTTGGGGGGCTGTAAAGCACTAAAATAATGATGCTGTTCCTCCTAAGTAATGTCAAAAATGTCTTTGCTATTCAAACACAGCCTCCAATGATCTCTAGGAGAATATCTGAGGAAGATAAAGGGAAGCAAGGACAGGAATTGACAGGCAGGTAGGCTGGCTGGTTACCACAGTCCAATGTTTCAGGATATCAAATTGTTTTCTAGACCTTGAGCTGGACTCACTCTCTCCACAGAGAACTTGAAAACTTTCCTGGTTTCAGAGAAGGTCTAAAAGTTTAAGAAGACAGGAAAAGAGAAGGGCACAGAGATGCCCTGTTCCCACTCTACTTTAGGTCAACTGCAGGGAGGAAATTATTTTCTGCCAGACAAATTTCTGCCTTGGAAAACGTTTTGATTAAGAGAACCTGTGCTGTTGGCTCAGTTCTTTGGTACCCAGTGCCACTTGCCTCCTCAGCTGTGCCTGCTGCTTGTCTGACTGCACAGGGAGCAGTGAAAAGGCTTGGCTCAGGTGATGCCTTAGGGTTTAGCTTTTATATTTTTTAGATCCTGGGCTGTTTCAGTGGGTAGTTTTAGGTTTCATATTCAGCGCTACTGAGCTCTCTTCACAGAGTAGAGAAACAAAACAGTTCCCTCTCCAGCTTGGGACCAAGGACAACTTTCAGGCCCAAGAACAATAACAGCAGTGAAGTGAGAAGGAAAAACCAGGAGGATGGACCTTCATAACCTGAAGCTATGGTTGGACAATTGATTCTAATGTGTCAATGGACCAGAACTTAGATAAGTGTAAGACCTCATGATCAGTCATCCATTTTGTGACCATTTTGGGTTCACCTTGGGTGTGGCCCAGCTGGGCTCGTGTGCTGCCCAGATGTGCCCATTGAGGGCTTTAAATAAATCCCTGCTTTATCCTTCTGCTCTGTCTGGTCTCTGCTCCAGGTCAGCCTCCAGAAGGTTTCACCACAGGTGGCTGAGTGCAGGAATGACATGGTGCTGGAGATTCCCTGCAGGGTCTTACATGGCTTTAGCAGCTACTTAGAGCCACTTAGGAAAGCACTGACAGATTTTGACAGGTCCTGTCCCACACCAGGCAGCCTCCTGCAGCTGTGCCAGGTGGCACCAGGTGACTCTGTCTAAGCAACTCCACAGAGCCCTGGCTGGACATGGAGGATGTGCCCCCCTCATTCCCGTGTAAACGTGAACATGAAGGCAAGTTGGACTTTGTTTTTTGAAACAGAACCCTAGGGTTAGTATAGCTCAACATCTCCTCCACAGGAGACTTTTAATGGGACTTGACTCCTAAATTTGCATTCACAGGGTATCCCACAGCCTTGGAGTAACTATGGCCCTATAATAGGGCTCAACTAGTCCTGTGAGGATGATGATGTAATCTCAAAACATTGGGATTTCTACATTTTTCCTGCTTCTTGCAGATGAAGAGGAGCTGCTTCCTACTAATACCTTTGATTTCCATCTCTAAGGATTTTCCTCCTTCTGAGAATGCAAATGGCAAGTGAGTCAGAGCCCACTCAGGAGAATACCCACCTGTGACAGTGGCACAGACACATAATCCCGCTGGATGATCCAAAATGAAACCATTTCTATGGATACTGCTACAGGAAAGTTCCCAAACCACTAGAACAGGGTTATAATATCAGCTTGGGATGACCTTTGAGAGACCAAGACCCACTGTTTATCTCATCCTAAATTTCTCCCACAGGCAAAACATTTGTTTTGCCTTTTAAACAACCAGTGGGAAAGCAATGCTGTTGTGAAAAATGAAGATGTGCTGTTTTGTCAAAGGCAGTTGTTTTCCCTGTCTGGGAGAGGAATGACATTTACACTCAGAACAAGATTACTCTGTCCCAGAATTATCTGAGAATTAAGAAGGGAGAAGGTAAAAGTTTATTTAATAAATATTTTATAAGCAGTGGATGGGAAAATTAAATGCCATTGCCCTCAACTTTGGCAAGATACCTTTTTCCCCCAGAGAAAGCATAAAAAGCCAAACTCAAAATAGTCTCTGTCCTACAGGAAATATAGGAATTGCTAAATCTTACTCTGCACATACACCTTCCCCCTTCTCACTGCCCAGTTACAATCCTGCTTTGTGCAAAACAAATGAATCAAGTGACTGGGAAAGCCCTGATGAAAATAACACACAGGCTCTCACACTGGTGAGAGCAAACAGAAACCCTGCACTGCAAGAGATCAATATCAGCACTTGTGACACTACATAAACCATGGCACAGAAAGACAAATCCCGCCCCTTCGAGTAGACACTGACAGAAAGCAGAGCAGGTCAGGCAGGGAACAGGAAAATCTGTGCAAATACTTTGGGGTTATCCCTACCATCAGTTGATTCTGGTACTATCCATTCATACTTGCTCACTAACACAAGTTATGTGGAAGAGGGGGAAAAGCTACATGGTAAAAAGTCTTCAGTGTTTTGCAACTAATTCACAATTTAATTTCATTTTGGATTATGTACTGTGTAAGAATTGGAGACCTTCACCTCTACTGCTGTCCAAATCAAGGAGTTAGACAGTTTTTGTGACCCCTAAAGCAGGACTTTGGGTGTTCTTACTCATGCTATAGCTCTTTATCTTTGGAAAACAGACTTAAAAGTCTGCACTACTTCAGGACACATTCCTTGTTTGTGTTTGGAACAAGAACAAAAAAAAATTCTGGATTCTGAGAAATTCCTGCACACCATGGACAAATAAAACACAGTGATTTATTTCCACAATTCTCATAAATTTTCCTTCTCACCCTGTAGTGTAAGCTTACTTTCATTGCCTAAGGTAGGAGTGACTGAGGAAGTCAAGTATTCAGTCATTTCATGCTTGATGCTATGAGATTGCATCTCTCTTGACTTAATTTTCTTTGGAGCTCTTTTTTCTAAGGATGCTACTGCGCTCTGGATTGGGTAACAATTCCTGCTTTTAGTCTCTACATGCTCACAGAAGTGTGTGCTGAGTCAAAATGTAGTCTGTAATTACCTGAGCAGGTAATTACCTACGTTTTAGAACATCAATGCTGCTGCTGTACTCAGACCTGCGTTTTGCACATGCTGCTCTTTGGTCTGAGGCACCTTTCAATGCCCAGGTTCCCTCTCACCTTGCAGCTTTAGTCCTTGCCTTCCCAGTGTGTACTCAGGCTTAGAGGCTGAAAGGAGAGGCTCTCTTTAACACAGACATTAAACTGCAGGAAGACAGACCTTTGAACAGGTTGGGGAAATGTTTGATAGGTACAGTTAACAGGATTTCAAAATGATGCTCCAAGAAAGTGAAATACTTTGTCTGTATCCCTTGCAGCCACTCGTGACCTTTTCATTAATGAATGGCGTTTTTGCAACCAGTCTATCAGTGACACTTGCCCCCCTTTCAGAAATATGTTGTGATCCTTATCATGTAGCTGTTCTCTGTGATAGCAAAACAGCCTAGAGCAAATACCCAGCTCGTGTAATCTGGCACAACTCCATGGAAATCACTGAGGCTATGAATGTTTCTCCAGGGACAGATCAAACTCAGAGTATTTGTGTATCTTTTTTTCAGGAACATAGGTTCATTTTAGAATACTTCAAACACACAGTTCTGATTCAAACATTATTTTGACTTTTCTTGTCTCCCCAAGAGCTTGAAAGGTTCTTGCCATTTGGCTGGAAAAGAACTCCTGACCAATTTCACTCTCAAAGATTATTTTATTTATAAGCCGTGAAGAACCAAAAATAACGGTGTAGGTAGAGGAGAATGGCCCTTTTATCCAGGCCCTGCATTTGATAGCTGGGATTTCATGAGCTGTGGCCAAAACCAGGAAATGGGCAGATCAAATTTCTCATGCTGTTAGTGCAGTTATATTACCCCAGGGAAGTAATTATTGCCTCAGAGTTTGTTATAACAGCAAGCACAAACAAACTGAAATCACTGTGTACTGCATCATCTTCTGACTCTCACAAACCAGCAAGGGACCTCTCCCTGCTCCAAGGTGCTGGTAGAGATGTGATCCCAAGGACCTGAGGTGCCACACACAGCCCAGCTCGCAGATCCAGAGCCACAGTCCCAAATTCACAACAGGCTGATGCCCCATCAGAGTGGTGCCCTGCTCACCCCACACAGAAGCTTTTCAAGAACCCAAGAGAGGCTTCAGGCTGGAAAATAATGGCTTGCTGCTGGGCTGATGATGGACCTAGGGCTGGAGCTGGGCCACAGAGACAGCTCTGCTGGGCAGTCCCACTGCTCTGCAGGGCTGCTCCTACTGGAGATGTATTTCTCTGAACACCCTGACTGCATCAAGCAAACTGCAGAGGATGTGTAACTCTGCTCAAATCAACAGCACAAATCCCAGTTAGATCCAGTTAGGATGTGATGCAGGCAGCCACAAGCTGCAATGACTCTCCAGTATCCTGGCCTACCTCCAGATGCATTTGGTTGGGAAAAGGCTTTTGACCAACAGCCATGTGGGAAAGATCTGAACCAAAGATGAAAAGTAGCATAATCTTGCTGCTGCTTTGCCACATACCATTTGTTAGTTCCTAGCATGAAATTTTCAGTTCACTTTTAGCTAAGAGCTAGTTATTCCCACTCGAAATGCTGAGCCCAGGGAGTTAGAAATGCACTTAGTAGCTTTTCTTTATGAGCATCTTCCTGATTTCCCAGCCAGCAGCAAAATACTCCAAAGATGAATTTCACTCTGTTCTATGCAGACAAAATACATAAGCAACTCCCAAGGGCATAATGAGATAGACAGTGGAGATGGATTTTTATGAAAAATTATTTTCTATATTTTCAGGTTTCAGGAAGATGCTTAATCTTTAGGCTCCTTCAGTTCTACAGCAGTGTATCCCAACTTTGATAATGTATTTCTTTTCCCTCCATGCTGGTTCTCCCCTAAAAGTACTTTTTCCCCCCTTTTTATTTTCTTTTTTTTTTTTTTTTAGCACACCTCTTTCTTACCTACAATCTTACAAGCATGAAAATAGGTTTCACTTTTATTCTGCTTTGTTACCAAACATTTATTATGCAGAATGAGCTTGCCAGTGCTCAGCAAACTTCCTTCACTAATTTTAATTCTTATCAGCCAAGTCAATTGATTGTTCTGCTCTATTTTGTGTCATATTGTGAAATCATTTTTGTCTCAGCACTGTTTTCCACAAAGAGGAATTCCTCACAGTGTGGAAGTGAGCACTCAGACAGCATGTACAACTTAAACCATGCTCCATTCTCACTGGGATATGTGTCTTAAGTGGTTTCTCCATGCCAGGGTGATCATCACTCTTGAAGATGCCTCTGCAGTGCAAAGGTTTTGCCATCAGTGGTGTGTAGTAAAATACAAATGAAAAGTGTACAAATGAAATGGTGTGTGTGTTTGTGTTCCTGCAGCCTTCACTACCAGCCATATTTAGAATATGAAATGGATAAATATTTACAAAGAGCAATAGGACAATCTAGAGATGGAAGGAGTGGCCTCTGGTGTGAAGCCTGTTTTACCTTTGCCTCAAACAGTGTGGCAGGGGACCATGGTGTCTCTGTCTGCATCTCCATTTCCTCATTTGCAAAATCCAAGATATTACAAGACCTTTATTACACTAAAGCATTTGCAAAACTTTAGGCCTTGTGAGCTGCATGCAGGGCTGCATATGGACTAGGAACAGCTCCTGGAAATGTGTCAAGGAGCAGAATTTGGCTTAATGAGGTTTCCCAGATCATCAAGTGGGAGTGGGTTCTCCTGCCCCAGCTAAATGTCATGGCAGGGGTGATATATCCTGAAACCTTCAAAATGTTCAGGGAAAAGCTGGCTCTCTCTGTCTTCTGCAGTATTTTTTGTTATATAATTACTCTTCCTTTTAGTCAGTGGCTCATTTGTCTTCCATGGCTTATTTTTTTTAGGAAAACCTTCCAAACTCAGAGAAGATGAACTTTGTGCCTTTTTTTTTAAGCCATGACAGACTCTGATCCATAGAATTGGTTTACCCCCTATCTTTTAATGCCATATATTATTACAAGTCTTTCACTGAAGAAAAATAATGGACTTGGAAGTTGTGCAGAACCTTTACAAGAATGAAAGCTAGTTCAGAAAGAAAAGAGAAATGCTGCTTTTACTACCAAGAGAGTGGAATGAGGGCGAGTTTCTGAGCCATTCCAATGCTCTATTTAAGGTGAGAATTGATTTGTGTGTCAGGATGTGCCCAAGGAAGGGTGACAGAGCTGGTGAAGGGTCTGGAGCACAAGAGGAGCAGCTGCGGGAGCTGGAGTTGTTTAACCTGGAGAGGAGGAGGCTCAGGGGGGCCCTCACTGCTCTCTGCACTCTCTGAAAGGAGGGTGCAGCCAGGCAGGGGCTGGGCTCTTCAACTGAGTAGACAGAAAAAGAGGAAATGTCTGCAAGTTGCACCATGGATCTCTATATTGGATATGAGAAGAAATGCTTTCACAGAAAGGGCTGCTGATCCCTGCAGGGGCTGCCCAGGGCAGTGGTTGAGTGCCATCCCTGGATGTATTCAAAGGATGTGTGGCTGTGGCACCTGGGGACCCGGTTTAGGGGCAGGCTTGGCTGTGTTGGGTTTATGGTTGGATTTAATGATCTTAAAGGTCTTTCCCAGCTTCAATGATCTGATGATTTTTGTCTATTTCTGTACCAGCACAGAGGAAACATGCAGGCCTGTTGGTTTTCAGTTGCTCTTCTTACACTGACAATTTTAGAATAGTCTAAACTTTTTCCTAACAGGAGCATATTCCTTTCCCATTATCAAGTGAAATCTTTTTGTTTTTCATTACTAACCACAAAATAATAATAACAAACCCCAGCAAAAATATTAAAAATATGAACAATCCTGTATTTTCTGACATTTTTCCCAAGATCAAATATTTATTTTCTTAAACACCCTCTATTAATAATACCCTCTAAGATCTCTTGAAATCTTCCCAGGTTCAACAGGATAAGCTACTGCTTTTAGCAATAATATTGCCTATTTCTTTCACATGAGCACTCATATAAAGCATATCAGCCTGTCCTAAATCTCACTGATTTATCCTTACATGCTCAGCCCAATTAGAATAAAATTGCAGTTAAGAGCCTTGTCTTCCCTGATGTGTGATCACTGCACATTTTATTGTTGTTAATAAACACTGATGATTACATTAATTGCCATTACAATCTAACTGCTTCATTTTTGAGAGCCCTGTGTGGTCTTTTTGCTGTGCACAGCCACAAGGTGCAGCTTGTCTCTTCAACATCTGCACCACTGATAGAGACAAAAGGTTTCTGAAATGACCCCTTGTGACCTGCAACCACTGAACCAATGCTTTAGTGCTGTATGTGGTTAAGTGTGTATGTTCACACTTGGTCCCTTAAAAAAGTTAATTTTATCATACTTGGCATGAAGAGAGACTGAAATGAGCAGGCAGCAAAATACAGTCGAGCCTGTTTAAAGAAAAACTGCACAAATTCCTAGTACAGCCCCAGTTTAATTACTGATCAGGTTGTATTTATGCATGACGAGAAACAGCTCATTAAAATAGCAATAGCTAAATGTAATTATCTCATCTCTACTCTAGACAGGTCTGACTGTCCTTGTACAAAAGCCAGCATGTCAGCTCATCTTTGGTGTCTGTAATCAGAAGCTTTACCCAATCTGCCCAGCAAGCCTTTCTGTGTGTAGAAACGAAGCCTGCCTACTTCTTTCAGTTTATCAGCAGAAATAACTGATTTCATGATGCTCTGCTGCCATTTCCTTGCTTGAACACTTGGACTGACACCTTCTGGACTCCTTAGCCCACAGTATCAATCAGCCCCATAAAAAGAGTTGGTTTATTTTTAATAGCAGCTTTACACAGCCCAGTTTGGGTGCCTCTGCAAGACTGGGTACCACACATTCCCTAGGGAGTGTTTTAGAGTGGGTCACACCCCCAGCACGCAGCCCTGACTCCTCTCAGAACCACCAAGCTGCCTTCAGAGCACCCAGCCCTTGGTCCTGATCCCCTGCAGACCCCATGGCTGATCCCTTTCCACACAGAGGTGCCTGGGAGCTTGCAAGGGGGGTGTTTCTGTAGCCCAGGGGCATGGGTGGTCATGGCATGGCCTGGGAGAGGGCTGGCAGAGTGCTGAGGGGTCTTTGAGAGCCCAGGGCTCTCTGATGGGGAGGTGCTCTGCCCTTCATCCCTCTGCCACAGGAACCGTCCACAGGAAACTCTTGGAGGGGAGGGGAAGAATTCAGCTCTTTTATCCCATCCCATGCAGAGAGCTAAAGGACCAGATCTGGGAGCAAAGCCTGCAGATTGAGTTAATTGACAGGGTGGATATACTCTGAACAGTTTTTAGGGGTTTTTTGGACCTTATGTATACAAATATGATGTGAATTCTCATCTGGTTGACTCAGTCTCTTTTTCCATTTGTGCTAGGTAAATGCTTCACTTTATTTGTCCACAATTCAACAGCTTTGTAGCTTCAGGACCTAACATGTGAAATTTGAGTTTTTTATTGACTTTTCCCCTTACTTATCCCAAAACTGGCTATTTATTTTAGAGCTCCTAAGGTGCCCCTAATATCCAGTCAGTGCTGTCTTCACCACCTCTACCTCCTTAGCTGAAAGGTGACTCAGATATTACAGAGCAAGTTGTTATACATTCCTTTCTGGGATATTTAGAGAGATGCTTCAGCCATAAAGATTGTAACCAGATCTCTGTCTGAAAGGCTGCTTATGTTTGGATCCAATTGATCTGGTTTATATCCGTCCCTAGAAATGTTTAGTTATCCTTTAATTGTAAATGACGTTATTCATATGTGTATTTGCTCTAATTTCTTCTGCTGTAAGTGACATTTCAAGTTCTGCTCTCAAGGAATTAGGGTAGAAATCCCCACAGCACTTCAATCCCTTGAGTACACTGAAACATTTCAGCTATTGCAAGCTGTGGCTGTTAGCCTTTGCCATGGTGCTGACAATGTCACTTGGAAAAGCCTTGTGGCAAATACCTAACCCCCCCACAACTTTAATAAAAACTCAGAACAGCATCACCTCCCCAGTTCCAAAATTTCAGCAAACTACAAACTTTGAACACAGGGGCAAGGAAATGTGAGTCCATTGGTTGTAATTTCCTTGGGAAGGGCAACCCTTAACTGTAGTAACTCCTTTTAAGAGTATTTCTGATCTGAATTTGGTTAAATTAAATTAAATTAAATTAAAGGACAAAAGCTTGCTGATGTTATGGCAGCGAATGTGTTTAGTAGAAGGAGGTCGTTACTTGCCACCTAAGAATTCCTTTTTGTTGTGGACTCCAGCTGATCATAAATTTGTCATCAAAAGCAGTGTTTACCTGTAAATTGACTTTTGATTCGCCATATTTTGTATTAAATATTCCTGTGTATAACCAAGTTCATATGATGAGAGGAAATTATACAGCAGAACAGTCCTTCAGCAATGCTTCATCTGAGAGACTGAGCTCTCAACTCTCACTGCAGCCACGACCAGGACATTCACATGTATGAACACATTTAGTTTTACTCCATTCCACTTCATCTAAGGAGCTTCCAAAGGAAACACTCCAACATTCAGATCCCATGTTTCTTTAAAAAAAAAACCACCAAAATTAAACACAGCACCCGCAAATAAAAAGTACCATTGCAAAACTCATCCAAAAATCATGTTATGTGTGTACTTCTTGTTTGGTATTACTATTATGAAGGTCTTTGGTGACTTAATAATGTAGCAATTTTGCAGACCTGATAACATTGGGACCTTTGCCTTCAAGCTGTACTGGATAAATTGTGCTAAGAGATGCTTCACTCTGGGCATTTTTTTACACTCATGGCCAAAGCATTATCACTCCCAGCATTACTGGAATAGCAAAATGTTTTCCAGTTTATCCCTTCAAAGTGGAAAACAAGACATTTTCAGAAGTCTTAGCAAGATAAAACCCCCAGCTAAGATTCTACTGAGAACCTTTTCTGGCTTGAATAAATCATTTACCAAAATGTTGTGATTCTCTTTTAAAAAAGATATTTAAAGGCTAAATTTAGTTTCCAGAAAAGGGATGAACCCAAAGAAACCAGTATTTTCCTCCTAAGGTTTCGAGGGATGGGACTGTGATTTCTTTCATATTTGTATTCAGCAAAGAACCAGTTCTGAGCTCTTTCTAGCATAAACAAAATGATGGTGACAATACATAATGATCAGAAAGGGAGAAAGAATCACTCTAGATTTTTATAGAGTAAAACACAAAATGCCCGAAGCAAACACAAAAAAGAACTTACATTAAAACCATAAAAAATTTATTCCTGACGAACATAAGAAAGCATTCCATGGCTCTATACAGGAAAGGCAATAAGAAATTTTAAATAGTAGAAGAGATGCCGTTCTCCTCAATGACTGTGAGATTCCTTTCCACTCCTGTTTGTTTCTTCACTGTGCTGGGAGGCTCCAAGAGGTAAAATCGAATATGAACTGATGATACATGTGCTTGGAGTTTAATATTTCCTATTTTAACTCTGCTCATTTAATACCTAATGGATGAAATTCTACTTTTCCTTATATAGAAACCTGCACATGAATTTTATTGATTTCTTTGAAACCACTCTGACCCTGTTTCAGCTAGAGGCTGGCCTAAAATTGCTATTCTAACGGGATGGAAATGTGAAGAGATGACAAGAATGGATGATTTTTCTTTTAATTGGGCTGGTTTGTGGTGTATTTCAGTTTGATATCTGTGTTTCTGGGATGAAATATATTCATAGGCTAAGCACTAAATGATTCCTTCATTAAAAAATAGCAAATTATTGATATTATTAAAGCAGATTGGGGTTTTTTTTGGGGTTTTGTTTGTTTCTCTTGACATAGGCAGGATTGTATCTGTGATTTTTGTGCACAAAAACCATTGTGTTCCTTCAGGCTATAAAACCACTCTGAGGTCGATTTCCTCCTGGTGCAGTATTCCAGGACAAGGGAAATTTTTGTTGTGCAACACGTTGTGCAATTAATGTCTAGGATGTAAATTAAAACCTGCCCAGCAGATAAATGTCTGTTATGACAAGGCCTCCCCAACCCAAAAGTGGAGGTCATGCTCAGCCCCACCCTCTGACATTCATTTTTCAAAGGATGGTTTAAATAACCCTATGCATATCAAAAGGATCTAAATTCTTAGCAAAAGGAATTCAGAGCAGGCAAAGGTAATTTATTTGGAGCAATTAGTCAATGCCAGCAGAGTTCAGCAGGAGTTTCATGGGTACAAAAATGAGCTTCATCTTATTTAAGCCCAAAGGATTGCTAACAGTAGTAAGAACTACAGTTCTCCTTTAATAATTTAATTTCAAGTGTGCCCAGATTTTCCAAACCTAGACTTGGTCTCTCCTCCACTGCTTCAGATTTACAATGAGCTAAGTTAGTAAAATCTTGGCTGGCACAAAAGTGCTGTGACAAATTAGAGAACCTGGCCAGAGACCACCTCTTTTCAGCTCACTATCTTTGCTTCTTCACAGTAACATGAGCAGCCTGCCTCCACGCTCTAAAAGGGATGAAATTTGGTGCAGTAAGGGCTGCAGGATGGTTCACCATTTTCAAGCTCTCCCAGCCACATATTTAACCAGGGTACATCACAAACTCAGAGCTGATTCAAACCCAGCTATTCCCAAAGTTGTGCCACACCATTCCAGATTTTTAAATGCTGTGCTGCAGCTGAGCTATAAATCTCTGTAAGCATTCCCTAGCATTCATTTTCCATGGAAGTAATTGAGACTGGAAAATAGGAACAATCAGACTTGCTCACAAGATTTCACATTCTCCTTGGCTCCTGCCAACTCCAAACTGACATGGGAGCAGTGTCTCCTGAGGAATTCTGCTGCCTCTGGTTCTGGTTGACATCATGAAGTGTTGAGGTATGTGTAAAAAGTTAACATTTCCCCCCTCTGAATTTCAAATAGTGCACAAAGTTCAAATGCAGTCACAACCAGACGTCAGTTGTAAGTTCTCCATGTCCTTGCTACAGATATTTCATTTCTAAAAGCAGCCTGTTAATGTCAAACATTTCCATTCTAGCATTCAGAGATTATGAGTTTATTGCAGCAGCTGTAATCTCCCTGTATTTCAAGGAAAATATATTAGGAGATATTTTAAATGCATTTTCCTCTATTAACATAAATCTTGGCATCTTGTGTAATAACAGGGCATAAATTAAACCAAAACTCCTGAAACAATAAAGGAGTCCTAAAGGACAAATAAAATTGAATGAAGATTTCAGGTTTAAAATTTTGTGTGGGAATGCAATTCCTCGCACTAGGTAGTCCTCCTGTTACCAGCACACAAAAGCTGAGGTGCCACTAATGGGGCACAAAGCTTTTCACCAGAAGGCTTTAATCCCTGGAAAACATGAGTCTGCATTGTCTGGCTGCTTCTTGGTGGCTTTTGCAGGGCAAGTTCCATGGAGATGTTAGAAACAGGCTGAAATCTCCATGTCAAGTTTTTTCCCTTATGGATAGCTAGAGTCTAGGCTGCTCAGGACAAATTCAACTTAAACAGCCTGTGTTCAAGTGCCCTCAACGTTGTTTAAACTCTGCAAGGATGATAGTGCAGCATGAGAAAACAGAGATGGCAATTGATCCTCCCATTAATTCAACTAAATATTCCGGGTGATCCCTTCAATTCAATTCTCTGGATTTACACTCCGTATGTAGTTAGATTGTTGTTGTGCCCTAACAGCAATTCAGGCTTGTTAGGGATTTATTTATGGAAACTTCCTTTCATTGCTGTGAGACTACAAATGATCTATTGTATGCTTGATTGTTTCAGATGCTCTGGTTTACATGACCTTTCTTCTAGCTGCATAGCTGAACTCAACATAGGCTGAGAAAATGCTATGAACATGATTTCAAATAGAAGAAATTTCTCTGCAGCCCTAATCCCAGTCTTTCCCTTTTTTGCCACTGCTTTCTTCACCCACTCCTCTTCTTTGATTTGATACTTGTTTCTGTTTAGGAGCCTACCTAATGTTTTATTTATTGACTACATAGTTTCCAAATGAAAATAAGAAAGGAGAGAAATCAGAGAAGAGAAATTACTGTAGGAAATACTGTGTATGTGCTGAGTTCAGTGTAGTAAAGCTCTTGATACAGTAGAAAATCCAGTAACTTCTGCCTAGGAACAAGTCTTTGTGTGCACGTCAAAGCACTCTCCCACTCTCCCAGAACTTTCTCGCACTCTTAGAAAGCTGGAAACTAAAAAGAAGGCAGAACTTCTGGGGTTGTACACACCCTGTGCCTGAAAATGCTCTATTTTTGACTCTCATTATCTCCTCCTTTTAGCTTGTTCAAGTGTATTTTTAGTGTTTTCTTCCACGTATAAGTTGGAATAATGTCTGCAGTGTGTAGGGACTGAAGCTCCAGGTAAGCATGCTGGCTTCTCTAAGGGGCTCCAGGAGGAGGTGAGGCAGGTGAGGCATTGGACTTCTCTCACAGGTGTTGAACAGGAATCCTGCTAGAAGGCCAACCATGAGCAAGGTTTCCTGCAGCAGCCCTTTACATTATTTAGGGATAAATAAAGCATGTGGAGGCTTTTTCTCTGGGCCAGGGAGCTGCATCATCACATGTGCTGTAAAACCCAACGAAATTGAGCCCTGAATCCTTTTGTTCACATGGCCAAAGCTGCCCCACCACCCGTGCTGGGAGCAAGAGGTGGGCAGGGATGCCACCCCTGCCTCTCTCCTGAGCATCCTGTGACGGCAAGAGGCTCTGAAGCCACAGCTGATCATGCAGGCTGAGTCAACAGCCTCATCACACTTCTGCACTCGCCCTTGCACTGCTTCTGTCACAAGCTGCCTCCTGCACTGAACAGCTGCCATCGCCCGCAGAATCACTCCCTACCAACCGGGAGGCACTTTGCCCAGAGTGTTAAAGAAATGGTGACAGTATTTTCCTCTTTTTTATAATCTTTACCAGCAAATCATTGGAAATAAGGACCCTGAGGTCACCCAGTCTGCCCTGTGATAGTTCAGCTACAGCTGTTCTTGACAGATGTTTATCTTGTGGGTGTGAGCCTCCTGTGATTCTTCCACCTTCCCACAGCAATCTGTTCCACGGATCTGCCACCCTTGCTGTTGGATGCTTGGCCTTAAGGTCTAACTGAAGGCTCCTGCAATTTTAAGACCATTTCTTTGCTTTTGTTGTAAGCACAACTACATTTTAAATGCTGGAGAATGCTGCTTGTTGCTTTCCCAGTCTTAAGGAGCTCCAAGTAGAGTGAAGTGGTTACTCCAAGTAGAGTGGAGTGGTTACTACAGATGTTACTCGGTTTTAAACACAGTGGTATGGTATTTTGCCTATTTGCTACAGGCTGATTTGGCTCATGGTCACAGCTTCTGATTCATTATAACCCTCAAGTCCTTGCTGGACAAAGTGATTCTCAGCCAGACAACTCCCAGGCTGTGCTCATGCCATTAACATCTTCTGCTTCATTCCCACCATTTCCACTAGTCACTGTTGTTTATCACAACCTTTTTCTAAATAGAAGTGGTCTTTTTCCGGAAAGAACAGTCACCTTACACCACTCCTCCAAATCATGAGAATCGTTCTGAATCCTTATTCTGTTCTCTGAACGTTTCTTGTCCATCCCAGTATAACATCACAAGTGTGTTTTCCAACCCACCATGAAAATTATCCATTATTAAGCTGCCCCGTGTCTGTCAGAGCTCAGGGACTAACAAAGGGTGATGCAGTGCTGGAGAAAATGAATTTAGCCCAGCAGCTCTTGCTTGGACTGCACAGAGTGTGGCTGCTCCCTGCCCAAGATGGGTCTGGGCAGTGGTAGAGCAGGGCTGCCGTGGTGTGTCAGCATCAAGGATTGAGGCCAAGATCAGGGAAGGATCCACACCATTCCCAAACCTGTCTATGCCTCAAGGACAAAAGACAGGGAGTGCTGCTGTGCAGGAGTTTTTATCCAATAACAAATTGGGGGTGGATACCAATGAACACCCAATAGGCACCCTGCAGGGGAGGAGCAGGGGGGATGCCAATAAAACTTGGGGGCCAACCAGGGTAGGTGGGANGGGGAAATACCATAAAGGGTAACAACTGGGGCTGGAATTCAGGAGGATTGACACCAGGGGTAGGAAAAACAAAGAACATTCTACAATAAAGGGAGGGAACAACTTGGACAAAACCAACAACATAGGGGAATATAACAGGAACAAACCATTACAAAAAGAAAGTTTAACATCTGAAAGAAAACACACCACACCAAAAGGGTATTTATGCTGCATAGTCAGCCATTGTCTCTGCCCTTGTCTCTCTTCTCTGCTAAGTTTTCCTGAATCATTTTCCAAGTAGATCCTATTTGATACTTTCCTGTGCATGCAGTTTTCTCATAAATAGTTCCTGACTGAACTGGGAAGACTGGCTCTTTGTTATTTACTCGAGGCTGAGTGTTTCAATTCTCTAAAA
Organism: Polioptila caerulea; assembly: GCA_013397295.1. NCBI lineage: Eukaryota > Metazoa > Chordata > Aves > Passeriformes > Certhiidae > Polioptila > Polioptila caerulea. The sequence continues at coordinate 168,257 of VYXF01009079.1, read as the reverse complement.
ACAATCCTCAATCTCACTGCAAAGCACCAAAATACTGAAACTCACTTTAGAATAATTAGCAAAATTGTTGCAAATTTCTCTGGTACTTCAAGTTAAAATCCAGCTGTTATTGGAGGTTTAAAGTTTAGCTAATTTCTGCTTTTTCAGTCTTCTGAGCATCTTGGTGTATGATGCACTCATGTGTGAATGTCCAGCACTGCTATACCTTATTTTTACTTATCTGCTTTTTCTGACCACAAAAACAAGCCTGGCCAAGAGAAAGGAGGCCAACATCCCTAGCAAAGGCTGGGTCAAGATGACTGTAATAAGCAAACCTAACAAAGTTAATGCAAGTAAGATTTGCAGAGTCTATTACACTGAGTACCTTAGAGAGTGATTCAAGCTGAGATGAAACTTTCTGGAAACGTGCACTGGGCTGAACCAGAACCAGTTATCCTTGGACCCCCCTCCTTGGAGTCTGAAAAGTTAATTTCTAAATTTCTAACATCTGGGTTTTTTTCTATTCTAGTGAAAGCTTTTGGTTTGAAACTTGGAGTCACACTATGGTCCCTGTTTTTGTTACTAAGCAAAAAATTTACGACTCTTGGATATAAAGATGAGACGAAAATGTAACCAAACACATTATGAAGACTCAAAAATATGAATACGAAATACAAACAATGCTTTTTATTTTTCTTTTTAAGTTACAAACCCAGTTCTATCAGCTTGTGAAGACATCCCTTCATTTGAGGTGAAATATAGGTCATGATTTCTGAGTCCTTGGGCTTGGCAGCATGATTTTTGGCCTGTAGCTCAAAATGGAGCTGGCCATCTGCTCTTTGAGAGCCCATAACTGCTGTCAGAATCACACAGGGTATTATAGCAACTGCCCAAAGCAAAACAAAACCAAACCAAAATACTTCAAGATACTATAGTCATTTTATCCATCTGCCTATCTATTTATAAACTAGCTTGCTGAAGTACTCCACACATTCTGGAGGCAATAATTTGCCATTTCTGTTTATTTTTGCAGGTGTCCTTGAACCACTTTTCAAAAAAGCAAACCAGCACAGGGCTGAGAAGGGGAGAACTTGTTTGCTGCACTGAGTGAAACAGTGGTAGGTCCTTTTCTCAGAGCCTGAAAAATGATACATCAACTGCAGTGAAGAAATTTCTGGAGTTGGTTCCATTTATTTGACACTTTGGTGAATACTAATGGAGAATTCAATAGTTCAACACTGCAGGAGTGGGGTAAACCAATCCAGGAAAACCATCAGCTATGGGGAAACCAATTTCCTCTCTCAAACTTATTGTTCCTGTAGGTCAATGGTGGCCACCAGAGATTCTACTTGTTGCTGACACATTCCAGAGATAATTTCATTTTCCCACCTTTTTTTTTTTTTCTTTTTTTAATTTATTTTTTTGAATTGGCAGAAGCAGGCAAGAGAGTTAAGTATTCCAAGGGTAAAAGGGAAATCTTACGAAAGAAATGTGGAGAGGCAAGATGGGTAGCAAAAGGGCAAAAATGCCAAACCTGCTTGTATCCACTGCTCTTAGAATATTGTGCTGTCCATGGATATAAGTGTGAACAACTAACTAGTGCATCTGCAAAGGGATTATTTACTTGACTGATCTCTCTGCTGATTAGAAATACTGTAGCTCTGTTGAACTCATTCTGTCTTTGTGGCTGCTGAGCTCACTACAAAACTGAGATAAAAGGTCCTTGGGGCATGAAGCTCTGAGATAAATGCTGCTAACCTGCTGAAGGTCTGGCTGCCCCACGCAGTTGGGATGTGCCAGATGCAGCCTTGATCTCCAGCTGTGTTTGAGAGGCTGTCAGAAATGAAAGAACTACAGTAGAAGTAAGATCCTTTCTATTTCTCCTCCAAACCAGAGTTATTTGGCTGTCCCTGAGAGGAACAGTCACAAACACTTTTCTCAAAGCACATGTTATACCAGGGAACATGCAGAATAAACAACAGGCATCTCCTAGATGCATTTGTTTCCCTTTCATACAGTTAAAAAGGAAAACACACAATTATCATATTTGCATAATTCCTTTACAAAACTCGTCCCTCAGCAGTTTCAAAGACATTGCTTCATCTCCTTCTCATTTCCTGCATGGATATTACTGTCATCTGGAAAATTTAAGTCCACCTGACAACAAAATTTTTGGTTGAAACTAATAGCAACACAGCAATAGCTCTCAAACATTCTTTGCACTGCTTGGTTAGGAAGCCAGGATTAAAGATACGCTGTGTTTCTTGACTTCACTAAAAGCCTGTGACCTAATGTTCTAAAGCTTCTAAAATTGTGTGCCAATAGTATCATATCTGTCACTGGCAACAGTATTCATTCTGCCAGTGGCAGATTTCAGCTATGGGAGAACTTACTGTGGTTTTCCTTATGTTGTGGCAGATCCACAGTAGGTTATAATTTCTCACCTACTAGGTATTTTCCCTGAAATTTCAACACATGCAGCTCTTCCTCACTTCTTTACAAAGTTTAGCAGGCCTGTCAGCACTGTTACCCCAGGATCTCACATTAATTAATCTATCCTCACAGCACTCCTTTGTTAGATGCCAGATTTTTCAGAGAGCTCAGACTCAAATTTTTGAGTGCTCAACACCTAAATTGGAGCCAGATTTTCTAAAAAACTGAGTTCTCTTTTAGTTTCTTAAAGAAGGTGCAAATTTTTCAAAGTTTCCAACAACCCTAGCAGCAGTGTCTGCTGCCCAGATTGTGAGAGAAGCTGAGGACTCAGTGTGCTAAACCTCTCTTCTACCTATGCACATTTTGGTGCCTAAAGCGGAGGTGATTTCCTGGTGAAGTCTGGCTGTCAGAGTGGGAGGCTGAGCTCTTTTGAAAATCTGGAGTTCTATTGTAAGGTTATCACTGCTTTGCAAGAGACAAAGTGACAGCTAGAGCGAGGGCCCAGAGCAAAGGAACATTATGTGACAGGTGGGAAGGAGATCAGCATTAAGGCTGTCAAGCCACCCGTGTCTGTCCACGTATGTGCCCAGAGCTGGGCTGCAGCGGGGCTGGCTTGTGACAGCGTGTTCAGCTCCAGGGAGAGCTGACTGTGACGTGGGCACGGGCTAAAACACGAGCCCAGCAGCATCCTGTGTGATGACAGAGCTGCTGCATGACACAGGGAATGAGGCAGAGTGAAGCAAGTTCCTGGAAAGCCACGGTGCAACACTCTGCCCTCCTCCTACTCAGTGGAACTGAGAAATGCAGATGTGGTATCTGGGCTCACAGCTCAGAATTAAAGCAATCACACCAAGGAAAAATGTGCTTTGTCAGGTTGTTGTTTGGTTTTTTCTGCACTATTGACTATCTTTTACTGTCTCTGGCTTACAGCTTTAACACAATGCCCTGTGATGTAGATCCATCCACTGGAATTCCGGGAGCCCATAAAGTGAGTGCAGATCACCAAGGGCTCCTGCTCAGGACAGCCCCAGAAGGACAGAAGCCCACAGGTCAGACTGAACTGGCAAGCAGGAATATACACTGCTGAATGACACAGGGGAAGAGAGCAGGACTGGGAAATAGCCTCACTCGTGCACACTCTTCACTCATCAGCTTGCCCCATCTTTGTTTTGGACTGTGCTAAGTAGCTACCTCTGAGACAAACTGGGCTCCAGTGGAGTTAGCTCTGAGGAGAACTCAGGGCTTAGAACCAGTCTCTAAAGTCTATTTTGTGTAGCAGCAGAGGCATAAAGCCTTGCCAACAGAAAAGGTTAAGTGCTCTGAGCATGCACACATCTCAGCTGTTCCACCTCTCTTTCCTGAGTGACCATATTCAGTTCTCTCTTGGTGAGATCTGAACTTACTGTTTCACTTGGAGCAGCCTAAGGCTGAAAACCCACCACAGCCATGCCCAAAGCAATGGTTTTGGTGGCACAGCAGTTTGGCTCAAAGCAGAGACTGCACAAAAACCTTACTGTTAAGATACAGAATCCTCCCCAGCTTTGAAAACGTAGGCAGAGCTAATTTTCAAGTACTCCCATTTGAGCTCTGGCAGTTGTTAGGCACCACGTTTTTTACTTCTAGCAAAAAGGGTCCAGAGCAAGATGGCAAAGGCCACAGTCACAGATGTGCTGATCACCAGCAGTGCAGGTAGAGAGTGGTGGCTGCTCATCCTCTGTAAAAGCAGCTGAAGCAAGTTTCAAGGTGGGCCTGGATTCTCAAACCCAAGGTAGTAGTACTTCAGTTTCCTATCCTCTCTCCTTTTCCCAGTCACGTAGGCAGTTCTTTGTCCACTCCCTCCCTCCGTACGATACCTTCATTTAAAAAAATATTTCCAACCAGGCTGTGTTAATGTGACAGATGGGAATTCTCTGTCAGCTCCCTTCTGGTGAAATATTTATAAGGCGTTGTATGGCTTCAGAAGGCAACATATTAGAAAACTGGGAGATGGAGGGTGTAGAGGGAGAAGCTTTCCTATTTTAATTTTAAGCAGTAGGAGCACAACTAGAGTGAGTCATAGCTCTTCAAACACGTATCCCAAAGCAAATAACGAAATGGGAAGAGGAGAAATATAGACTAGGCAGACAGAGCAAATAAAGCTGTTAATCCCTGCAGACCTGGACGGTGACTTGGTTGCAAAAGGCCCAGGGAATGGGCTGAGGTGCCACACATGGGTGTTTTAGCCACAGAGGGAGGTGAATCACTGCAAGTGGCTTTGGACATGAGTGGAACTGTACTGGTGGGCTGCAGAATGGCCAAGGGGCCATGGTTTGTGTTTTCAGTCCTGCAGGGAGGGAGGGAGGGATGGAGAGTGTGCAGTGCCCAGGAGGAGCTGCCTTCTCCACAGCCGGCCGGGACGTTTACCCAGCCTAGAAAGAGGAACAATAATTACCATCATACTGAGCACGAGGGCTGGGGGGAGGAAGGTATTTCTAGTTTTGCCCACACCCCCTCCTGGCAGTATCACTACCGTGAGTACTCCCATAATGTAATGGTATCCCAGCAACAGGGCTGGAATAACAGCCCAGGGATGGAGCGGTACCTGCGCAACACTCAGAGCCCTTCACGACAGCTGTAATTATCCCAAGGGCTAATTTGGTCAATTAGGGAGGCACTGGAATAGCAGTGATGTTTTTGCCAATCAAAAAGAGGGAACAGATGTGCGTTTTTCCTGAAGTTATTATTTATTTGTTTTGGCCAACAGCGGGTTCCAGTTTGCTCTCCTGGATGGCTTCACTGATGAAACCTTCTGGAGGCTGACCTGGAACAGAGACCAGACAGAGCCAAAGGATAAAGCAGGGATTTATTAAAAGGCCTCACTGGGCACACCTGGGCTGCACAAGAGCCCAGCTGGGTTACACCCAAGGTGAGCCCAAAATGGTCCCAAAATGGACACCGGATCATGAGGTCTCACACTTTTATAATTTTTGGCCCATCAGCATATTTGAATTAATTTTCCAATTACAGCCTCAGGTTATGAAGCTCCATCCTCCTTGTTTTTCCTTCTCACTTCACCGTTGGTTTCATTCTTGGGCCTGAAAATTGTCCTTGGTCCCAAGCTAGAAAAGGAATTGTCTCCCTACTCTGTGAAGAGAGCTTANCTACTCTGTGAAGAGAGCTCAGTAGCACTTGATATGAAACCCAAAAATGCACACTAAACCAGCACAGAATCTGAAAAATATGAAAGCTAAAACTTAAGGCATCATCTCCCCAACAACAGCCTCGATTACCTGCATGGCTAAATAGGGTTTAGCTCCTAAAGGGGCACTGTCTTTATGTATTTCATTACATGGTGTTATTTAGAGATCCAGACCTCTCTTGGTTGCTGTGGTCCAATACACCTTTAATCTTGTCTTTATTTTGCCTCTGCCAGATTGCACAGTTAGACAGCAGGGCATGCTTTCCTGTTTGCTTAGCTGGAGCCATTGCACTTCAGTGTTTACTAGCATGGTTGAGAAAAATTCCAGGAGAGTTTGGTTTGGGGCTTTTTTAAACTCTTTTTTTTTTTTTTTTTTTCCTATTAGCCTTTGCTTATTTGTCAAAGTTGAAATGTTTTGAAGAGATGCTTTGGTTTTGACAGTTTTTCTTCACAACCCAAGAAGCTTTGGGATCAGTCAGCACAAAGGCTGGGTTTCTTAGGGCTCTTGGCATTGCACTGCCTGTGGGGAAGAGAGCCAAGATGTCTGCTTCAGATCCCTAGTTCCATGGCTTTTTCTTTTTATAGAGGATTTTAAAAGATGTCTCTCATCAGAATATTACCAACATTCAAACCATCCAAATTTTCTCTTAAGCAGAATCACCTTTCAATGCAGAACTGCAATATTTATGCACTTAACACCATTGCCAGAGGCACAAAAGTGCAAAGCAGTGTTATTTGGAATATTATCCAGCACCTACTTGAATTACAAACAATAATGCAGTGTCCTGCTAGAGCACATGTGAAATAGAAGTTCTCCCCTCTGTGATTCATTGCCACCCAGATGACAAAGTCTAACTGGAAATGAATGCACCTTGTGGGATCTGGGATAGATTCCAGATGCTTCTCACTGGCTTTTCTGATCCAAATGCTCTCCAAATTTTAGCAGCCATGATATTTTTAGACCTCTCTAGCACCTTGTGTCTTAGAGCTTTGTAGCAGGCCTGGGAGGTGGAGGAAACACTTTGAGCCCCCATTCCATACATGAGAAGGCTGGAAGCAGCAGGTTGCCAAAGATCACAGGGAGGTTCCAAGGCACAGCCGGGACAGATGGCCACCCTTGCAGGAGAGAGGAGCTGTGTTATTCCTGGCACACTCAGGCACCTCCATTCTGCCAGCCTCCACTCCAGAAGCTGGGATGGCTACAAGAGCCCATCATTTTCCATGCAGAAAAGTCACAGCTACCTCGTGCTATGAAAAAGAATCCACACTTTCCCCCTAAGCCGGATACGCTTCAGGAGAAAGTGAAACAACTTGCTCCGAGTGGCAAATGTGCCAAATGCTAGGAGACAGTGCAGAGCCATGCTGAGAGCAGAGCTCCACATCCCTCTGTGCTCCTGCTGTGCCCTACAGGGATTTAGGGACTAAATATTTCATTTCTCCAGCAAAAAGGACTCCACTGTTTTCTCAGGAGCTTGATATTGCATGATGGCATTCATCTTACAGGGTACAGAGAACTTCAGCATTCTAGGCTGTTACCACTTCGAGCATGTTGAGAACCAGAGAAACACACTGTCTGTACAGCATCTGTTACCATGGTCTGCAAGCACTCATTTCCAGAAAGAAGAACAGCTGTAGTAAAGTAAAAGCTGTAGTAAATACACAGCATCGAGCTGCACACTAGATCAGAACTGCTACAGAAAGCAAATCAGCCACACCCATTTCTTCCATAAGCCCCTGCCACCTGCACTGGTTTTACTGGAGAACTTCTCTCAAATTGCTGAGGCTGCACCTGCTTACTCAGTGCTGCTGAATTTGACTGACAAGCATAAAATTACTCTCGCATCCCCAGGTCTGTTTTCTTTGGGGCCATGAATAATTAACTACAGTTGTGCAACAGAGGCATCTGCCTTGGCATAGAAATTCAGGGCTGGAGCTGCAGCTGAATTCAGCACTTGAGGATCATTTCCAATGAAGTCCTTGAATTCTCTTTTTGGTTCACTTTGGGAACATGGCAAGTGATGAAGAGCTGCACCTAGACTCATCCTCCCAGTGAAGTTCTTTGTTGCTTCTTGCAGTACACGTATGAATCAATGTGGGAATGGCCAGCAACACCCGTTAGTATGTCTGGATGTATTTTACTCTAGAGCTCTTTTCTAGGCATTATTCTGTCCTGTGAGACCACTCCTGTAATCTTTGCTCTTGGTCTGTGTCTGCATAGCCCCTCACACAACCTGGGCAGTTGTGCTGAGAAAACTCTTTTTACAACTATGGAAACAAAACTCCCAGAAACTCTGCCTGGGAGGAGCAGCACTGAATCCAGGGTTTTATTCAGATGTGGCTCCCAAGATTAGGCTCAGGTGTCTAAAGAGGAGAGCTTTCAAAGAGCAATTTCTACAACTAGGGCTTTATATGTGCTAGCAGGACACAATATGCTACAGGTAACTATATCTGTTTGTCAAAATTGGATGGAGTTTGGTCAGCAAATAATTAAAATAAGAAGCATATGGCTAAACAGAGCAAGACAGAAAGATGGGGGGGAAAATCAAGTTTCTTAGGAAACCAGGACCACAAAGACAACAGTGAAATGGAACGTTTGGATTCACTTATTTTCTCATTCCACTTTTTTTTGGTGACAGTTCACACTTTTCCAGAAGTACCTCCCCTTACTGCTTTTCCCTTACCAATTAGACTTGTGCTTCCTGTGTAATTAAATCTGAACCTCCCAATTTCTCAGAGACAGAATTAGAGTGTTAAAAATACTGGACTAGAGTAAGTTAATGTGAGATTAGAAGAGAAAACATAAAGCACATTTAAGATACTTTCTCACTAATATGAGACCATGACAGTACAGATGAAACAAAACTATTTTGCCATCTCAAATCAGGCTTATTTCAGTCATAGCAAACTCTGCTTAAACATTGTTGTGGGTTTTTTTCCCCTCTACACTCCCGTTTAAGCAGAATCTCATTATGAAATGTACTCCTGCAAGACTTCCAAACTATTTCAGGATGTTCTGAAACCTTTGAGAAATACAATCAAAATAGAATTTTTGTGTTCCTTCCTAACCAAGTCATGTGAAAGTTTGAGCTACCATTCTAACAGCAAAATCTCTTACACAAGAGAATAGTTTTATAATAAGATAGTTGCAAAACAGTTCCTTTTTATTTCTTTAGTTTTGAAGAAACAATCTGAGATTTATAAGCCATCTCCTTCCTCAGCATTTCAAAAGGTGAAATATGCTTGTGGAGCATTATTGTGGCCTCAGTTCAGCACGATTCCTGGTGTAATGATACAAGACAAAAACATTGCAGAGGACATTTGGTGACCCTTTGTACGAGGCTGTGCACTGAGATACCAAATCTAATTTTTTAAAAAAAGCCATCACGATGGGAAGACTACTTCTTCTCCATCTTGGAAATATTCCACCATTCCCATCTGCACAAAGGAAAAACAGGAATGAAACCGTGTAGGTTCATGAAAAACTGAAGCTGAATACTGGCAAGTTTTCAATATATGCTTCCCAAATCTGCAGCTCCCTGGGAATACTGCACACCAGGCTGATAGTGCCCATGTCCTGATGTGACTTGTGTAGTGCCATAATGAAAGGATTTGTCTGTACCCTGATGAAGTGCACAGCTTGATAAACCCTCCCAATAAACTCTCCTTCAGCTATTTAGAGCTGAAATATTGCTTTTGCTGGGTAACTCATAAGTTACACAGATATAAACATCACATCATTAGCAAGGCCAGTATCAAATGTAGCTGGAAATCATGAAAAGAAAGTTTTGATTTATAGATCATGGCTTGTAACTTTGAAAATTTATGCTTAGGCCAACAATTTTCCTCATCAAGAGTGACTAATTAAACCATAGCTTTAAAAACTGTATTCCAGCACCACGGCAACTTCAGGGCTTGCTGATTTTCTGGGGATGTAGGAATGTAATCTGGGCTCTAGCTGACCACTCAGGTGTATTATCCTCAATTTCAGTAGCTGGAAACAGGCTGCTGCACACATCAAGATTATTTGTGCTGCTAACAGTCTCTCCCCAAATTGCTCCATACTCAAGTTTTCCTGGTATTTTACTCTTTTAACAGGCTTGGATTGTGAAGTGTGATCCATCTTTAGAGCATGGTGTCTTCTCTCTCCACCAGCTTCATTCCAGACCAACCTGCCAAGCAAAGAGAGCAGCCAAGGAGCTTGCAGAGCCCCTGCTCACAGCCCTGTCACCCTTCCTGCCCTGTCATTGCCATCAGCTCTTTCTCCATCACCCTCTCCACCAGGTGCCTTGGACAAGTCCCTGCTGGGAAGTGCAGTCTGTGGGAATTGGGGGCAGGTGATGGAGATCAGCTGAGTGCAGCACTCCCATGGAACTGCAAACCCTGGGGTGCTTTGGGCAGCCTCAGCTTGGCAGGGATGCTCTGTGGGGAGGAAGATGGGAAGGAGCCACATGACAAAGGTGAGAGTCCTGCACAGAAACCAGAAACTGTCTGGGGATGTTCCCAGAGCAAACACTGATTTTGTGCCTGGATACCAAATTGGGATCTTCATGTCTACCCAGTGCTTACATCAGTTCTGTTGATGGAACACACGTGGGGGTTTATGACAGAGTAAAGAAACCCAAAAAGCAGTGAGAACTATTCCACATTACACAGTCTTGCAGGAGGGAATTCAGAGAAGGCTCTGTCTTCTGGCCACAGCCAGAGGAGCAAATCAGATCATCTTGGGGAATTAAAACTGGATTGGCTGGGGCAATTTTTCTGCTTTGCATTTCTTGAGTAGAGAGCTACTTGAAAAATTTCCAGCTAACTATTTTTTTTTCCCTTCTGGAAAATGCCAATTCATGAAAATCAACAAGTTTCATGGGAATAAGCTGTTTTTTAAAATAAAATATTTTCATAGCACAGAAGAGCAAAAAGCAAATAGTGATGACAAGGTCAAGGAATGTTCTGATATTTCATTTCAAGCTTGTCAGCTTTAACATTTCATCTTGCATAAAATTCTAAACAGAGGCAAAAATGAACCATGACTTATTTAAGTAAGAAAATTGGTTTACAGTTAACTTTTCTAGCTGTGTGGAGCTGGGAAGAGGGTGTGCTGAAAATAACAGGCCTTTTGTGAAGCTCCAAAATCCACTGCTGTTGGTCTTATTAGGGAGTTTTATCCTGGATCAAGGAGCATGAAATGGGAGAGGGTAGAGCAGGGAATGCCCAGTGCTTGATGCCCACTTGAGGAATCGAGACATTGCTGTTAATAATGAGTTTTAAAAAAGATCATTAGTGTAAATCAGATCATTGTGTATCCCTGGGCATGGAACTGCAGCTTGTTGCTAATGCCTTTCATAGCTGCTTTGTCTGGAAAATCTACTCTCAGCTTTAATTCACACCTCTCCCTTTCAAACACTACCACTGGATTACTTGCATGTCCCACTTTATCTTGGGGGAGTGTGACTCTAATAAATCCTTCACTGTGGCCAATGAGGCTCCCAGCCCATTTCTGTGAACAGTCCTGAATTCATCCTCCTGATGTGGTAAGAGATAAAATATCACCAACTTTGCTTTTGGGCTCTGCTCAAGAACACAGTTAAGCAAGTTCAGGCTCTCTGGATGCTCCTGTGTTTTTCCTTTTATTAGGACAATGATTTTGATTTCTTGGAGGGCCTTAGGTGTATTTGGTTTCCTGGGTTTGGGTTGTTTTGTTTTTTTGTTGTGGAGCAGGAGTGAGTGGTTACAGGGGTTTAATGCTTGGTTTTTACACTTGCAATAAGTTTTAGAAGATATGCTTTTCCTGGAGATCAAATATATGTGAACATGAAATACTTGTCGAGATTAAAGTGCTTTTTTTTAAATTTAGAAATTCATGGTCAGCTTCTCAGCTAGAAGTACTCCTTTTTCTGTATTTAGTCTAAATGAAGCAAAGGAGCCCATCTGAACTCAATAAAAAACCTGCTCTTGAAATATGGATTTCATGCAGAAAGTGTCAATTTTGTAACAGAGCAATACATTGACTGCTTCCTACATGCAAACTGTGCCCATGTTGAGGGTAGAAGTGTTAAATTCAGCACATGTTTCTTGTCTGGAGATGGCAGAGCAGCTCAGAGCACCCTGTGAGGGCCATGTGCTGGGGCTGGCAGTCAGACCCCCCTCACACCCCTCCTTTTTTATGACAGCAGACAAGGCTGATGTGAATGCCTGTCTGCACAGCATAGGAAAAGATCTTTGGAGGGGTTTTTCCCCACTTCAAAGGCTCCTTCCACCACGTGAGTCAGGCATTTTCTAGAATTTATCTAGCTCTGCTCCTAACTGATTTTATTCACACCCAAGGCTCCAAAGAGCCTTTTATGATTTGTTTCACAATGCCTTTCCTGCATGCTTTGGAGAACAAGCTGAGAATCCAGTTTATGACAAGGGTCACTCTCACCACTCGTTTACAGAATCTGCTCAGTTGGAAGGGACCCCAAGGATCACTGGTTGAACTCTGGGCACTGCAAAGGATGGGAAATATCTGACGTGATCTAACTCAGCTTCTCTTTGCTATACCCCAAAGATGTGGCTGGAGCTGAATATGGCCTCTGTATATGGTAGTCAAATAACCCTTGGGATGATCTAAATGTTGCTAACTCATTATGGTGTGTGTTTATGAGCATGTGGGCCTTCAGCAGTTTCTTCTTTTTTTTTTTTTTTTAATTGCCTTAATTTTTTTGGTTCAGCTGGTGGAAAAGAGGTCACTTTATTTCCTATACTAGAGACCACGTGTGCATCCACATGCTTTGGATCACCTGCACAATCCAAGTGCTTTGTGAGAATGTTTCCCCTGTTGGGCTCCTTGCCTTGAGAAAGGACTTGTCCAGAAATCACAAGCTGTGTTGCAAAACACTTTTAAATAATCAGCTTCCTCCTAGGAGCCACAATGTAGAGAATGAGATTTTTTGCCTACACTTCCCCAGGCATCAGAGATGCAGCACTGATAGACCAAGGCAACACCTTTTTTGTCCTCCCCTCTGGGGCCAGCTAGGCTGTGCCATCTGTTCCTGTGTGCTGGACAGGGCCCAGGGAAGTGCCAAGCAGAGCAACGAGGTCTTAGAAAGTGAGAGGTGAGGGTGGATGGAAAGGAGGGCAGAGAAAAGCAAGACCAGAAAATGATGAGCAGAAAGGGAAATATGCAGGAGTGGGAGAAGAGTTGTGTCCTTTGTGCAGTCTGTGCCTGGCTTGGTGTGACTTTCATTGCAGTGTCAGTGGTAACTCCACCAGCAGGGGAGCTGGGGGAGAGCTGAGTTCAGGAACTCAGCAAGTGAAGGAATGCAAGAAGACTCCTGGGTGAAGAGACAGATTGGCCTTGGCTTGTCTGACCTTAAAAACATGCAGGAAAAACTGTGTTTTAATGGGATGTGAATGACTTGATGCCATGAAAAGGAAGGTGGTGCCTGGCTGCAGTCAGTGGAAAACACCAAGAAACCTTCCTAGGTAGAAAATGTTCTGCACTGAAGGTTTAGCATTTGGGCCTGAACCAGTCAGTGACTTCTTTGCTGTTTTCCTAGACTTTTGGCTTGACTCATTTGTGAGTGGCCCTTCTCCAAGAAAAATGTTATGCTGTTTCTATGGGATACACAACAAGTTGAAGTTTTTTCAGATCTGATAATCCTACTTTCCTTGTATGCCCGTGTACTGTGTGATCTAGTTACTATCTGCTAGCTGCTGGTACTATATTCTGATCCTTGCACATAAACACCACGTGCTACCTAGAAAACATGGACAACCTTCAGAGTTCAGCAGCAAATGAATTCCCTGAAGACACAAAGCCTGTCCCAATGAGACACTTGGTGTGCTGTATACAGCTTCAATGTATATGGTGGAGAATGAAGAGCTGAGGGACAGTACAAGATGCAAGTTGGTGTGAGACGTCTGAAGGATAAATGTTCCTTTGCCTTGCTGCCTCTGACACAGAACCATCTCCCACCAGGTTCAGGGAAGGAGCTGCCTCTTCTGCTGCATTCAGTCTCTAAACATTCCAGAGTCAGTCATTAAAATCTTGGTGACGTGACCTGAGGCAATAATTAAGGGTGTAATTCTACAGTCCTGAGCTCTGGCTACCAAAAACTTTGCCTCTTTATCTTGACTCTGCAAATCCCGTTGCAGAACCTGTAAGAAAAGTTGTGTAAGGCACTGAAGCCCCTTCAGACAGGGAATGTGATCATGGTGGCTTAAAAACCAGGATGTGAAACTTCAATTAGACAGTTCCAAAAGCCATTTGATACCACACAGGCAATATTGTAAGCTTGTGTTTTATTTCTGAATCCCTGATGTGGGAAATGAAAGATAGACAGTTTGAGCTCTTGGAGCTGCATTTTTGAGCAAGGACAAATACCTGAAAATTAATTCAACTAAAACATAATACTAGGCTTGAAATCAGGACAGCTATGCAGAGCATTCTAGAATAGTCATTATGCTTCAAATTAACACTGTCTCTCCTAATTTCAGAGCAACTTCCTTGTCCTCTGGGAATGTTCTTTACAGGATGTCTTTGCAGGACAGCTCCTTGCAGGATGTGCTCCCCTCAGAGCTGCCTGTCATTGCAATGTGCTGAAGATGAATCACCTTCAAGGTACTTCTAAGGCTCTGCTTCTTCATCTTTGCCCATTAGCAGAACAAATTCTGCACATCTTCTCTGACACACCTATAGCTGCAAAGTCCCTTTGTATGCAGGCAGAAATACTGCAGGAAGGCCCTCTGGCACAGGCAGCATGTTTAAATTTCTCACCTGGCTTAAGCTATCCTAACTCAATAGTGTGAAGCAGGGTGTCTGTACTCATTAATAGTAAATTTTCACACTTACAGGAAAAGTAGGATGCTTTTTATTTCTTGCTTTGGATTAACTTCTGATTAGGTGTCTGTCTATAGTCTTGGTTCTTGAGAGGAAGCATCCTTAATTCTTCCAGCATCCTTAATTATTTCTGCACTGTGATGCTTGCAGGTTCAGTGTCTCAGCCCTCCTGGTTTCCACAGGAAAAGGCCATCAGTTACACATTTAAGGGCTAGTAAGTACCACTGAGATATTGCATGAAGATGTTCTCTGGGACAGAAGTTTCTAGGGAGAGCTATTTCAGATGAGTGCTTCAGTGCCAATGGGAAAAACATAGGGAGAGAGTTTAAAATGGACTGAGAGGAAAAACATTTTCTTTGAACCAACTTTCTGAGTCTCCTACATTCCATTAAGAAACATTTTATAACCTCCAGTCTTTTTAAAGCAAGAGTCTGAGCTTTCCCCTCACCACATAATGAGCAGAATTTTCTTCTGCTTCTGTTGGAAGACAACGTGGTTTTTGCTTTTCAGAAGGGTCCTGGTGTATTCCTGGGTCAGATACCAAAACTTTGGGGAGCTGGGGGTGGTGTTTAAATGCCTCAGCAGTGAGATGGGAGGAACTGCAGGAGCACAGGGATGTGTTCTGTAGGACAGAGTGAAGGCACCTAAGTGGGCTCTGGCTGATCCAAGCAGGAGCACCCAGAGTTGAAAGCTCCTTGAATCCTCCTGTCCTTGAGATTCCACAAAGAGAACATGTTCTTCTGGATGCCCAATGAATGGACAAGATACTGCTGGAGATGTTAGGACAGGATGGGGAAGGTACAGGCAAAGACACAAACTCCTTAGCTTAAAGTATTCAGATTGATGGCTTTTTCTCCTCTGGGAAATGGGCATTTCACATAATCACACCCCCAACTGTTTTTCCCAGACGTGGTATTTATGGTCTCTTTCTTTTACAAGATTTTTTTTTTTACATTCAAGTAGATTTAAAGAAAACTAATGTGGAGGCCAAGGAAGTAGCCACAAAAGAAATCTCACCTACTCCCAACCATTTTTACACAACTACAACACAAACTGACAGGCTTATGTGTGGAGCCTTCCACTGATGTGGTATTCAATTATTTAAAGGTCTAAAAGCATTTATTCCACCCTGGCTTTTTTTGAAGTAAACTTCTAGTCTAATAACTACATTAGAATTGAAATGACTGACCTGAGGTTGTACAAGAAATCTCTGACAGATACAAAATCTGTATTCAAATCATTGGTTTTCAAAGACATTTACTCTTTAATGGCAACTACACCATAAGATATAGGTACCCCAAACTACTTCAGGTAGGCACCACATAATTTATCTTGTCCTAGCTGCTGTTTGGGTAGTCTTTCCCAAATAAAGAAAGAAGCTTGCCTCTCATGAGGGCTGCCTTGCATCTTCCACAGTGTTTCTTGCAGACAGAAAAGTGGGAGAATAAAACTGTTCTGCTGGGCTATTAAAAATTTTGTTTGAAGCCTGATGATCAGCAAACCTGTCCCCAAAATCCTAACATTAGTACAAGCAAATGGCTTTCTGCTACATATAAAATAGTCTGTAGAAGCATAGAAATTCTGTAAGTGGTTTCTAAGAAACGAGACAAAGAAAACTCCTCACAGAAAGGGGATTCGGGGAAAGCTCCTTAAATTTAAGGAGAAACATTTCCCCTGAGTCATAACCACATTTTACTTCCATATGTTGGAGGAGGAGGAGGAGGTTGTGGCGTAAAGGAAATGGGAGGTTCCTCCAGGAAAAACTTCAGATGAGCAGTTGGTGCTTCAGGCATCTGCTTGTAGGATCATGCCAGACGTAAAACTTTGCACCCATATGGTGCACTGCAAACAAGGCACCCATTGCTACACAAACATCAGCTGATTTTTGCACATCTCTTATTTGCCTTCCAGCAAACGATGGACAGAACCCTCTAAGCTCTGCTGGGGCTTGCTGGGTCTGGCCATAATTAAAGAGGAAGCAGGAAATTAAAAGGCACTGCTTTCTTCAGGGACAGGAATAAATCGAGGTGGAGAAGGACTGTGACTTGCCAAGACCACACAAGGGGTGAGAGAACCCTCAGACCTCTGTTTCCCAGTGTGCAGCCCCTGGTGGGAAATGGGGGACTTCTTGTGTCAAAACTAGGATTGCTCTATGGAAAGCATCATGAAACTTGGAAAGTGGATGGTTGCACTCAGTCTGGACAATCTCCTGCTCCCTGTGCCCCTCTGGCACACAGGGACACAGGCAAGGGATGTCTTACAGCTCAGCTCCTCAGGGTAAACCACCCTGGGCCTGGGCACAAGCAGCTGCACACCTTCTTCAGTGACTTAATGTCCCTTTTAACTGAGGGACTCAGAATTATCAATTCTGAGTGCTCAGAACGGGAGAGTTCCTTTGAAGAACACTGTGGGCCTACAGGGGTTTTGATAAGGAAGTTTTAAAGCACAATGGTGTAGCTGAACTATTTGTTTGCAGTGAGACGAATCTTTCTGCTGCTTGGCTACAGACAGATAAGGTTTCTTTACCCAGGAATCTGGGTGACTGCTAAAAATGGAGAGATAAAACCCAAAAAAACTCCACAATTAACTAAAAAAAAACAAAACTAAAAAAACCCAAACAAAAACCACAAACCTGCAACACTTTGACTAGCTCTAGCTTGAAATATTATTAGATAATAAGGATGTTTGTGTGCCATCTTCTTTTATAAGGGCTGAATACCCTTTCTTTCAGAAGAAAAGAACACCTTATGGATGGCCCAGCCAGCACAGAATTGTGCTTTCCTGTTAAAGTGCCCTTGCAAAAAAAGCAGCTAGGCAGAAGGAAAATGAAACATAAGCCAGTAACTTAAGAATCCCAGTAAAATGAAATGCAACTGCCCAGATTTTGCTCTCCATTTCACTGGCATTGGTTTGCTTGGTCAACCTGTTGCAGAATTTTCTAGATTATAGACTTTAGGAGACAATTCATCTGTTTAGCCTTAAGAACTACCCCACAGTGCTGTGACTGTGGGGAAAGGAATCCTATGTAAGAAAAACAACAATTTTTGTGCCAATTTTTTTTGGTTGGTTTTAATACCTGTGCTGAGACTTTAAGTGCCACTTGGCTGGTTTTCTTTGATGGAGACCTTGGAAATTGGTTAACTCAAGGAGCTTTTTGATTTGTGGAGCTGAGTGCATATAAAATCATCTAGATGTCTGAGAGCCAGATGGAGTCTTCTTTAGTCACCAAAGTATTGTCATTGCTCATGACTTAACTGCCATATTTTTTGACATTTCCTGATGGCAGCAGACACTGAGAATCTCAGCTTTGTTTCAAAGCCCATGGAGATGTGTGTTCAGCCACCAGGATTATGCAGAGAAGTTTGAAGAAGTTATGCAGGTGTGTTCTGAAACCTCCCACACAAACAGAAGAACCTTAATAGCTGAAATAAGAGTGCAGGAATTCCTTTCCACCTTCCCCTTCTTTTACTCTATTCCCAGGAAATTTTCTCTGTCATCCACACTTTGCACCTTTATAGCTGCCCCAAGACAATGACTTTAAGCATTTCTCTGAGCTTAATAAAACCTTCTCCTGGTGTCTCAGCATAAGATGGTAAATAACTCCAAATTGTTCAAAGATTTTTCAAGTTTATATAATAAATACCAGCAGAATTAAGAAGAGATGCTAGAAAACTAGGACCAAAGTCTCTTGCTGTCAACAACAGCTCACTGTGGCTCATTTTGAGACACAATTACTGGAGAGCATTTTAATGTTACTTCAGACCTTTACACCAGCCTGACTTCAAGGTTAAATATTGAAATGTATGCATTTTTTTCTGGCTGCTAATTAACTGTTGGTGTAGACACACGTGGACTTCAGAACTGTCACTCCTTTGCTCTGTGCACATAAACATTTTCCTTGCACTTGTATTCATATTAAAACTGTTCTCTTTAGGAGTTAAAATTCACTGGGAGTAGCTTGGAACATTCAGGATCATTGGTATGAGTGACACCACAAATCAGATTATGATTCCCTAGGAGATTCAAAAATGCAGGGAGGTGTTCTCTGCCTATATCAAAGGATGAAATTACTAAATACTCTAGTATTTAGTACTAGTAAAGCAGTAAAGCAGTTAACTTTTTTCCCTTTCTAAACTAGATTTTAAGCCCACTGCTCAAAATGGTTCAAGCTCTTCTCAAAATCAACCTGTATCTTTTTCATATACAAAAATATGGAAATATGTTGAGGGAAAGCTTCCATAAAGAAAGAGAAAAATAATGTGACATTCTAAATCTGGAGATGTCTCCTGTATATTTGCTAAAGATCAGACCTTTATCACTTGCTATAGGTGTAAAATTCATGTGCCTCAGATTAATTTAAGTATTAATTTAATGCCCTTGCAAGCCACAGGGGAAATGATGAATCAGTGCAGCTTTTGCAAAACCATGAGCAAAGCAAAGGCTTGAGCAGGAAAAGTCTGACACAAAGGCACCCAGAGTGGAAGGATGTGTCCCCAGGAAAGGCAGCAGAGCTGTGAGACCCCCTCCCACTGCTCTCAGCAAAGGGAAAACTTGAAGGGAACCGGGAATAAAGATACTGAGGGGAGGCAGTGGCAATCCATCAAAAACCTCCTTTGTCACAGCACACAGAAAGCCCAGCAAAGACCCAGGGAATTTCAGACCCTTAAACTCCTGTGCACAGGGACAAATGCTGAAGGGGTGTTTTGTTTCCCCCAGCAGATGCAGCAGACAACAGTCAGAATGATTAACTTAACACTTGCACAGGCTGCTGATGCTGCCCTATAAATAGGTTTTAAAAAGTTTTCAGTTCCACAGACTTAGGGCTTAAGCAAACAAGGTACAGTTTAATGGGGACATCATGACATATAGGATCAAGAACTACACACCAACCCAGGCCTTTTTCTTTTTCCTCCAGCTTTTCTCTTAGCAATGCACAAAACCAAAGTCCAAATGTGGTCATACTCCCAGGGTTTTAGAATTCTGCAAAATTGAAATTGGCCTTATTCTCACTTGGATAATAAATTTTTCATCATGGCAATTTCAGACAAGGTGAAAAATGCCATTCCAACAGTTTGCTTCAGTATTGCAGCACTGAAGCAGAAAGTGGAGGGAACTGGAGGGAAGGGCAGAGGGAGTTACTTTATTAAGAAAAATTGCATTAAACTCACTTTCTGAGTGAAGATGAAATTGAAGTTGCCCTTAAATGAATTATTTCCCCCCCAGCTTGTTTCAGCAGCAGACAAACTCCAGAGCACTCCTGTATTCACTTTTTGCATTGCGGGGAAAACACAGCAGAATTATCACGGCTCTGATTCTGGGTAATACCGAATAAAAACTCATGTCAGAGTTGAGTCTTTCACTGCATGCACATAGCACTCAGCCAGGCTGTATCCCCACGGAGTAAATGCATTTTTGAATATAAATTTCCTAGTTAAAACTGCACTGATGGTGGTAAATGGGGCCTGTGTTGGTGGTACAGGCGAGCTTTGACAGCGAGATACTTTTCACCCCTAATCTAAGGAAGGCGCCAGCAAATCCATCAGAGGAGATTTAGTTAAAAGATTCATCATGCTGCTGGCCTTGCTGCAATAAAACAGGCTATAAAGTTCCCCCAAAGCTAAACAGCAGTGTCCTGCTGAGCTGATGTGAATGCCAGTGCACGGAGTGCCCCGCGCTCATCGCTTGGGGCTGCCTCAACTGGAATCTGGGCATAAACAAAAGCTTCTCACTGCTCTGCAAGGGCTAAACCTCAGGGAGGCATTTGGATCACTAACTGTTTTAAGAGTCTTGAAAGTATTTAGCTAAGACAAACACCTAGAAATCAGGAGAACACCCAAAATTAACATGATGCACTGACGATGGTGTCTGGGGCTACTGCTGCATGGTGTAAACTCAGGGTATTATAATTGCTTCCCAAGCTGCTCACTGTCACTACTGGAACATGGCACGAAAAAGACAGAAAAAATAGAAATCAAGAATTGATTCAATTTATCTTCAATTGAAGTGGATGAAAAAGTAACTCTTCTGAATGGTTTCTGCGTAGGACAGTAGATAAAATAGATACCCTGTTGATACCCTTACTGTAGTTGCACTGGATGGAGAAAAGATACAGAGTTTTAAAAGCTCCATCAAAGCCTGAGCACAGAGGAGAGAAAGTTTCACAGTGATGTGCAGAGATGAGGTATAAGACTTTGCCACTAATCTCTGATGCTGGGAGCTGCATTTTTTTTTAGCGTCCAGAGCTGCTTCCACAGACAAATCTATTTCAGATAAGCTAATGGAAAGGCAAACTCAAACCTAAATTGCTGTTTGCTCTTCATTTCTTGGGGTTTTTGTCTCCTGTGTACTTCATTACTTCTTCAGAGGGTCTGTGCTCATTTTTTTTCCCTACACAGCTTCTTGAAAAGAAAGTGTCCTATATCTAGGGCTGGAATGTCTTCCATAAGGATAAACTCATGAGGAAAATGTAACTTCTACTTCCAGCATGTGACACATAACTTGAAACTCCCCGAGGTATCAGTCTGCTATCACTTTCAGAGGCAAAGGAAAAAAATACCCTGGCTGACATCCTGACCCCAGTCTTGTCCTATTTTGTGTTCCTGCTTTGGGGACTGGCAAAGCTGCTAAAAGAGTATTTTTTAAGGCAGACATGCAGATATTTTTTGTTTTCCTAACTTGTTCCTAGAAATACCTGTATTGCTTCTGCAGACAGAAGACACCCAGCATGGAAATCACGAACAGTTAAACCAGCCAAGTCTGAATAGTTAAATGTAAGCAGTGTCCTAAGAAACTAAGAAGGACACTGGTACTACCCTAACACTGTTTAAGGCTACATCAAGAAGTTTTGCTTTCAGTGAAGCCTCAACTGAAAACTGAGGCTTATCCTGACAGATGACACTCATCCCTGCCAGAGGAAGAAAGGCAGGAGCCCCACTCACTTCACTTAGGCCAGCATTTAGAGGCAGCACAGCTAAACAGCTCCTGTTATTGGACCCATGACCCTGACATGTTGTGTGCTGATCATTACCATTGTTATGTTGGTCTCCTCACGATTTTAACTGCCAGAGCTCTTAGCAAACCACCCCTTTTGGCTCGTTCCTTTTGCTCCTCTGAGCTGTCCAAGCCAGCCTTTGTAGAAGCACCACATTGCCATTGAACAGAACATCTCGTGACTGGGGGCATTTTCTTGCTGTCCTGTGATAAGAAGCCTTCTACCAAGTGCTTCTATCTAGGAGGTGAAGACAGAAGGTTGTGGTAAGCCTGTATTTACGTGGCTGAAAAATACAACATGCTGATAGGGGCAGTTTGAATCACTCAGACAGCAGGAAGAGCCCTTGGCCCAAGGAGGTCTAGATTGAGCTGGAATGGT
This sequence comes from Polioptila caerulea, assembly GCA_013397295.1. Taxonomy (NCBI): domain Eukaryota; kingdom Metazoa; phylum Chordata; class Aves; order Passeriformes; family Certhiidae; genus Polioptila; species Polioptila caerulea. The sequence continues at coordinate 146,480 of VYXF01009079.1, read as the reverse complement.
CTGGGTTTGACTCCTGGGTTAGAACACCTTGGTATCAGTTCCTTTGGGGTTTTATTCAGGGTGTCCTCAGTATGAGAAATCCATGCTACTGCAAGGATACATTAGTGCTGTGCTATATAAAGTCTGGGGCTGTTGTAAGGCAGGGGTGGAAAAAAACGTGTGAACTGTAACTTTTTCAGATGATGTGCTTTTAGAGAATTTGTAGGAAGTGCTCCAGATTTTGAATGAAAAACGATGCAGCACCTGTGACTGAGGGAACAGCACACCACGCTTCTCCAGAGTCTCTGGTTTTGCCCTCACAGTGCTTGCTTCTAAACTATGTTTTACCTTTCAGTTTGTTGTATTACTTTCTGGGAGTGGGCTGGCATTGGCTGTGGGGCCACCTCAGACATCCTCTTTGCTCCCTGGGAGGAGGAGGAGGGGGCACAGTCCATGGCATGGCTGCTCCTGTTCCTCGTGGCCCTGTTCCAAAGCCCACAGAAATAAACACAGGCTTTTTCATTTATTTTCATATATCAACCTCCTCCTATCTGTGAGGGCCACAGCATTTGTTCAGACATAGCACAAGGTTATTTAGTCTAGCACTTTGTGGAGCCTTGAATTAATCTTTGATTTTCCATAACTAATGTTCTTTATAAGCTTTGCAAATTGAAATTTTCATCTAAGTTTTGAGGAGTTTTAACTAAAGCTCGCTTTCTGTGACTTTGCTTTTTCATCTTCCAAGAGTGCTAGCTTAAGGTTTGTCTTTCTAAATCTGACTGCTTCTCCATTTCTCTGTGATATGTGCAGATCTCCTTTGTGCAAGCCCTTTATTTGCCAGTGTGTTTTCAAATCTTACACCTTGTTCAGAGGTAAAAATACTTATGTTAGCATGGGTCACTGGAAAGCTCTGCATTTTTGTTCTGATTTCCATGTAAAAAAAAAAATGCATCTGTATTCTGCTCTTCTATATGCTCCCATTAATCCCTGTTCATACAAATAAGCCACTGCTGCACAAATTGTGCTGTTCATTTTAATGAGTTCAAAAGCATAAAATTTGGATGTTCTCATTAACACCCTGCAGCACAGTCCAAACATTGACTCAGTGAATGCTTTCAACCTAGTGCCATAAAGTTATATGTTAAGTAAAACCAATACAGAAAGTTATATTTATATATTTTCCTTAGATACTTTTTATTAAATCTTAAAAAAAGATTTCATAACAGTATTATGAAGATCATCTGCCTCATCAAATGAAGAGAAGGCTCCATGTGGTTAGAGTGTAGGAATAGGCAGATATATAAAATATATATAGAAAAAGGGAAGTGGCCCAGAGGAGAGGATCATGACTATAGCAATGTTTTAGCTCAAGAGGAAATAAAAATCCACTAAGCACCAGGGAAAGATTCTAAATTTAATATACTCATGGTCAACAAGATCATATTTTTCAAGTCAGAAAGGGTTATGGCAGTCATCTTCTCTGACCCCCTTACAATGAAGGACATAAAACATTTGTCACTGGGGAAATTATTTAACGAGGAATTAAGTCCTCAGGTGTTCATGAGGCACCTAGAATTGGACAGGTTCTGCACTGCTGAGAGCAGCAGGGTAGAAAACCCTGCACTGGCTGCAGGGTACAACAGGGCAGACAGTCCAGACTCCAGGCTTGTCTGACATTGAAGTGCAGTGCCAAGTGCTCCACCCATGTGACAATATTGAGGTTTTCTTTCAAATGCATGGGCTGAAGGAGCTGCTGTGATTTAGCTTCTGGAGACCCAGGTGGCCTAAATCCTCCTACAGCAAGGGGGTGAGCAGCACTTGTTTTAGTGGTGCACTTTTTCTTTTTTCAGAAGCAGTGGCTGTGATGTTGTTCTGAGAGGTACAGGGATAAAGTGAAGGTGGAACAGTCATCAGGCATTACACAAGACAGTTCCCATTCCCATGAGACCCAGCACCTCCATGCATTCATGCACTTTTCTAGGCTGTTTTGTGGGTTTCACTGGGACCCATGTACTCCTCAGAAAGCCTGCAACCCAACTGGGAACTAAAGCATGCCAGTCTGGGCTCCAAGCTTCAGGAAGGTAAGTTTTTCTACAGGTCAATACTCATACTGGAAAAAAACCAAACCAAACCCACCACATTCATTTTGTTCTCCAAATACAAGAGCAAGATCATTAAAAACATCCTTAAGACTCTTCAGAAACTGCACAGATGTACTGGATTAGCCCTTACAAAGTGACCCAGGTGCAGAACTATTTTCACTGGTTTAGTACTCTGGGAGTCACCCTGAGCATTCTCGTGACTGGCCTTTTTCCTAAGAACAGTCTGAGATCTGAGAGCACTTTTGCAGTCAGCAGGTTCAGTGTTCTGAATATATCTTTAGAATGTCACAGGACTGCAGAGCCCTGACTTCCTCAGAGTCACCTGCTGAAGTGAACAGAGAAGTCCTGGAACTGCACCATGACCTGCTACTTCTAACACATGATATCAGATTGCTCCTGCCTCAAACTAAAGCCTTTTCTCAATCCTTTGCCATGTTATCCATCACAAAAGCATTTTAACCTACACCAAGAGCAGCAGTATTAACGGGAATGAACAGAAAATAACAGTGTACAACCAAGTTTCATGGGACTTTTGGCATGAGCATGTTTCCCTAAGCCCTGTTCCAACTCCTGCTGCTGGTGATTGTATTTTCCCTTGCCTTTTTGAACATGCCTGCCAGCCACCTGTGCAGAAACTAGAGGTAAGATCTAAGGTGGCAATGTTGTGTTTTAACTCAGCTCTGAAGGTTTTTCTCTTCTGTTGAGCCCCTTACTTCTATTTGCAGCCAGTCCCTGTCTGTGCTGTGGCACTGGGAACACAAAGAAACACTTCCAGTGCTCTGATGTGCAAACAAAGCTCCTCAGACTGGAGGATATTACAATTTTCACAGCTTCCTAGAAGGCACCATTTAGTAAATGCTTAGCAATTGAAGAAATGCTACAAAATGAGCCGTGCAGAATTATTTTAGGTGAATAAAAAGTCTTTTAGGAACAGACCTAATGTGAGGTGAGATACATGATACTGAGCATGGAGTTAGTCGTAAAAATACCAAAACTTAGTCCAGCTGGGTGTGAAGACCTGCAGGCAAATCATGATACTTTTCATACCTGTAAACTGTTAAAACTTAAGGAACTGCTCAAAGTTTCTTCTGCATTTTCCATGGTCTGTCTCTTGCCTCATCTTTACCAGGATGCCAAAATATCCTGCTCCAGAGCCAAAATTGATTGTACCATGAACATCAGTACTGCATGTGATTTTACAGATAAATACATGTTGTAGCTACTAGAGCTGCTTAGAAAAAAGACAACTTTAATGAGGCTTCTTCATGAAAACAGAATAGAGAAAATCCTATATATTTTGGTGCTTTATTCTGAAGAGGGAGACTAGGAAAACAGAACAGGCAAATCTCCTTTCTTAGTTGAGAATCCAATATAGCTGTCTTTTCAAGCAGGAAAGAGTGGAAATAGAGTGTGATCTTTTCTGTGGAATCCTAGAAATCTGCAGAATGATACTTAAGACCTGTCCAAACTATAGAAGCATTTCTTAGAGTACAGGCTCCCAAACCCCTCCCAATCTGCACTGAACACTATGTGAATTTCCACCACAGTGGTACTGAGTTAAATCTCAGGGGCCTCTTTCATACTAGATCCCAAATAGCAAATTAATGAAGAAAACAGTCATACTGAGTATGTTTAAAATAGAGGTAGTTTGTTTTCATGAGAGAGGCTTGGTTATTTCACATGCCAGAAACTTCAAATAAAAATCTGCCAAGAAATCACCAAAGTGACACTGGGGATACAAGGTGGTGGGTGGTGAGAACTAGACTGGTTTAATTACACTGAATACTAAGAAAGAGTATTCCAGCATGAGATGCAATTATTTGAGATTACCATGGGAGACTGAAGATTATGAATGTTTGATTATCCAGGACACAGTCTGCTGTAATATCTTGAGACCTATCATGCTCCACATAGGTAAAGGTCAGATTTTCTTTAATTGGAGGTGATTTTTTGAAACTTTTGCCTGAAGTAGTTCTAACAGACCAAGACATATTGTGGATCACTATTCAATTATTTCATGTTGGAAATCAGCCTGGAGGAGAACCAGCTCCTCACACAACCACAGGAATCCCGTTGGGTTAAGCAGCAGTGCTTGACATCACAGATTCTGCCACTGAGGTTGGTTAACAAGGTGTTTGTTTTGGCATTCATGCTCCCATGTCCAACCTTTTGTAGAGTGTGGGGTTTGGTGGGGACTTTTTGTTTGTGTGTTTTTTCTGCCACCCATTGGTCTAACACTGCATTCTTGTGTGGTGACTCTTCAATAATTTTCAATTTATTCTGCAGTGAAAAAAATAAATAGCTCACTCTGATCTTCTTACCCTTTCCTGCTTTGAATGACACTTTTGAAGTTCTCACTTGTAAAGCTCCTCTGGGTCAATTGCTGGGTAGGTCAGGAAAAGATCATGGCTGACAGCTCTGTCTAACTGGCTTCCACTGCTCTGGGGAGTGGGATTTTTGTATCCCAGGGCAGGCACAGAGATGAGCTGCTGACAAAAGCAGCTCTCTAGAGTAGAGTTGTGCAAATCTCTGATAGACTATATTATAGTCAGACTGAGAGTTGGATGGAAAATACAGCCACATGAAGGGCAGAAAGGAAGTAAAGACAAGCTCCTTTTGTGCTTGTGGTCCTGTGGGTCAAAATGAAATTAAGCCCTACTGGGGAAGTAGTGAAAGACAGGATTGCCAAATATGTTTTTAATGAAAATAGATTTTGCTTCTGTGCTTCATTCTGCTGTCAATAATTAATGTCAGTGGAAGAGCCATGGAGGGTCAGAAGGATCCCACAGGGCTGCCAGGGGCTGGGTCTCAGATGCTGCCAGCCTGGGAGCCGTCCCCCAGGGTGGATCTCAGCAGCCCTGGCCCTGAAGAGAAGGCATGGAAAGGAGCTTTGGCAATGCCCAAGTCACAATTCCCTCGGTGACTTGGGGCTCCCCTTTCCTTCACCTCAGTTCCCACACTGGCCACTTGAGGCCAGTCCCAGTGGCCTGCCTGGCAGGAGGGCCGTGCTGGTGGCCATTGTTCCTACAGCCCTCGGGAAAGCCACAGTGCTGCTCGAGCACTGAAGAAATTCCCTCCCTGGGCCCCCAGTCGCATCCTTCCACCCTGAAAACTTCCCAAGCCACTTATCCAAACAGTTCCCCCGTGGTGACACACCACTGCCACTGCCCCAGGCCCCTGCTCTGGCCTGTCTGCAGCTCCTCTGCTGCTGACCCCAGCGTGGAGGCAGCAGAACAACCCGGGCATGTCAGCAGCCCTGTGTGCTGTCAAACCCAGGCTGGATGTTTTCAACATACTGCCTCATTCTCCTGCGAGCAGACTACTGTCTAACATTTCTGGAAAGGCAGCTGGAGGCTCCAGCCAATTTCCATGACATTTTAAAGCTGCACATATGTTTAATGTATCTACTACTTCCTTCCCTAGGGCTTCATGCTTCGCTTGCCATTCATCTTTTCATGCTGGATGCATAGAATGTGAGTTATCTACAGCGTCACTGCCATAATATATGGCACTTCCCAACACCTACATGGCAAATCCATTAGAAGCTGTAACAGCTGCAGACTGACTCCAGCAGAGTGAATGCTCTACCTGGTGGGAAACAATCATAAAAAAAAGAACTTTTCCCATTCTGAATTATGAAAAGGCGATAGAAACAGATGCACCTCCCTCAGTTGCTCTCCTGCCTCCAGGAAGAGGTAGGAGTCAATGAAAACAGGAGGGGCTGGTTTGATCCGAGGTGGATGGAAAGAAATGGGGGCTCAAACAGAGCAGAGAGGTTGGGATCTGGTGAGGTGGGAGGTCCTTAACTCCGGAGTGGCAGCGGGGAGTCCTCCATCAGCACCCCTCACACTGCCTGTGGAGAGGGAAGGGAAGCTGGGGCTGTCCTCGGCCAAAGCTGTAATTGCTCTGCAGCAGGGGGTGTGTAAGAGGCTGCCAGCAATACTGAGCAAACACAGGCTTGCAATAAAAGCAGAAAGTGGACGAGGTTGCCACAGTTCCCTTGCTACCTTAGGGCAATTCTTTGTCTCTCCTGCTCACCAGAGCACGGGGAGTGCCTGCCAGGCATGTGGTGAGAGGGTACAAACACCTTCAGTCACCAGCAAATAATCACAGCCCTGTAACCAGGGCTCAGCTAGAGCCTAAAGCATTTCATTGATCCTCCTACTTTAGGGCAGTGTTAGTTTTTCATACACCTAACATATTTATTTTTGGGTGCTGTAAAAGGCTTAAAGGTGGCACAAAAGTAAACGCAAAAAAAAGAGTTTGTTTGAGAAATAAAGACATAACTTGTTTTTCCTGCTCTGCCACAAAGCCAAAATAGGTAACTTTACCCACTTCTATGACAAGACTGGCTATGTACAGATACACACTGCTTCCCTTTTCTAATCTGTGCAAAGCTGCCTTCATGCAATGACTGCCTGGAGCAGTCAAAATCCTCCAAGTCCATGCCAAGGAATGGTTTCCAGGACAAGAGGAACCACTTCAAAGTGAAGCTCTTTGCTGCATCACACCAGTGCTGCCAGGATTAGCTCACCTGGATCTCATGCCCTGAGCATTTGATGAAGCACAACACACTGACAGTGTGGGCAAAGGACAGGAATGAGAAACAGAGATGGGAGGAAGCCCAGAGTGAGGAGGGTGAGAAAGGAACTATAAATACAAAGTCTCCCTGTAAAGTACAAAAAAGCCATTTCACCATAGGCAGTCTTTAGGGAACACGAACAGTTCCAGGCAACTGGCAGGGAGAAAGGGGAGGGTGACAGCTGAGAAGAAACAAGGCAAGAGAAGTATATGCAAGGATTTCAGATGTCAGGGAGATAAACAAGTTTGTGGAAGATTAAAAATCTTGCTGTTTCTGAGAGGACCTGCATTCAGTGCCCTGCTGGGGAAGAGCAGACTGACCCAAGGAGTCCAAACCTTTACCATAACCAGGCAAACCATTCCCGGGACTCCACCAGGAAGCTTTGCAGTTGCCTTTGGCAAAACTGCAGGAGACAAGTGGGCAGAGCAGCTATCTCATCAAGGCAAGAGCTGCAGGGGATGGCTAGGCACAGGCCAAGGGAAAAACTTGTGCTGCATGCATAAATCTTGAATCCTAGCATTCCTTCCTCTGTAATCAAACAGCAGGCTATATTTAGCTCAACCTAAACAACAACAAAAAAAAGAACAGCAGGACTAGTCTTAGCTCTAACAGCTGCCACCAGCTGCTCAGAGGGGATACAGGTAGAGCTGATGTCAGATGTAGTTAAATGAGATGGAACAGGGGAGGCAGCTCTGCTTGAATGAACAATGTTGGCATTTGGTTAGAGAAATTCTGCATTTTATTATTTCATGGTTAGGCAGAAGGAAGATCAAGTGTCAGGCAGAGCAAGAATGGTTTCTACTACACCAAGGGCAAGGCTATAGTGAACAGGCAAACAAGCAAAGGGAGGAGGTAACAGACACAAGCAGAGCAAATATTTGTATGCCTAGCCCAGGTTCCTGGTGTTCCTTCTCTTTAGTTCTAGCATGAGAAGATCAACAAATGCAGTTTTGAGAAAGGCTGTTGGCTAAAGAGGTTGTATCTGTGTGCTAAAGCCACAATGCAACTGATTTCACCAGTGCATGAACCTGGGCTCACCCTCTGAATAGGCACCAACATCAGCCACTGAACAGGAGCTTGGGAAGGTCATTTCAACACAACTGATTGCTCACCAAATCACTTGATCCAAGGGGACACATTTGTATTCTTGCTGGGGAAGAAATAATCTTAGTGACCTAATTACTGTTATGACTTATACATGCACAGTCCCTTCAGAGAAGCTGGAGCTGCTTGACAAGTGTAAAACCAGAGAAAGTAAAAAGTGGGAGGGTTTTACAAGTACTTTACCAGCAAAATAGTACAGGACAATTAATATAGTGGGTGTTAAACATCACTGAATAATCACTAAAGCATCTGCTTGTCATTGCCATTCCTAAGAACAAAGGAGAAGAAAGGGCAACTGATCTACTACACTAGTGTATGTAAAAACAAAAAGAAAACAAAAACAAAACCCACAATAGAAAACCCAGTCTCTTTCCACCCACGTTTCTGGATTTCAGAGGCACCTTATTACAGTAATCCATACACCAGTTTTTACAGCACAGCCTTTGAAGATCTTGTGGCAGCTTTCCCTGCCTTCCTAGCAGAGCTGTGAGCTTGATAACTAATCACTCCTTAATAACTCATGTTTCCTCTGCAAAAGTCCCTGAAATGCAACTAGTGGGGGAAAATATATGAGCAGGGATTTGCAAAGTAAAAAAATCACTTTGGGCTTCTTTCCCAGTAACTCACAGGGTTTTCTGAATGGGGGGTGGGGTGACAATGAATGCAGTTCTATTTCCCACATGCCCAGACCTTGCAACTGGGAAGTGATCCCTGGTAGTGTGTTTCAGACATATCCCAAAATAATGAAAACAAAACACAGATTTGCTGAAGGACTCTCTGGTTTGGCTGCTGCTTGAATTTTTCTGTAGGAACTTTCAAAATCAGGTATCTTTCTCCCAGATACGTTCCCCTACCCTGGCTTAGACATGGGAAAATAGCCTAAGCCAACAGATACAAATGTATGTCTGCTCAGGACTTTCCCAACTGTGGCTCTGAAGCACCTGGAGTTGCTGAGATCTTCATTCCTGTGATGGCACAGGCTCTTTGTGAGGTGGCAATCACTGAAACCACTGTTCTGGTCACCTTTTTGCCCAAATGGAAGCATCTGAGCTGTTGCTGGATCCAAAGGTGAGCACAGCCCTCTGCCCCACGTACCTGATTGCACAAGCAAGGATTTGCTTGGAAGCTGATGCATTTATTGGGGGAAGCCTCTGGGAGCTTCAGTATCATCCCCATTGCCTAACCCACACACACTTCCACATCCCATTCCTGGCTGCAGCTGCACAGCCCATCCAGAGAGATGAGAACTGCATCTGCCAGGGGCTGGGCAAACCACCCCAGCTAACACAGAAACCTGGAGTGTGCAGCCTGGCACACACGCAGCAAAAAGGCACGTTGGGCAGCACATGCTGCAGCTGGACATTGTCTCTTTTTGGGCCAAAATATAAAGGCTCCTAAGCAGAGGTATTTTGAGCATTCATAGTCAACTGAGTTATGAGTTGGAAAAGCATCAGCCATGCACTGTTATCCAGTATATGCCCTGTTTTTCTCCTCCTGGTTCATACATTTTCTCTCCTCTTTAGATTTCTGGGCACATACTGTGTCTTGTGATGACATGGAAGAACAAGGCCTTTAAGTCTTTATTAATTGCTACTACTGTAGTTTTAAAAGGAGCTATTTAGGAAATCCTCAGTTTTGTTACCATAGGAATGAAGCTGTAGGATTCAGTGAAAGAACAATTTAAACATCAGTATTTAAGTATTTCACTTCAGCTTTAATTCTCTGCTCCATCCAAGCTCTTGGCCATAAAGAGAAAGACTCTAAAAGCTCTCTCCCCTTTTCAGTGCTGCTTGACTCCAGCCCAAATTAGGAGGTACAGCCCTGTTATCTATAGCAGGTCTTAGCAATGTCCCTTCCCACCCACAGAGCACTTCCTCCTCCTCCCGAGTGAAGCAGCTGCAAAGTGCTCCTTGGCTCAGGCAGAGCTCCTCATCTGGTTTTTTTCAGCTGTTTTAAAGCAATGTTTATGCAGCTTTTATTCAGTAAGAACAGGGTGAATGGAGGAGCATCTAGTCACTGTAGGAGAGCAGGTTGGGAGGCTTGTAATGGATGAGTTTGCCTATTACTCAGTGTAGCTCTGATCAGGGGGAGCTCCTCTTTCTGAGCTGGTTTGCTCTTCTTTTTCTGTTTGAAAGGTTTAGGTCTGCATAAGTAAAAAGGCAAAACAGGACAGATGAGTTGATTAGCCACTCTGCTGGTCTTCTCCAGCAGGCAGGAGGAGACAAGGCAAGGAAGGAGAACAGTAAAAAGCTGACACTCACATTAGCTACTGCCTCCTGTTTGTTTTTTAAACCTTCGAACGGTGGAAACTTGATGAACAGCAAGAAAGAGGAGTACAGTCTTGTCTTCCTTGGATTTAGCTCATTTGAGATGCTATCACTGCTCAGAGGTGTGAACAGGGTTCTGGTTTCCCACCTCATGTTTGGGGGAGTCTTGGAAGGGCCTGCTTTATAGAACAGGGAGTCTTGCACCCTTAAAACAGATGCCTGGCACTAACAGTGAGACTGGGATGTTCCTCAGGTCTAATGACTTTCTTAGTGCATAAGGCACAGCTTTAGCTCCCCACATGTCCTGAAGCACAACACTTCTTTCTCCATAGCTGCTGTGACTCGCTGATGCAGAGTCTGGGTCAGGCAGTGGGAGAGGAGCCTCTCCAGGACTTTACAAAGCTTGTCTGTAACTCCACACACGCTGTCAGGTGCTTCAGCCACTTAACAGATTAAGAACCTAATGCCTGGCTCTTCATCAGCAAACGAAGATGAGCCAGGAAAGCAAGCCAGTGACCATATTTTGGCATGACTTTCTGGCGATTACAGTGGCCCTATTTATCACCCAGCGTCTCCTTTTCATTGCATGTGTGCTCCAGCATTCTGCCTTGTGCTCTTGCTTCTAGAGTCTGGCTTATCTTCCAGCTGTCTGGCCAAGTCTGCTCCAGTAAGCTGTGACCACAGGATCCTGTCTCCACAGCTCATGACAAACTGGTCACAGGGACAGGGAATGACATGGTAACACCAGAAAACATTCTCTCCACACTGTTCTAGCAGGGTACTGCCCACCAGACCCAGCTATGTGGAGACTGCTTTGTGTCCAGCTCTGTTTTTAGCAAAGGTGTAACAGCACTCCCACAGCTCCCACTGTTGTTAATGTTGGCTACAGGCAAATAGGTATTTTCAGACACCACCCCCCTCACACACACACACATACACACACTTATTTCTCTGCAGTTGGCCAAGCTGTTGAAACTGGATCCTTTTATGGGAATGTACAAGAGTGATTTTCATAAGCAAGCTGGAGATTCTGGAAGGCACAGTTGCTGCTCTGTTGAGGAAGCTCATAGCACTCTATGGCCCTTCTACCCCATTACATTCATTAAATTCACCCTGTTGTGCCTTCATTTCCACATAGATTCACAAGCACGGTCACAGTCCAAAGAGGGGACCTCATTCATATTTTATGTAATATTTCCTTACATCTCAAAGGGAAAAAAAGGAGAGAGGAGGAAGACTTTGAAGGACTAGGATGTTTTTACTGGCTTTCCATTTCTTTTGTCTCCCACCCAGTTCCAGGACTACACAAAAACATTTTTACTATTTATACTATCCTAGTATATACTGAAGTAAAAAAAAAACCTGATACAACAGGTAAAAAAGGCTCTTGTTGATCTTGTGCTGGTGTAGCATTTAAAAGGTAGTTTTGTATTTTTTAAATATAAGCTCTCAAACTATTAAGAATACCAAGGAGAGGGGACTCTTCTAGTGTTTCAGTTTTCCTGCAAATATTTCCATGTTCTCTTGCATTATTTTGCATCCAGCCAAAAGACTGGACAACCACAGAAACCTTCAACTGAATAAGATAAACCAAGAGGGGAACCACTGAAGTTGCAAAACTTAGGAAGGACAGTGAAATATGAATACAGAAGAGGGGATGGGGTAAGGGCAGCAGGAAAGAAGGAAGAGTTTAAACTTATCCCAGTATATTATCAGCATTCCCTCAGGCATTCTATTCAAAAAGGTGGAATTCAATCTGCATTGCCTTTGAATAAGCAGTGTAATCTCTAAGAACTCCTGCCTCACATATGCCTTTTTCCCTGATAGCTGACAGAACTGCTTCACTGATAGTGTTCTGGTAAAATACCTTCAGGGCAAATGTGCTTTTATAAACAACCCATTCCCAAGTTACTGAAACTGTAATACATTTATAGGACAGAACCTTGGCATGTGTAACATAAAAGTCACTTTGGGGAACTGGAGCTGGTTGATGGCAGCTGGGCCTGGCTTAATGCTCTTACCAGGACATCCTATCTCCTGCCTTCTCTTGTGCAGATTTTTTCTAAAATAAAGTCATCTTACAGTTCCCAAACTGCCACAGGAGCATGATCAGGCTCTGTCTCCTCATTTCCTCATCCCTGTGGTGCAAGGACTTGTTAAGTGGTCATGGAGCTGTTAAGTTAATGCAACACCCCTGAACTACTCGAAAGAGACTTCAATCCTCACACCCTGCTCCTCATCTCAGCAGAGGAAAGGCTGTCTGTAGAAATGAATTTTTAACATTTATGCCTCCCCCTTGTGTCTCTACCATATGAACTCGCCAGACTATGTTTATTTCTCAAAAAATCTCTACAAATGCAAACTTCACACATGGTGTTGCCTTAGATTGCAGGTAAATGTACAAATCCAGGAGGGCACTGAGAACAAAACTTCTTTGAGTTGCCGAGTCTATAATCTCCTGTGGAAATCAGCCAGAATTACAACTGTTAGAGAAATCATCTAATATTTAACAGAGGATAGGCAGCATAATATTCCATGCCTTCACTGAGCACAAGCTATGAAGAGACAAATTGAATACTACTAATTCTGTTCCACTGGAAAAGAATCATGTTGCCCCTTGCTTCATGAGAAGTGGGTTTGATTTGGGTTGGGAAGTTTCTTTTGGTGTTGTTTATTGTTGGGCTTTTTCTTAAAAAGTGATAAAGGTATTTTTATTTGGCAGAACCTAGAGAAAACAGCATGAAAAGCCAAGGAAGAGAGAATTCCTGGCCTGATCCCACCCTCCCTGACAAGAAGATGGTCAGAGATGTCCTTTTTTTATGAAGAGTTTGTCTGCACAGAGGGAGCAAAAAGTTACCCAAAGACAAGCAGAAGGAAAAATGAGAAGTCCAACATACCTGACTTGCCCACACCAGCTCGACCGAAGATCGCCAGCTTCACTTCTGCACTCTTGGCCATGCTGGCAGGGAGGCTGTGGTGGCAAACTCACTCAATTTTCAAAAGTGAGGCAGAACTGTTCCCAGCTCCTGCCTTCAGCTTCACCGTGTCATTGTGACGTCAATGCAGAGCCTGGGGAAGAACACCACAAGGATGGAACTGCGAGCAGCCAGGCTCTCCCCTTCCCCTGCCCGCCCCCCTCCTTTTATGCTTCTTTTTAAATAATCATGATAATTGATGCTGTGCTCCTGCTTTAAACATTGCAGTAACACCACTGACACATTTGGCACTGTTTGTGCAGAACCTGCCTTCAGCTTTCTGGCTGGTGCTCTTTGCTTCACACTGGCACTGTAAGATTGCAAAAGGTACTTTAAAACCCCAAGCACCTGCCTTGCAAGGCTTCTAATTATTTATTTCTCCCTTTCTCTTTCAGCTGAAATTGCATATATTTACTGTATTTGAATCACATGCAGGGAATTATTTTTTTGTAGAATATATTGAATAGCTGTGAGCACTCACTAGTATTGCCTGCAGATAGCTACTCTATCCTTGAGCCCTCCAACTCCAAAAAGGTTTCAATTACTCAGCAGCAGTTGCCTAAAACCCTCTAAGCACTTGTACCTTGCTCACTGCCCTAAATAAATCCATACACAGAAAGTTCTCTAGCACTCCTTTTTAAGCTGCCTCAGCTTATACATAAACATTCAGCAAAGCATGGGGTTAGCAGAAGGACGACAGAGTTTCTGGTATTGCTCTTTGAACGTGGGAATTATCTATGTTCACAGTTTTGCTGCATGATCTTGATTTCACTAACCTGGACAGTAAAATCTGTAACCATACCTGCCATTGTAGAATGCTTTAAAATCTTCATGGCAGTCGTGATGCTGATGAGCCACAGCCCTGACTAAAACGTCAAATACTCGGTCTCCCCTTAAAGCAGGGCAGAACTTTATGTGTGAATGCAACCAGTTACGGGTTTGCCGCTGAGCTGAAGTACCCACGTTAGCCATGAATTCTAACAGCGGCGTAGGATGCTCCCCATGTCGGCACTCTACAGCAACATGCATTTCTAACATGTTAGCCTACGGCTTTTTCCTACACAAAAACGCTTTGGAAAAGAGAAACTAAAGACACCTTACATCGAGAACGGCCCCGATTCATCTCTGACTTTGAAATGCTCCTGATTCCTTTTGCCCGACAGTAAGTATCAGACCACTCTCAGTCTGCACGGACAGTCAGAGGTACAAACTGTTTCCGAACGTGGCGGAACGGGAACGGGATGCTCAGGGACCGGGACACCAGCGCTTGCCTCCCGCGAAAGCTCCCGGCCGCCCGGCTCCGCCGCCCACAGCAGAACTGCTGCCCCGCTCCGCAGCCCTGTTCCACATTCCCGCGCAGCTTCGGGCTCCTCGCTCCGTCCCTCCGGGCGGGCTCCGCTCCCCACCGCCCCGGGCAGGTGCCGCCCGCCCGCCCGCCCGGCCCCGCACGCTGCGGGCACCGCGCCGCGTCCTCCCCCGTGCCCGCGCCCGTGGAGCGGCC
>VYXF01009079.1:109237-131688 GCA_013397295.1 Polioptila caerulea | reverse complement strand
GGGAGGGACGCTGAGCGGAGCGGGAGGGATGCGGAGCGGGAGGGATGCGGAGCGGGAGGGACGCTGAGCGGAGCGGGAGGGATGCGGACAGGGAGGAAGGGACGCAGAGGGCGGCCGAGGTGGCTCCGTCCCCTCGCGGTTTCGTCACGGGAGCGTAACCCGTGCCCGGCGCGCTGCTCCAGAGGAAGGGACGCAGCCCTGTAATTCGGCGGTACCGCAGCCTTTAATTACGTGGGACAGCTGCTGTTCACTTGCATGGATTGTGAGTAAGCGCTTACTAGCGGGTCCGGCCAAGGCTGCCCCGCAGCTTATTTTAACATCTCAAGTGCTCTCCTTCCCTGTCTTGCTCCCTCAGTGCTGCTCACCAGTACCGGCCTGTGCCACCCTGTGCAGCGCCAGCCTCTCCTGTCCCGACACGTGTGACAGCAAAGTGACAGCAGGGCTGCTGCCCCATCAGACTGCTTTCCAGTAGCACCAACTTTTTACTCTGAGCTTTTCCTCCCGAGCTCCCAGCCTGCCTAATGGCAGAGGAAAGTGCTGTTATTTCAATTTGCAAATGGGCAGAACGAATCATGTAAATACATCAGCCTCTGCAAGAGGTTCGTGTCAGAGCTGGGGATCAAGTTCTGAAATGATAGGACCGAATTCACCGGACAACTCTTACTTCCCTGTTTATTAAACTACCCAGTAATATAAAGATACATTAGTAACAGATATGAACCAGAGCTGGAAAGCTCTTAGAGTTCGGTGGATGTTCCTCCTCTGTTTCTGTTCCAACTCAGATCTGAATGAGATACCAGATGAGGAAAAGTAAAAGCTCTCCCCTCGCTGTCTCCTTTCATGCAAAATTAAATAGAAGTTGGATTGGAAAAGATCTTCTATAGTCCAAGTCTTTCTACAGGAGCAAGATAAGCATTTAGAGGGCAGGATGGCAGTCCTGAGGAGAAATGAGAACATAATTCCCTCTAGGAAGTGCCAGTTGCAGGCACTCAGGAGCAGATCTAAAAATAGTTGCATTGCATATCATGGAAAGGCAAAAAAAAAAATATTAGAAGGCAGATATGAAAGCAATAGTGTGGTTTATGCTTTACTTCTTAAAAGCAAAGGCTATAAGCCTTCTCTCACTGCTTGGTTTGCATAATTTAGAGGGATTAGCTTTTTCCATCCTCCTAAGAGAGCAACTGATGTGTGTTTTGCATCTGGGGAAATGTGTGTTAGTCTCGAGGCCTGACATTTGTTTTGTGTCCATGGAATTCACCCTGCATGGGGCTGTCAAATTAAATACGATAACTGGCTTTTCCAAAACAGCAGATAATTTATTGGTCATTAAAATCCCAGTGGCTGTGCAGTCAGCTTGTGCTGAAGTCTCTTACTGGTGAAGAATTCAGTAAACACTAATCATGGACAAAGGCAAAGTTTCAGAGAGTTGAGACAGAAGACTGGTCCAGGAGTGCTCCAGTTGCTGTTTGTTTTCTGTGTACTCACTGTATTTCATAATGCTGATGAGGTTTTGTGTGTTTTTTTTTCTGCCCAAAATGGATTTTGAAAGCCTTGGTCTTTAATCCTGTAGTTCATGGGCCACCTTGCTTTGTCATAAGCAATGATTTTTTGGTTGTTGTGGCTGACATGGTGTATTTCCTCAATGGTTTTGCCATTTGTGCTAACCAAAAACTGTGCTTACCCTGGGTGTTACCCTGGCACTGGTAATGAGATCAGTGAGTGAAGTCCATCACGTGGTGACTGCCTGGAGGATGGGGGAGGTTCATCTGCTCTTCCACTTCATGAAAATTTGAGAGAAGGGAAGCAATGCTGGGGTCTGATCCCTGATGATCTGTGTGCTGTCAGCCTGAATTCAGCCTCATCCAGCAGAAAATCTGGAGAACACTCTTTCCCATCCAGCAGATGAAAGTGTCTTAGATTTCTCCCTTTGCCGCTTGGCGAGTGTCACAGTGTTTCACAGCTTAATTGATTAATTAATTTCTGAAAATAGCACTTTGGTATATGTAAAAATATTATTCTTGTTTCACCAGGAGGAAGAGCAATCCCATCACAAGAAGATAACTGTCTTATGGGAGTTACTGGTTGAAATGAAGCTGAGGGAAACTCATTCCTCTTGGTGCACGCCTTCTCTACAGCTGTGTGGGATACATCTGGCTTAGCCCCCTGTTATCCAGACTGGGCTGCACCCCTTTTTACTTAGGAAGATGCCACCAATGGCTCAAAAGAAGAATTTTGGTTCCTTTATGTTCTGGTGAATGCCTGTAGTCAGAGCTTTGGACTGCAGTCTGAGATCTGGACTACCCTTCTTCACTAGAAACCTTGATGGCTGAGGAGCAGATAATGAAATAGGAGTGTGAACAACTTGAAATGCCAATGAAGCCACATATACTTAAGTCAAAACAGAATGCTGTTTCAGGATTAATTAACAGAGGTCCATCCAAGCAGTTACAGTTGACAGAAGTATTTTAGAAAGACTCACAGTTTCAAGTAGCACTAAACAATTCTTTACGGGCTTAAAAAGATAAATCCAGGTGCTGCCAAAGTCCAGAGAGTTCTTTCTGCTGGGTCTAGAGGTGCTCCTTTTTTAATATCAAGCACTTCCACTGGCTTATTTTTTCATTCTGGATGCTTCTGGTGACATTTCTGAAGATGTCTTTCTTGTGAAATCCAATGGCATTTGATTCCTGAAAGGTGGGAGAGAGGACTGGTGTGACACTGCAGGCCTGACAGCTAACACGAGAAGGAGATGTATGAGCAGGAAAGGAGCTGAAGTTGTGAGTTGTTTCTTGGGTGGTTTGTTTTTGTTGTTGCTGTTTGTTTGTTTGTTTTCCTTTTGAAGCTGGAAATCCCATTAGAAATGGGAATTTTAGGTTTCCACAACTTCCAAAATGAGATTTGGGCACATTGAGACTCATGAGAAATGAAAAACAAGACACAGATTTCAGAAGGTTGTTTAGGAGTCTCTGAATCCTGTGGGACTGAGTGACATTTCTGAGCACCTCTGTGCAACTGAGGCCAAGTGTCCACAAACTGTAGAGCATTGGTGGCACGGGTGAGAGAACAGACTCCTCTGGTGCAATTGCTGCAGTAAGGAAGGGGTTGTTGAACTCAGGGCTCTTGTCTTGGCTGCAATTGTAGAGAACAGCCCAGATTTGCCATGAGGATTGGTCTAGAACAGAGCATATCTGGTCAGAGCTTGCATTAAAAAGCACAGCAGTGACTTGGTTTATTTGTCACCCTTCCGTCGAGCCCTTCTGCCGGGAGCTGAGCTGATACTGATACCTGGTAGAAAAACTACCAAATAAATAGTGTGTGAACACAATGCTTGCAGCTATTACTAGAGGTTCACAGGGAAGGATTCAGATTGTTTTCTTAATTTTCAGAGAATATCTTCCAAATGTTTTTGTGTTGGCTCTCAGCAATGTACATAAATCTGCTCAATTACGCCAATCTAGCACAGTGAAAAATAGTGCAACTTTGTCATTAAATTATGGATGAACTTTGCTGTTAGTTTGGCTTGTAGTCAATGTGAAATATTGCTGCTTTAAATTAATATTGCATTTTCTCATATTTTCCCTGGTAGCTTATGAAATGCTTGTTTTATAGTGATGGGTTTTCTTGAGTGTAAGCTAAGCATTTTTAACTTCTTTTCTGCTTCACTTTTCCCTCAATATATAGGAGAAAAATCAAATACACAACACAGGCTTTATTCTTTAGAATTGCTTATTTCTAATGGAATAAATAAGACCACAATCCTGGGAGTGTTTGTTTGTGCTTAACCTTACATGGACAGGCTTAATGGAGTGGCCAGAGGAGGTGGAGTTTCCCTGTCAGAGCCCCTTGAAGGTGCTCTGTGGAGCCACCTACAGAACCAGGCTTCAACATTTTGTCCCATTTGGCTCCGTGAGGTGCCAAAATGGAGAAAATAGGGCACAGAAGATGAACATGGGATGCTCTTCACAGCACAGTGTGGATCTCACACGTGCAAATGCCTCTGTCCTAATGCAGACCTTCTGTCTCAGAAGGCGTTTGGCACATTTGAGCAGGGATATAAATACACAGCTTGGGTTTCTTGCAGTAGCAAGATTTTTATCAGGTATATTTAACAGTGATGCATGAGCAAAGCTGGGAGGCACAGCTCAGTAGCAGCTACTGCCAAGTAGAGGAGCGAGGTATCAGCTCTTGTTTTAGAACACATGGCCAACAGATACACTTCATATTGCCCAAGTTAAAATTCTGCTAACATTTGTTTCTTCTCATCATTGAATAGGGTGTGTCCTGAGAGTCTGTCCTTAAAAATGGGCAAGCTGAGAGTCCACACTCATGGCCATACAGCTGTGACAGCTCTGATCCCATCACAGCTTGGTATGTTGTTATTTGGTTTGCTCTTTGTTTAGGGTTTGTTCTTCTGGTACTGTTATTTCTCCCTCCATGCTTAGATCACAGAGAGATTGTTTAATAGGGTTTTGTTAATTTAAATTTAATTGCTGTATTATCAAAAAGAAATCAGGGTGACTATAACTCTCTTCCACATATTTTGTAACAATTAAATATCTATTTAGTGTAAATCTGAACAAGTTCAGTTTCATGCACAAGAATAAATTTAAACTAGAAATTAAATCACTTACAGAATAGTCTGCAAACAGGCTAGAACTCTTCTGCTAGAGAGATTTGTGTTATGGTTTTAATAAAGTACACTCACAGAATTAAAACCCACTGGTAACAAATGCAACAAATTTTACCACAAATGTGCAGTTCCAGACTTTATTAATGAATGAGTTACACTGGTGTGTCATCTTAATTTCTTACAGATGTATTCCTGTTCTTTGAAAGGACCAGTGGAAATTGTCATAAATTCATTTGCTGTTCACATTAATGACTGCTAGCCCTTATTCTTCCTCAGTGGTATTATGATTGCAATCTGGATTGCTGTAGGGACCCCACTGTAATTCATCATTGCTTCAGCATTCAAATTCTCTGGTGGAACCAGATATTGGTGTCGACAACATCTGGAGTTTTATGTCTCTCATCTTTTTTCTACCTCCTTCCTTCTGTTTAATCAAGAGAATGGGAAGGGGAAATTGCTGCCATTGTTAATATCTTCAGGAGTGATTGCTGGGATTTTGGAGCGTGGTTACAGCTCGGAGGGTGGGGACACAGGTCTGTCCAAGGAGCTGAGACTGGGGAGCAGCTGCTCTCAGCCCACTGCAGTGCCTGTCATCATGGCAGGCCTGCAGAGGCAGGAGGGCACTTTCCCATCTTCTATTCCAAATTCAAGCAGTGCCTTTGACAGGGGATGCCCTTTTGCAGAAGAGTATCTTGGCAAGCATATTCCCTGAGGCTGTTTCATATTCTATAAAACAGTTCTGTACTTGTATCAAGGGGAGACATAGGTTGGTGAGGATTTTAAATTGGAATCTTTATCTATACCTGATCAGATCCTGACTTTTTTCCTACCCAGATTCTTCAGATGCAAGTCCATTCTCCAGACCAGGGTTTAAGTGAGCTCAGGAATTCACTGCAAGGTAAATCTTGAGTGTGGGGTGGTCCTTAGCTTGGAGTGTGTCTGTCTGTCCTTACAGTGTGTGACAATGCACTGCTTTGTGGGAGTGTGACCTTGGCCCAAGAAACTCACTGATGTTTATAAATTCTCCAGAGATGTGCTGTCCCCTGTCCTGTCTGCTGTGCTTGGGAGGGGCTCACATAAAGATAATTCATCATCCTCCTTCGTGTCTAGCCCTTAAAATTCCTCCTTGCCATAATACCTAATGTCCATTTGATAAATGTTTGTCTGCAAATACATTTTGACCACTGCCTATTGTGCTAAGGAATATTTTACAATCTTTGTCATTCTCCATCTATCCAAATCCACCAGTTGTCTTCCAGGGCTGGGAGTGTGTTGTGGTGGGGAACCAACCTTTGTGCACCCAAGCACTCTGCAGCTGGAATGGCCTCTGTGTAATTCATGCCACTGGGATGGTGACATTCCTGTAAGCATCCTGAAGGAAAAGTACCAAGTACACTTTTCAGTCAAGGACTGGATGATCTGCTGCCCATCAGTCTTGCAAACTCAAATCTGATTCACCTACCCAGGGCTTTTGGGGGCTAATTAATTCCTTCTCTCCTCCCATGTGTTTTTGGACTATGTAATTTTGCCTTAAAGTGTATTCCTCCTCTTTGGTGCTGTTTTACAGAATGATACACTGGGATTTATACTCCACTTTTCTCCACAATATTTGGGTGCCAGTTCTAGAAGAAAAAACCCAACCAACTACTGAAATACTTGTTGTGTTAATGTCATCTAAATACTTTTTTAGAACTGTCCCTGAATTCAT
The DNA here is from genome assembly GCA_013397295.1 of Polioptila caerulea. Taxonomy (NCBI): domain Eukaryota; kingdom Metazoa; phylum Chordata; class Aves; order Passeriformes; family Certhiidae; genus Polioptila; species Polioptila caerulea. The sequence continues at coordinate 125,353 of VYXF01009079.1, read as the reverse complement.
TATGTGTAAGGTGATCATGGAATTCAGGAGCCTCAAAATCCTCTCTGTTCAGGCACAGCTGGTGAATGAAGGTCATCAGCTCCTCCAGCATTAGGAAAGAGTTGTAGCTGGTAAGAGATGCTGAGAGTTTGTGCTGCCCTGTGACTGCAGGACATGAGGTGATGGTGCTGGTGGATTATCCATCCTCATCTGGAAATCATTATTGCTAATTAGTCTAGCTTTTGGGTACTAATTACTGTTATCATATTCCCTGTCAAAGTTTCTGGGAACTGGTTTCTGAGGCTTTGTGTGTGCACGGGAAGTTTCAGGCACCAACAAAGAACTTCAGGCAACATTTGTGAATGAGGGATTAAAGAACCAACATAAAAGTTTGTTAGGACAGAATGAGAGAAGCAGTCAGAAATACCCTCCAAGGAAAGGGAAGAAAATGCTAAAAAAATGGATGTTACAAGCCCACATTTCCCAGCATGCTGTCCTGTGAGGTGGAGAAACTCTGAAAGGACCTATTTTAAAAAGCAACCAGTAATGCCAGATTTTCAGACTCTTTTAAGCTCATGTTAAATTCCTATGGACTCCCTGCTCAAAGGATGGCACAGCTTGAAGGATTCAATAAAAAGCAGTAATTAAAACCACAGGAAAAAAAAACCCCAAAACTAAGATTAAGTCTCGAGTTCTTTACCCAGGGTTCCCATCTTCATATAAACACAAATCCCATGAAAAACAGTGCAACATTTTTATGGAGATTAACTAAATAAGTAGTCACTAGTTTATTTAAACTGTTCATTATTTCAGTATCCACTGATGGTAAGATTGCAGGAACACAATGAAGCATAATCCTTAAGAAACACTATTCTCTAATGCCTGTGCTATACACTTAATTAGTGGGGTATCATCCATAATAAAATGTATTTTAAAAATTCATTAAATGTTTTGGGATGTAGTCAGAAAAAAAATTAAAATAACAAATGTTTCATTTTGAAATACTTAGAGGTAATACTAAAAATTAATTGAATTTTTGGTTGTTGTTTTGGCTTCAGTTAGAAGTATAAATTCTACAGGAAACTTATAATTTAGAGCAATGAATATAGCTGCAACATTCTTGCATGGTTAAGGAACATGCTGTCCAAAGGTACATTGTTTTCTTCATTTGTTACTCGAATGTTCTGTCTCAGGAAAGAAATAGCACTTTTTCTCCAGTCATACAAGATTGCAGTTCAGCCTCTTAATGCATACAAATGCAGAGCAAATGGGCACTGGGAAAGAATATATCAAATGAAATAGCTTAGTAATAAGAATTTTATAATATTTTGGCTCATGTAGATTAAATTTATTCTAAACTGTGAAATCTTCAACAAAAAAGACCAGTACCTTTTCCACAGTCAGGATGATTTCTGTTTATATATTCTATTTCTATCTGTTAAAGGACAGAGTTCTGAAGAATATCCTTGTAAAAAATAATGAAAGATTAAGACTTTTCTCTCATTTTCCAGATTGAAACACCGAAACAACATCTCACTGCTGACCTTGAGACAAAACAAGGAGATGCACAGGGGATAGCTCTTTTTGGTGAAGTAACACTGGTAAATAGAGCAGAAATGGTTTGAGGTATTACTACTAACACACAAGTTCATCAGTTGCTAACACAAAAGTTTTGGTAAAAAAAAGGTTAAAAGGTATTTGCGTTCCAAATTTTTTTATGCATGTTTAGGAAGTCTATAAGAGGTCATAATATTAATGACGGATTCTTAAGCACATTTTCTGAGTTCTCTGCTGCTTTTGAGAACACCAACTCTTGCCTAAAATTACTGTTAATTGGATCAGTGGTTTTTAGAGTGGTTTAATTAGTGGATGTGGAATCTGACATCTCTCATACGAGGCTGATGTTCAGAGAAAGGCGATTCAGTATTTTGTAAATACTGGTTCCCTGTTAGTGGTTTCCAAGCAGGCAGCCAAACTGGGGGCCCCATCCCATCCATCCCTCTATGGACTGGATGTGTGTGTGTGTCCAGGCTGCTTTCCTGTCCTGCTTCAGTCAGAAAACAGGCTGAGAGGTCAGCCTGAGTACAGGAAGATCACAGTGTGGAGAATGTTTGTGACTGGTGTGCCCATCCTGGGTGTGACTGCTCACAGTGTCCTGTTCAAAACAGCATGGGCTGGCTGGGTTATTTCATTTACCTTTAACCATTTAATGCACATCTACTCCAAGCTACTGATCTAATTTTCTTCAGTCCATGGACTTACCTCTAACTTCATCTTCTCTGTCTCTGAAGGCATCTTGGAGGCTCCAGTACTTCAGTTAAACCTAACAATTTACTGCTGAAATAATCTACTTCCAACAACCCTTCTCACCTAGCTGGAGACTGGTCACCAACGTCCTACCTCTGCTTAGAGTCAAAGTCACCTATTTTGCTGAGATGCATTGAGTTCAGCACACTCCTCCTTTTGTTTTTTCTTTTTCCCATTGGCTGCAAAGTGATTTTAGTTAAGTAGCTTACATGGAGCCATTTACCATTGGTCAGATAAGTCCTATTTCCAACTGAAGTGTTAAAGGTTTTGTTCCCAAGGTCCATCCCTGTTTCCCAAGAAGTTGCTGTCCTGCAGCTGGAGGAGTGGGACTCCTCTCTAGGAGTTCAACATTGACATTCCTATTATCTGTAATGTGACCTGCCAGGAAAGTTTGTGGCTTTCATTCTTGTTTTTACAGAAGATGAGAAATTGGTTAAAATTTCATATATGTATATTGTATGCAGTTCTGCTCCATGGATAAATTTTTTGCTCTCCACACCACAACAGAAACATTCTGAAAAGCTTTGTGTCGCTCCTAAGAGTTTTTCACTCAGCAAACCTTGTCTCAATTCCTGGTTTTGTCTTCCTCCCACTTTTACAATCAAGACCTTTTAGAGCCACTTTAATTGTGAACTATTGTCTGTCTGGCTTTATTATAAGATCTGAGGCAATCACCATCATCACCTGCAGCTAAATAAAGGGCTTGATTGCACTTTCCCTTGAGCCTGACTGGGGTAGACAGCTTGGTTTTAAGGAGGTCCCTGTAGTCCCTGGTGCTAAACTCCCCTGTTAGCCCCCTGACAACCACAACCCTTTCACTGAAATGACCATCCCCAGAGGCACACAGCTATTTCCCATGGGGCTCACGGTGGCACCTCTTAAAAGGCACAAGCTCTATTTAGAAATTTGAATTACTAGGCTGACTTTCAAATAAAACAAAGATAAAAATGCTTTTAGGTTTTCTGGGGATGCCATGGCGAGAGGAACGTGTTTTATGTCTTTTTTAAGGCAGGCAGAGTGTGCATTCCATGGTCCTGTGCCATCTGCATCATTAGGCCACCTTCTCCCATGATTTATATAAACCTTACAAGTACCAAAACTCTGCTAACAATCCAGCCAAACTAAAAATAACCTCTGAAAATAATCTAGTGTAAGAATATTTGCCTTCAAGAGAGAAAACAATTTATTCTTTACAACCCTTCTACTGTTAAAACTCTGATTAAGGTACTGGTTACTGATGGTACCAAGAAATTTAAAGCTACAAATTGCTTGCAAGCTTCTTCTGAATGACAATTAGAGAAACCTGGTGTAGGTGCTGCTTCGAGCTATTAAAATGCTGTTAGATTAATGTTGTGGAAGAAACATAGTGAGCTCTTAAGATTAGACTGTTTATACATTGAAATTTGCACCTAATGGGGCACAAATTTATCTTTCATTTGTACCAGGTGTTGAACACTCCTCCTATATTTGATGTATTTTCCTGATTTTGTTCATTTTACACATGACTAATTGGAAGGTTGTGTGAAGTGATCAAAAAGCTGTAGAGCTGAACTACCACTAGCAGCAGGACTGTTCATTAAATCCTGCTTTCCATGTATTGCAGCTTGAAAAGACACATTTTAACTACCCTGTAAGCAACCAAAAACTGGGGATGTGGGTTCGTAATTTTGGATGGTTTTTGTTTAAGGAAAGGAGCCTCATCTGAGTGCTGCTCTGTTGTCAGTGGAGAAAAGGAAGGACACCTGCAGAACCTGATTTTTGGTTTAACAGCAGCAAATCCTCATCTCTGCTTACAAAGGGAGCCAAGATATTCAGCCTCCCTATGTAATTTCTTGGCATTAATGCCTTTGCCTGTTAAGACTCATAACTCCCTTAGGTGTCCTCCCACTCCCGTGCCAGGTAAGGAGATGGTTTGTCGGGCTGCTGACTTGTAGAAACATCTGTTAATAGCTACATCAACCACAAATTGTTGTTACACACGAGCTCCAAATTTACTGGGAAAGGTTCATTGTGTGCTCCCTGTGGTGCAAGGCTTTGAAATGGGATAGCCAGCCAGTTTCTGGCACAAGGAGGAAGCTTCTAGAAAGGGACCTTACCAAAACTCTTGGAATATTTTTATTTGATACACAGCAGAAACAGAACAACAACAAAAAAAACCCCACCCCAAAAATAGACCATTAGTGGCTTCTTTGTAATGTGTTGGGTTTCAAACTGCTGGGAATAGCATTGGAGCTCTGCAGCCAGATCCTAATAAGAAATGTATTAGGACAGAAAAGAATAGAAAGAAATATAGTAAGAAATATTTAGGACAGTGACACCGTCTTGATGAGCATTTCCAAAAAGAAGTGGGTGGAGAATCCTCAGATCCTAGGTCTGCCCAGTTAAATACTTGAATTCTGAAAAGCTTTATCAATTAATTGGGAATATCTGGAAAACATATTGGAAACATTTGTTAACAATAGGATTTTAGCAACTGGGTTTGAATTATACTTACTAAAGACATCTCTCTGTTTGATGCTCTTGTTCTCAGACAGCAACATTTACATTTAAGCATCACCTTTAAAGCCAAGGTCCTGTGCAAGGATGCCCACCTAATTTATAAGAGTTATTCCCCATTATATTGTGTTTTCATGCCCCTGAACACACTGGGACTTGTCTGACCCTGGAGCTCAGCAGGGCTGAACCCCTCAAGTCAGCACTGGGTGCTGCAGGCTTCTGGCTTGACATCAAGGGGAAAAATATCACCCTGAGGACAATCAGACCTGAAACCTTGGAAGGGGCTACCCAGAGAGGCTGTGGACTCTGTTCTTGCAAACTTTTAACACCCAGCTGGAGAAGCTGTGGGCAGGCAGGTCTGCATTCAGTGCTGAGCCTGCTTCCAGCAGGAGGCTGAGCTGAGGTGGCATCCACCCTGAATTATTCTAGGATTCTGTGGCCTGAGCTTGAATTTTGTGTATTTCAGTGCTTTATGTAATTCCTTTTTATAGAGTTGCATGCTTGCATGAGTTGACTGTAATGATAATATTCAATAATTATGATAATTGTATCATTAAAAAGAGGTCATGCTTTCTGGCAGGAATAGACAAAAATATTTTTTTATAGATTCCTAAAGATAGCACTTATTGCCATAAGGCCTACTTTGTTTATGCATAGGAAAATTTTCCACCAATTGCTAATGACAGATAATAGCCTATAAATGGAGTAAAAAATTAAATCATAAAAAATAATTAAAATAATTGCAGCATAGTTACTTAGAATAAAAGCCTTCTTTAAAATGACTCTTTAGGAAGTATAAATGTCTAAAACCAGGGGTATATTTTTTTGTAGAAGTAGAGTAGGCTGGAGTAGAAACTACACAATTCATATATCATGTGAAAGTTTTGCTTTCCAAGATTCACCCACTTGTTGAGCCATGTTGAGCTTAAAGCTTCTTGTTTATGTTACAATATTGTTTATCTTTCAGATGGTAAAAAAATTACTACTATTTTAAAAGGATGTGTTTTCAGTTTTGGCCACTGATCCTTCCAAATAGGTAATTACTCAAATGTATCCCAAGCTGTCCATTTCTCCATTCTTGAAGAATAACTTCATTGTTCCTTTGGCTGTTCTGAAGACCTGAATGGCAGAGTTGAAGGCTTTGAAAATGTGGGAGTTCAATGTTTAACAAATATTAGAAGAATACACTTTTTTACGTTGCAGAAAGGATTGACTGTTGCAGTTTTGAAATTCTTCAACAATGGCAATAATGGGGAGACTCTTTCAGTGACTGGATATAAGTGAATATTTTTAATGTTTTTGCATTCTATTGCAAAGATAGATTTTATGCATGTCGAAGGTTGAGATAATAAATTTATTGAGATTACAGGTAAATCGTGGCAAAGTGGAAAAAATGGAAGGCAGTTTTACTCAGTGCTGGAATTTATCTCTCCAATATTTCTTGGTTTGACTTTTACTGAGCAGAATCAATGTCAGTTACAAAAATCAACAAACTGGGGTTTTTCAGCTGTGAAAAATCTCAACTTTTAAAGGAAATTTTTAACGTTAAGGTTAAGGCTTGACCAAGGGAGAGCTGTCTGAGGAGTTTGGTGTTCCAAAGGGCCAGCAGTGTTCGAGTGCATGTTCCAGCAGTTTTGGAGCAGGCCATGGGTGATGTCCCTTCTTTGTTGTTACCTCATGCTCACTTCTGCCTTCAATGAAACAGCACAAAACTCCTTTCCTTGTATAACCAGGCTCTGACAGACTGCAGAAATCTGCTGAAAATGGCTCCTCTGAAGACAAGTGTCCAAAGCCTGTTGTATTTTTAGTTCTGTGACTTCATAACCCATGGGATTTCTGGCCTTTCTTTACTTCATCTTGGTCAGCACGAGCATGAGCACACGGTATTTTCTCTCCATGGGATTCTTGCACGGGCCAAGGGGTTCTTGCTGTGTGGAGATTTTTCCCTGCAAAAGCTGCAGCTCTTGTGCAAATCAGCTCACTGGGGAAGGTGGCTCCCACTCTCTCTTGTGGAGCTCGGAAAAGTGGCAGAAATATGGGAGAGGCTCCCACTGTGCCATCCCAGGGCATGTGGGAAGGGGAGGGGGTGTGAGCACACACAGACAGGCTGGCCTTGGAGCCAGATGTGATGAATTTTACCTGGGTTTGGGTAAGGGAGGGGGTGGGCACACACACACAGGCTGGGTTTGAAGCCAAATGTGATGAATGTCGACCTAGATTCAGGTAAGGGAGGGGGTGGGCACACACACACACATTCACAGAGGCTGGGGTTGAAGACAGACTGAATTTTGACCTGGATTTGGGTATTTTACAGTTGTGCTGCTCCTTAGAGCTACAGCTAGAGCTCACTTTGGCAAGGAGCGTGGCTCCACATCCTGGAGCTGTCATCTTTGCCAACAGGCAAGTTGTGCTGGTTACTTACAGCCTCAATGAGCCTTAAAGGCTTCAGGAGCCAGTTGTTGGGAGGAAGGTGCTCCTTAGGTGGATTATCTGCAACATTGTCCTTCAGGGTGAGGCTTGGTGGAAAAGGCTGAGTTCCAGGGGGAAAATAATCATTTGCATCATATAATTAAGAAATGTATCACTGAGTGTACACCTAGTGAAGGTGAATTATGGAGGATTTTGGGTAGATTAAATCTGGAATTTCGTATTGTGTGCATTTTTCTTGTGTTGGTTTCTGGGTTTTTTTAATGTAATGTACTTAAACAGCTCACAAGATGGATATTTGATCTGCAACTGTACAGAAGAGACTAATATTGCAATACTTTATAAACAGAGAGAGAATCCTAGTAGGTTTGGGAGCTGCAGCTGCTGGGAAAGGCAGTAGTTTTCCTTGTAGGATTTGCATGCAGCAAAGGTGCCACAACAATGTTCTGTAACATTCACCTGTGGGGAGGGACAAAAAGACAAATAGATTTTTAATTATGGTACTTAAAAAGACATAAATAGAATTTCAGATTTCTAAATATTTTTTGAATCCATTCTTTACTTTCAGCTTAAATTAGGCCACACTCAGACTCTGGAACCTGGGAATACTCTTTAGGTCCAGATGTATTTTGACACAAGTCAAGGCAAGAGCTCAGCATGCACCAGCAGTCAAAGTCTGCCTTGCTTTCCACCAAAAGGCATCTGGGAGCCATCTGGCAGCAATACCAAGGGTATCTTCTCCTCTCTCCACACAGGAGTATCAGTGTAGGCAGCTTATCTGGGTCCTGGCTCTAGCAGGGACTTGTGCTGGCAGTGGAACTGCTCCAATTATTCAGGATATCACTGATCTGCACTGAGATGCTCTCTAGATACACCAATTCCCTGACCAGCCCAGCTTGCTTTTCTTGCTGAAGGCTGCCTGACTGCATGTCTCAGTTAAAATATACCCTGACAGAGCAGCTCACACAAGATTGTATTAATATTGACAGTAAAGATTTAACATGCAGCCTATCACTGATTTCTACCAAAGCAGATTTTGTTTGAGGGATCATGTGTAACCATCCTTAATTATATTAGATTTAGCCAGAAGCATTCTTTCTTCACAGAAATATGTGACTGCATACATTTGCTCAATAGCCTCCTGGGCTTTTTTTGGGATGGTCAAATAATAATTCTTTGAAAAAGAGCAAGTAAGAGCACAAAATATCGAAGAAAGTCAGGATTCCTTAATTGTTTAGTACATGAAAAGCAGTTTGGATCTTTAATAAAAAAACCAAGTATTGAAAATTCTAGCACTTTTATTGGGATAATGAGTCTGCTTAGAAGGATTTGCCGTGAAGTGAACTTGAGCTGGTGTTGTTGTTTACTAGATTAGACAAGATGCAGTTCAGTCGATAAATAAAGAATGGAGCTTTTGCCAGATGATCCATTTTCCCTAAATCGTGATTGACTTTGAAAGGATTTGCTTTGCTTCTTATGTAGTTTTTCTGTTACAGCCTGAGATGAGCTTTGACCAGCTTTGCCATGAGATGTGATTACTTTCTACTGCTTTATTTAACTGCAAAAATTGCTGTGAGCTGAAAATCCACTCACATGCTGAAGTTTAGACTGAGCTTTCCTCAGAGCTATGGAGAGAAGCTCCATGGAAGTCAAGAGATTGCATTTCTCATTCTGCATCCTTTTGACAAGGCAGGGACAGAGCAGATTTTGCCCATCAACACACAATAAAATGGTGTCAAGTGTAGCCCACCGTGGAAATGATAAAATACTACTCGGAAAATTTTGTCAAATAATTTTAAATGGAAAAGACTGTGGTGAAATTGCATGGGAGTTGAAGTCTAGAGCAATGTGAAGGACTCGCTTTGATATGTTTTGAAATCAATTAGAACAAAGGAACCCAAAATTTTCCAATACCTCACCCACAAAAATGAGGATTTATTCCCGAGCATGCCACAGATTTCTGCCTCAGTGATTTTTGCCAGAAATGTTGTTAATTTGTTTTTTAAACTTGCTACATTGAAAAATTAATCATCACCCTTAAACACGCAGGCCTCTAAACCTTTTTGGAATAATGGATTTCAATTCCCTTGCTCTCTTCCTTGTTTGGGCCCTCTTGGGTGATGCTTGTTATCACGAAGAGCTTGTGGTTATCTCGTTGGCAAAGACCCTGTGCTTATTTCATTCTTATCACAAAGAGGAGAAAAATTATCCTTTGGTACAGTTTTATGCAACTGTACAGTGGGGAAGAGTTTTTTTTCCTAGTGACCAGCTGTCTGGAACCAGCAGTGCATAAACACATCCATTCACCCAGATAATCATTTTCCCAGATTTAATTTAAGACACTTCATTGAAGTTATTATGCTCATGTAAAAGAGCAATAATATACGAGTGAGCCAGGCCTTAGGCCTGGATTTTCCTCCCAAAGATGAAAGCAAATGGAGAAATTCAGAGAACAAAACAATGGGTAAAAAACTGGAACTGAACCATTTCTGCAGGGAGATTTAGGACTTAAGCCTTCGAAGAAAAACCTGCTCTGGCCCTGATCCAAAACAGTACTCAAGTCTTAACTCTAACTCCATCAGCAGTTTCACTGAAGCCTAATGTCTGTCCAAGTGCTTTGTAGACTGGGGGCAGCATATCAGTAATTTGCAAGACTAAGCCCTCAAAGAAATGATCTTGGTCGAGTGATAAGGACTGGTAATGAGCTGAACTTGTCAGAGATGCAAGGAGCTGGCTCTGGGCATATCAATGGGTTGTAAAGTCAAGGGAGGATTAGTAGGGAAGTTGGAGCAAAGCCTACTGAAAAAAAAAGCTTTACTATTATTTAAACATTTTTAGCTTTTTTTCCCCAGTAAAATAATTTCCAAATAGGTTTTGAAATAATGCAATGTTTTTGAAAACTGATTTTTTTGTTGTGCCAAAATTTTTTGTTTTTCTTTTTTTGTCCTCAAACCTGCTATCCAAAATTGTTAGGTCAGAATTGAGAATCAGAATTCAGTTAGAGTTAGAATACCTCCACCTTTGGTCTCTGGATGTAGAGGTTGTTGTTTGGATTTCTCCTCCAGTTAATACCTCGGCTGTTCCTCTGATTATTTGATACCACTCTTGTTTTGGCACAGTTCAGTGGGACACGTGTATAAATGGTATATGTAATATATTCCTATGATTTGCTATCAGCATACTGATGCAACCTATACCATTACCCATTTTTTTTGCAGATTGCTGCTCCTTAAACCAAAATTTTACTGAACCACTTAAAATAAAGTTCGTTCCATGGCTCCCACTCTTTTCAGGTAGACAAAAGAGCAGTGTTTTGGCTGTGGGGGGAAAAGGCAGAATCTGAATGGTGAATTGGTTCTCCTAAGGCAAGTATGCCCGTGGCAGCACCAGTGGAGCTGGAGCTGGATTGCAGCGAGGGGCTTGGCACTGCCTGGGGGTGAGGTGGGAGCCCTGGATGCTGAGTGAGGGGGGAGAACAGCCCAGGCTGCCTCCAGGGCTGACTCTGAGCCTGGGGGAGCTGGGTTTGCAGGTGGGTGGCCAGATCTGCCTGTGGTGTCCCCTCTCCGAGGCCAGGCTGGCTTTCAGACTGTTCCCCCCCAGCCCTGGGACAGAGGTGCTGGCAGAGGCTCCTGGGCTGGAGAGTGACCCTGAGCTGGGCTCCCCGTGCTTTAAAGTCTTGCAGGGCCAGTTATGTCTGGAACTCACTGTAGGGCTGCTGTGTTTTAGGTTCTGCATGTTCCTTTTCAAAGTAAATATGATAAAAAATTACTTTATAAGGAGTGATTTGAGCAAATAACCCAGGAATCCATAGCTCATATGTGGGTCAGAGTTCAGCTTCAATTTTGAGCTCACACTTGCTGGCTTAGAACTCCTCATGCTTCCCAAGATTTGCATTAGCATCCAATGAGTGTTTGTTGGGGGTTTTTTTCTTGGATGTTTGGATCTGGGACAATGGTTTGTACAATTTGAGAGAGGATATTCAGATCCAGGCATAGATTTTAAAGTAGATTTGATCTGAGCTGTCTGTAGTTCCGAATATATGTAGAGGAAGAGAAACGGGGAGCAGAGAAAGTGACTAAATTTCTTAGTGTTCATATTCAGTTTCACTTTTATTTGGACAGAGATTGGAAAAAGCTTTCAAATTATTTACACAGACCATCTCCTTATGTCTTAATTTAAACTGGACCTCTGTCTAAACTGATCTTTTTAAAAGTGCTGCTATAAACCAATTCTAAATTACTGATGTGATGCAGGAATTCCTGATTCAGAATCTATGGCTTAATGGTATTTTGCCACTTCCACTGGATGATTTACTGGCTAATCATTTAGATGGTTAAGAGGAAGACAGGAATACAAGTGGCTGCAGATGCTCCCCAAGCTGCTGGAGTGCCACATCCAGATTTCCCAGAGGCCTCCTGCTGTTCAGGTTCTCATTATGCAAAGCAAGGGTTACCCCAGAATTAACTTTTACTGCAAGCCCCCCACCAAGGCTTTGACCACCCAAATGCCTGCAAAGAAAATTTCTGCAGTATCCTGCCTCATTTGCCTTTATGCCATGCTTCAGCCTATGTGGTAAATAAGCTCTAGATAGCAAAAAATCAACACAAGTCCTTTTGCCTACCACCCCACATGGGAAACATCTAACCTTGATATGGGAGATGTGCTTTTGGAGTTTGACCAAGCCAGTAGTGGTCCTTCTACATTTGTTTGTCCTTAATAAAATGCAGTTCATGCCCTTTCCCACTGAGTAAATGGTTCTAGTTATCTGAAACATTTTTTTTTCTTTTTTTTTCTCCAGCATTTAATCACTGGCTTCCAAAAAGCCTCAACTTGGAACAGAGTCTTGAAACTCTGCATGACCACAAGAGTTTAGCTCTTATCAGATTTAATCTTACCCACCTCAGGGATAATTTACAGCTATTTGATCTGTTGGATAAAATGCATCCAAGGTTATTGACCTCTAGTCCCACTTGCTCACACAGGATATTCCAGGGTTGCTTTAGCTCAACTGAGCAATAATATTTTCTAAAAGTAGCCCCAGTGAAACTTGGAGGTCTGGCTACTTCTTTAGGAAAGTCATGTTTACTGTGTGAAAGTACCAAAGTTGAACTTCTGATAATGCTGCTTTCTTGATAAAGATGCTTGCCAGGGCAATTCTACAGCTGGTAAAAAATAAAATAAATGCATTAGAGCCTATATCATTAGCAGCATTCCTAAAAAAAGGAAATCTACACTTATCTGAAAATCTGGGGGTTTTTATCGGGCTTAAGAAGACTGAAGGATTCCCATAGATCATCCTTCCTCTTTTGCCTGTTGCTCAGGACAGGGAGGATCCTCAAGCAAACACAAGGGTACAGTGCTTGCTGTGCTCCAGAAGCAGCTGCCTCCCGGTGCTCTGAGGCTTCAGGCAAACTGGGGTTAATCACATCCTCTGCAGCAAGGGAAAAGGGGTGGCCTCTTGGGTGTCTGGGTTTGAAATTGCTACCCTGCACAAGTCACAAAACAGAAAGGTGTTATCACAGGGAGCAATCCGGTTTGCTGGTTGGTTGGGTTTTTTGTTTGTTCCTGTTGTTGGCTGAATGACTTAAACGTTTTGAGAAAGTTACCTCGGGTGGACTTATGAAGATGAAAGTGCAATTAGGGGTTTAATCCATCCCCACATGTGAGGAACCGTGTAAAACCAGTGAGAAGGAGCTGTACAGCCACAGTCACATGTGCTCCTTAAGTCTGGTGCTGACAGTGGCTCCTTGGCCGGGACCGTGTGACCTTTGAAAGGCTTGTAATGGAAAGAGGAAGAATTGTCTCCTGACTGTAAAAGCCCTGTTTACCCTTTCAGCCTATGATAAATTAACTGCTTTGTTAAAGTGACAGTTTACCCTGTTTGAATGCCAACAAAGGCAAAAAATGTGAGCATGCCTGCCTGGCATAAAGCATGGACAGAAACCACATGCCTCCGTTCACCCCTGGCTCGCTAAACCCACAGAAACACAGGATTTGGAATATATGGAGGAATGTATTGGATGCAGCATCAAAGCATTGTCTTGATCACCACCATCCATTCACAATCTTGCAGGGTGTAGTAATGCATATTTTCTTGCTTATTCTTAGATTTGTAGCTTGACCCATGGGAATGATTTTAACTCTTGCTGGGGTTGCGGGAGCAGACAGGCTGCACTCCAGCTTTGATATATGAGCTGATTAGAGGTTCTGGCAGCCCCCAGGCCAGGGTTTCTCAGCAGCAAGTTCTCCAGAGGGTTTCTGAGGGTGGGATTACTGTTAAGGTTTTTTTTTTTCTTGATCACAGTCCTGCTGCTAGTAGAGTGTGTGAAACAAAAGTTCAAATGTTGGCATATTCTCCTGTGGGATAGCAATACTCACAGCAGATTATTTCCATATCTGAAATAAGCTACACAATTATTTTTTTTTTCAGCTCTGCTGCACCCAGCTGAAGCATAATCAGTGATTTCTATTCTAGTTATGAATGCTTCTGTACTACTTTTCCAATGCTCATGCAAATTAATGTAAAAAGAAAAAAAACCTCATAACAGCTATGTGATTGTTTTTCTATAAAAGCAGAGTATCAAGAATTGAGAAATCAGAAATTCCTGCTCCCTCAGGTGCCTGAATTAGAAGCACAGTCATTTTTCAGCTCTGATACAGTCTTTGTAGAAAGTTTAACAGCTGAATTTCCTCCAAAAATGCAGAATCTCTCCAATGACAAAAGAAGAATCCTTCTGTGCCTAGGTTCTTAAATTCAATACTTAAATTTGAATGGGTTTAATTATTCCCCTCACAACTGCTGGCACCTTCTGGGGCTTGCCTCTGTTCCTCAAGAGCTTTGAAGTCTGTGATAGAAATAAAACTGGTTTCTTTTTCTTTCTCACCCTGTTTGGAACTGTATATGGACCTTTCTGTGGTACTCTGGTAAACTGGGAGACTATCAAGACTTTTCAGACTGTTTAAAATAGATTCAAAATAACCAAAATACAGGAGTTGCAGCCTTTTACCAGCCCTACAATGTGTGCAGGATAATTGAGCAATATGAACTGGTGATCTTCACTACACATGTGATATTAGATTTAAGGGAATTTTAAAACGGACGAAGTGATTTTAAAATAATCTTTTGCCCCCTGTAGTAGTTAATCACCAGCTGTGAGCACTGGTTTCTCCCTAGTGCTCCTGCTAAGAAGGTGAGAATTTCTTTCTCTCGTCTAGCTGAGTAAGAGAGCTGGGATCCTTGTGGCTTCCAGAGGAGATGCTACAGCTGAGCAAAAGCTGCTTTCCTCCTCCTGGCTGTATGTTCCTCATTACAATAGATTGCCAAAATTCACCCTGGAATTCCCACTGTTATCATCTTCCCTTGCTGCTGACCTCAGAGTCCTTGATAATGAGGTCTAGGGGGACTTAGTATCTGCCAGCTTCATGTCTGTGGAGAAAAAAGAAAAAGAAGAGAAATTATACTTTCTCTTCCTTGTAGCAGTACTTAAATATTGAGGCTCCTGGAATAAATCCTTGGCCCAAAGGAGTCCTAAATGTATTGAGCATGGAGTGGTAATTTACACCTCCTTTGAGCCTCCCAAGGTCAGCCAAGTATCATCTGCAAAAAGCATCCAGTAGAGAATTCAATGAAATGTAATTCTTCCATACTCCCAAAATTCTATCGCTCCACAAAACCCGCCTAGGAAACCTGTAAATGATGGAAGATCCAGCACAAGCAGCAACAAACTAGAAGTGAATTCAACCCTGGAATGCACCTTACGGTGAGCGCCCAGCGTAGGATGAAAATAAACAAGGAGCGATGCACGAAATGGAAAATACGAGCGGGGAGAAGACAACTGCGGGACATCGCGGGGCCCCTGTGTGTGAGAGCCCTTAAAAACAGATCCAACATTGCCATCTGCGGGTGGCTTTGGGCAGGCTCGGAGGGGCCGCGGCAGCAATGCGGGAATTGCCCGGCGAGCCTTGGGAAGGGCCCTGGCCAGCGCAGGGAGCGGGGCTGCTCCTCAAACACCAAGGGTAGCGCTGCTGGGAGAGCCCGGGTATTGAAACACCTTCCGTGTAAAACACCGCCTTCGCTGCCTTGAGACGTGGGAATCATCGAGCCGTGGAATCCTTGAACTGGTTAGGCTGGAAAAGACCGGGAAGGTCATTGACCCACCCATCAGCCCGGCACTGTCAAGCCCACCGCTGAGCCGTGTCCCCAAGGGCCACATCAAGGTGGCTTTTAAATCCCTCTTCCCCAGGCAGCCTGTTCCAGGCTTTTCCGTGAGGGAATTTTTCCTCATGCCCAAGCCAAGCCTCCCCTGGCACAACTGGGGGCTGTTTCCTCTCGTCCCCTGGACAAGAGGCTTGCTGCTTGGGAGGAGAGATCGACCCCCACCTGCCCACAGCATCCTTTAGGGTGCTTTGGGACAGCAGATCCCTCTTCCCTGAGTCTCCTTTTCATTTCCCTCCTTGGGTCAGATAACAGCATTGGCCGTCCAGCTAAATTTCTCTTTGGGGTTTCCACTGGGTATTTGGAGTCACTCACCACTCTCTTTTGCAATGCAGGCTTCTCAGTAGCTCCATCAACTTCCCTGGGTTATACTTGCAGGGAATTTTGGCTTCAGGTGAGTTACACCAGAAAATAATTTGTCAATACTGGCAGGTCTCTGGTTGAGTGTTAAAAATATATATTCAAGGGCAACCTTTATTTCAGCAAAGGGTGAATTTAGCTGATATGTATTTATTCAGTAATATTATATTTAATGCACCTTTAAAATAAATATTTCAGTTTCTTCATTCACTAATCATACATTCTGATTGTTGTACATTAGTTTTATGCCTTCATTCTTAAAAATAAAATACAGCAGCCAACAGTGAAATAAAATTGTTATAAACCAAAAGAAAGTGCTTTACTGGTACATT
>VYXF01009079.1:92767-109192 GCA_013397295.1 Polioptila caerulea | reverse complement strand
TATATATATATATATATAAGACTTGTTGCGTATGTCTTCATGCCTACAAAGAGGCCAAAGTAAGAGGATAGTGATGCATCTAAATTCTCCAAAGAATGGGTATAATTGCACTAGATGATGCCATCTGTAGTATCCTGCTCCTTTCCAGAAGGTTCCCTTCCCTCCCTAGGGAGTACAGAGGAATTAACAATGTGCTGATTTCACTGGATCTGTGCATTCTGTGGAAATGGGCTGAGAGAGTTGGAGTTGTTGAGGCCAGAGAAGGCTCTGGGGGAGCTTACACCACCTTCCTATTGGAAATAAGAAATTTATATGTTTGGAAAGGACCTACGGGAAAGCAGGAGGGGTCATGCAGGGCCAGGGCAGGAGAGAATGGCTTTGAATTGTGAGAGGGTAACGTTAGATTGGATATAAGGAAGAAATTCTTCACTATGAGGGCAGTGAGGCACTGGCACGGGGTGCCCAGAGAAATTGTGGACTCCCCATCCCTGGAAGTGTTTGAGGCAAGGTCTGATGGGGCCCTGAGCAGTCTGGAAAGTGTGGAAAGTATCCCTGCCCATGGCAAGGGTGTTGGAACAAGATGACCCTTAAGGTCTCTTCCATCCTGAACCATTCTACAATTGTACAACTTTCAGCTGAAGGTCTGGTATCTGGCATAAAAATCCATGCTGTGTTTTCCTGAGCAGGTTTTTCTTCTGGAAGGAGCAAATGAAGCAGATGGAAGGCTTGCAGAGCATGTTGCCTGGGTGCAGGGTGACAAGAGGTCAGCTGCAGCAGGAGAGGCGCTGGCTTGAGGAGAGCTGAGATGGAAAGGTGACCAATGCCACCTCTGCCAGGGAGCACTGCAAAAACCACCCCAAAGAGACCTTGGAGCATTACACACATATTGCTCTTCTGGTCTAAACAAAAGCAGAACTTTTTATGTTTTCATGTGGATTTCCCTGTCTTCAGAAGCTTGAATGTTGGGGGGTTTTAACACATTATTGCTCACAGAACATAGAGTTTGTAGGTTATGGTAAATGAAATTACTGCTGTTTAAACTATCCATTGCAGTGTGTTGTGGAAAACATGTACTTCAAGTAATTGTTCTGGAATATAATTGTGTGGGACAAAATAAGAATAAAATGAAAATCATTGAGGCCTTCAGAATTATTACTGAATTATTTTATTATATTACTATATAATATTTTATTATATTACTGATTATTACTGAAATAATAATTCAGAAATAATTGAGACCCTCAGAATTATTTGATGTTTGTATTCTCTCTGGCTTGTTTTACAATCATGACATTTGTATTCTCTCTGAAACTTGATGTATTTCCTGTCTAATTTCAGGGCAAAGACATCAGATTGACTTAGGCCGCATCATTTGTAGGTATATGTTCATATGTTCCTGTCAGATTATAGGGTTTTTACTGAAATGGATGAAACTTCTTGTCTCTCTTCTCTCTCTGTCTTCCCCCTTGGAAGGCCCTGGTTGTGTTCACAGCCTCGTTCCCCACCCCAGGCCAAGGAGAAGCAAATGGGGCCAGGCTGTTGCTTCAGCCTCTGCTTTAGAGTTTTGTTGCTTCTGCATCCTGTGAATTGTGATATGTAAACCTCTGTTGGCCAGAAATCCCCAGGCTTGTCAGAATGAATGCAGATCATAAAAGGGAGAGTAGGATGCATTTTAGTGTTTTTAAACTTCACTGAGGACATCTGGCTGGTGGTGATTTGCTTAGAAGAGGATTAATTGTAATGCAAACTCAGGAAGAATGGGGATCCTTCAATAACAAGTGTCAAGTATACAGGAAATGTATTGTGTATAAGAGCCAGTGGAATCAAAACAGAATTATAAAACCTTTCTAGGATCTCCCTGATGCTTCAAAATGCTTCAGAGAAATCCATTATATTTGGAGAATTTCCCCAGCAGGAGTTCTTTGTGTCCTCAAATAAGTTGTTTGAAATCCGAAGTTACAGCAAATGAGGTGAAGGCTGCACCGTGTTTCCCTTGGGCACAGAAGTGCTTTGCACAAATGCAAAATGTAGCAAATGGACTGGTTTGTGTCACAGGAGTGTGTTTGTGCCTTGTAATTAAATTCTGACTACTGTGTTGCAGACAGACTTTACCGTGGACCCACAGCCTGATTCCTGTGGCATTTGCAGCTGTAAATCTTTCCAACCTGAGGAAGGATTCCCAAAGCCGGGGCCTGTCTTCTTGGGGGGGAGGCTGGTACAGGGATACCCAAAGTAGCAAGAGCTCCCAGCCAGCAGGGATTTCCAACACTGGAATCAGGTTTCCCAACAGGGCTCTGAATTCAGCCCAGCCCTTTTCTGTGAGCGATGGTGCCCAGGTTCATAAACCTGCCCCAGGAGACTCTTTGGCTGTGGTCCTACAGATACACCTGGGGACAGATTAATAAATAAATAAACCAGAACTGTAATGATTTTCTGAAGGATGACACTGGACCAATTGATTTTTCTAATAACGACAGCACTCTCTGGTTTTGAAAATGAGATATTGAGAATGGAAACTTGCTACTTTCAGAATAACATGGAGGCCTACTATTACAATCTTTGTATGAAATAAAGACTGGATACCCATAAATAAGTCAAGTTAGAAATGTTAGAAGACTTTAACCTTTTGTTCTTAGAATGTACTTTTGTAGAACATCAGATAGGAAAGCTGCAGTATATGTTTTAAAATATATCTTACCTTTCCCAAATATTTAAATATTTTTTTCCATTCCCTCTAGAAACTTTTTGAGAATTGGAGCTTGAATGCCAAGGCTGTCAGGAAAGTAGCTGTGTGGTCAGGAGTGCCAGGGAGAGAGAGCCCTGTCTGGCAACAGGAACTTAATTTTCTAAAAGTCTGTATGAAGGAGGTTCAGAACAGCTGAGTTCCTTTTTTTCCCCCCCCATTTCTATCACTAACTGCAAGCAAATAAAACTGTCAATTTCTTTAGACAAAATCCCCAAAAGGCAGGAGAAGGATAAAAATGTTTTTACTTGGTAGTAGTATTTGGATTGCCTACTGCTTCAGATTGAGGCTTGCTTCCAAACAAAAATATAAATTTAACACGACAAATGAAAACAAGATTGAAATAATAAAATTTTTTCAACAACTTGAGGTTTTTTTTCAGGTAATTGCATGAATTTACTACAAATTTGTGAATCACATCAGCCAATAAAAATATTTACTTTTGCCAAAATGTTTTAAGTGAGTCTACTGTGACCTTTCCAAGTCACTTCAGCTTCTGCTGTCTCCAGTTGTGTGTTCACAGAAGCAGCACATCCAGATGTTCCAGGTAAAAAGAGGGACACATACAGAGTTAATTGTGGTAAAAGCATTTCATATTTTGCCTGCTCCTCTGACCACCTTTCACACTCACCTCAGCTTTTGTGGAAGTTTCTCTGGAGAAGGATGCTCTTCCCATCAGGTGATGATCACTTCATACTAAACAAGCCCATCCCACTCCCCCTCCACTGTGACTGTACTTTAGACGTGGTTCAGTGAAAAGCTCTAAATCTCTCCTTTCAGGCACTTTTTTCATCTTGCCTCTTTAAAGCTTCCCTTCGACTTCCCCAATCAGCTAATTACAATTAAAAGTAATGGGGAGGGTCACTCTCAGCACTTGGTAAGTGCAGCTAATCCATCACAGGAGGGAAGGCAAAGCATCACATCCAACTGATACAGGAAAGAGCTCAGGAAGAGTTGGATCACATTGTCCAGACAAGAATTTGGCTAGGATGGAGCATTTAGCACCTGTATTCCAAATGTATGAGCTGTAGGATCCCTAGGAATCACAAGAGTAGTTAGGAAATTGGTTTTATGTCTCATCCAAAAGAAGTGAAAAAGATAGAGGAAGGAAGCTGTGAGTACCTGCCTGTTCACGACTAAATCAGTTGTGTCCACTGCAAATTTTTCACTCTCTTAGGAGCACCTGCTCAGGATCCTTCTCATGGGCACAATTTTCCTTCTGGCCAGGTGACAGAATTGCTGTCAGCACCCTTGCTGGTAACTTCCTTGGAGGTGGTTGATAAATTCCAAGCAGGGTTTGAGCTGGACACGTGGATAGCACAGCTTTTCTGTACATCACCTGTATCTGTTATCTTGGTTATGGCTGTTGTGCAGCCCCACGTCCAAAGCAGAATCCTTTGCTGGATGCAGAATCTTTTGCAGAATCTTTTGCTGGGTGCAGTGGGGATTTCTGGGGGGCAGGAAAGGACCTGTGCTGCTGGGGGCAGCCCCTGCATTGACTAAGATGCACCTTAAGCTTCCACAGTTTGATTTCCAAAATCAAACTGCCTCTGGCTTCCTGCATTTGCTGCTGATTAAAGGAACCAGGGACTTTTCATTTTCCCCTAAGCTGCTTAATGTTAAGCTGCATTTAGGTTTGGTTTGGGGTTTTTGGTTATTTTTTTTGAAGCATGGAAAAGCATAGGTGTTTTCTGGAAGGGCTGAGGGAGGTTCTCATCATCCTCCCTGCTTGAAATCTCATGAGGTCCCTTTCTATAGCCATGGTTTCTCTTTTCTCTCCTACAGAAAACACTACATTATGAGAATATGAAGACTGAGTGCTGATGCAGGCTGAAATCAGGAATCACTCAAGTTAAAGCTGTGTACACTGATGTAATGCTGCTTCTCAGTGGGTTTTTCTCTTTTTTTCCTATACCATAACTGGAGCTATTTCTCTGCCAGAAATCTTTCTCTTTTTAACATTATCTTCCATAAAGTTTAAAAACAGATTTTACAGCAACAGAAAACTTCTTGCTTGTTCAGTAGAGAATTGAAAATCTTATACTTTGAATTGCCACAGCGTGGCAATGTTTCAGAGAATTTTGTTCAAGCCTGCTGACAGCATTGGTGAACCCCAGCACTGGGCTGATGGTGGAGCATTTCCCTGTAACCCTCTCTGTACTCTGCATAATTCAGTGTGGCAGTGACAAGTTCCAGTGTCAAAGAGGGAGGAAGAATGAACTGAGATGCTGTGGTGGAGAATTGCAGCGATTGGGGTGAGGGGAGGGTCCAAGGATTTAATTATGGTTCTTTCAATTCTCGTCACATTTTTAATTTGGGTGGGTGAGACAGACATTGCTGGTCTTTGAGCTCTTCACGTTCTCTTCTTGATATTCCCCCCCTCTATGTCCTACTCAATTAATTTATTTTTCTGTCGGGAAAATC
The DNA here is from genome assembly GCA_013397295.1 of Polioptila caerulea. NCBI lineage: Eukaryota > Metazoa > Chordata > Aves > Passeriformes > Certhiidae > Polioptila > Polioptila caerulea. Next base: position 104,025 of record VYXF01009079.1, on the reverse strand, counting down.
TAAACCATGATTTTTTTGAGACTAAGCAATGGGCATAGTGGCATACTAGCCTGTTTCTTACATATTTGCATTCAAATATTCTGTAATGTGAAAATAAGCTATCATTAAGATTCTGAATTGCAATAAGGTTGTTTACCATCTTCCACATGTGATTTTTCATAAAGTGAAGTAATCCACGTTCACACAGATACTGTTTTAACCTCTAAGTGCACTGACACTTGTTCCTGTTGGAAGCTTTACTCCAGTAAATGCCTGTGAAGGAGTAAATGTCAATGTAATTTCTCAAATTAGCCATATTTTACAAGGATCAGAGACAGGATGCAGCTAGCTTCAAACTCAGTCAGCCTTGTAGCTGAGGCAGCTATCTCTGTATTTTCTCAGTGTCCATATTTCCTTACAGAATTATTCACATTTAAATATTTGAACAGGGAAAAAAATAATTTCTTGGGTTTTGGTTAATCCCTGGAATTATGTCTTGAGATTATGTGATTGTGTAAAATCAAAGATTGCTTTTCTCTTTTCCTTCTTCTTTTGCTTAATCTTGAGGTGGAGCCCCAGGGCTCTGCAAATGCTCCTGCTCTGTCCAGACTCCATCAGGTAAAATAATTCAGACTTGTTTTCTGTGGTGTGGAAGATTATGCTCAATGTTCAGCTTTATTTTCACCCACAAGTGAGGTCCAGGGGGACATTATGGCTGCTGTGAGGGGAATTTTACTGTCAGTGTCAATTTGTGTGGCACTTGGTGAATGTGTTGCACATCAATACCCTGGTGTGTGTGTGTGTGCTCCTTCTCTATCAAGTATCTAATGTATCTCCTTGCCCCATCCCTCTCATTTCAGAGGAGCATCTCTGAATGTCCCTCTCAGCACATGGAATAACTTGAGCACTGGGAATTAATAGCCCAAGTCAGTGATGCTCTCTTTAAATCTCACCAAGTTTTGCACAGGCCTGCTTTAAGAGCCATTATTTCCCAATGACATTCGTGTTCCTGAGGGGATCTTAAACTCATTGAAGGGGTTTTCCTTACTCACTGGAAGATATGGAGCAATAGAGCTATCTTTGATACCAATTGAATTAATTCTGCTGAGAGACACTAATGTATTCAGAAGGCTACCACGGATATTACACACACACTGTTGTGCTCATAGCCAGTCTAATTCAGTGTGCTGCACTTGTGTTGGTTTGTACCGTGGCAAAATCGAGTCACACCGTAATGCCTGGATTTGGAAAAGCTTTATAGTTCATAAACATTGGCACATTCATATTTGACTTTGTCAGCAAAGGAAAATTAGTTCAAACAAGGTGCAACGATGCATTCACTGCTCTGGGAGCCTCTAGTTCAGAACTTGACACTGATAAACTGTTATAATTAATTCTTTCCATTTAATGAGATGGCTTATACTATCAGCAAACGCGAGCTTTGATGTCAACATATTATATTGACCATCTTCCTGTATTAATTAGAATATGACTTAATGGGCTCTTTTCTTAGAGAAGACCAAAAGACAAATACAGTGAAGTTTGTTTATGTGCCTCACTAACTGCACATATTGAGGCAGCTCTTGTGTGCTTACCCAGAGCCAGAGAATGGTTTTCAGTGATAAAGCAGGAGAAATTGGGAAAGTGAAATTCTTGGCTCTATTCCTGCATTTGTCATTGAGTCAGGCAAGTCATTAGACACAGTTTGAGTCCTGCTTACCTATCTGTTTAATGGAGATAATAAGACTTTCCTGTTAGGGAGAGGGATTTTACGGTTTAATTAATATTGTGGAGCTCTTTGCTGCACTGAAATGAAAGTCAAAATATTGCTTGCTGTAGGTTAAATTGTATGGAAACAAAGTGTAATCTGATAGTGCTTTAATTCTATGCATTTTTACTGAAAATTATACTAACTTGGTTATATTGATGTTAACATCCACATGCTTCAGAGTTATTGTATGAGTTATATGTACTAAAAATGAGTGCAATGATAGTTTACAGATTTGCATGTAAAGGGCTAAGAATAGCTAGTTACTGATCCTGTTCTCATTTGATAATTTTATTTTGCTTTATAAGCACAGAGAACGTGCCAGAAAAATAAAAAATTGTGGCGTGTTTTGACATTAACAGACACTAATAAGTGGTACTCAGTGGAGCTGAAAGATAAAGTGATTAAGTAGGTCAGCTTACTTAAAGAATAGGGAATAAAAACAAGGTTAAAACAGAAGCATAAGTGGGTAGAAAGCATTAAATCCATCAAAGACAGCAATATTTGATGTGCCCAGGTAGTGACAAAAGAGGTGTTTCTAATGCAAAACAGTCTGGCAAAAGAGGGTGTCTGAGATCCATGTGCTGGATTCCTACAGCACTGTGCATGGCAAGGAGGGGGAGAGCAAGAGCCTGAGCAGCTGAGGTGATGGATGTCAGCCTCAAATTGCTCTGTGCCACGTCAGGTTATTGCAGCACCTGTCTCCCTGCAGCTCTGGGCTTCCAGTGCCTTGCTGCCACACCAGGGCCCTGCCTGCTCCTCAGGCTCTCTGCCACACTCCTGCTGATCAGGTTTTTTGAATGAAGGTGTGCTCAGAGGAAGCATCACATTAAATATCCACCTGTATGTGTTCTGCATGGATGATGATCTTAGCAGGAAGTTTTCAATTGACTTCCACTTCTGTTACTATCTCCTTTCTTAAAAACATTTTTTCCAACATTATTACTTCCATCTCAGTGATAAGAACATGGCTATCCTCTGTCTCTTTGATGTCTGCTCTGCTCGTGAGACTTTTGGAAGGAAACTGATATTTTCTGCCTTTGTCCAGCAATGTTTATTCCTGTAATTGCAACAATGACTTGTTCCTAGCAGAGTAACCAGCTTCACCTTTCTGATTACTGTCATGGTGACTACTTGAATCAATATTGCAACCTTAAAATGATAAAATAACTTGATTCAGGTCGGATGGATCAGTGCTTTGAGGATGATTGACAGAAATCTTGCAGATAAGTCTCTGAGACTTAAAATGCACTGAAAATTATCCTGAAAATCTGTGTTTTCATCTGGGTGTTGTCTGTCATTTTAGTTTCATCCTCTTTTCCACGGTAATTTCAGTTGACCTCAATATGCTGTGTTGGTTTTTTCCCTAGCACAGTCTGATTTTTTGTAATAAAGCGTGTTGCCATATATAACAGGATCCCATTTCTCATCTCTGTCAAATGTAATTGCTTTGATGGCAATGCATTCAAATCCACCTTGATATTAAAATCGTAGTTGTTTCACTCAGTGATGGGACAGAAACTGAAGACTTGCTTCCTTTTTTTAACAAGGGCTTTGTTAAAAAAAAAAGAAGCAAGCATTTGCAACAATGCTACTTAAATTTGTGCCTTGGTCATCTGAACCCCAGCATGTACCTGTGCCATTCTGCTTCCTATTTGTGTGTGCTACTGGAATAATGGAGCCCTCTTCATTTCGAGCTGTCCAAGTTTGGAAAGCTCCTCAAGTTAGAAGCAGACCTGAGTGAAATTCCTGGGAGCAGGTATCTAAGGAGGCTGGGACAGCAGGGGTGTGTTGTGCTGGCTGCATCAGGATGGGTTGAAAATGGATGTGAATCCCAGAGCCAAAGTATTCTTGAGATGTATGTGAATTATTTTCAGTGTCACCCTGTGAATTCCATGGAGTGAGTTCTGAAGCCTTTTTATGCTGAGTAAGGTGTGTTTTCTCCTACAAGCTGACCCATGAGACATTTGCTGCAAGAATGTGATGTTCTAACAGAGTAAGGCACTGTCAGGGAGCAGCCACAGCCCTTCCCACATTTCTGATGGTGAACTCCATTTTTGCTTCCTTTACCAGATACAAATGTAAGGTCCATCAAACCTCCCTTTGATAGCTGCTTCTGGTTCCACACAAAGTTTGGGAGTTAATGTGGCTGGGTGCCTTTAGTTTGGTGGTTTTTAGCCCTCTGCCTGTATTTGGGTCATGTCAGCCTACTTCAGAGGGGCTGCTGCCACGCGCAGCCAGAGCAAAGCTCTGCATTTAATTATTGCAGCTATTATGCTTGGGAACCCATTGCCTCTCTCAAAGCCCCCATAATGTCATTTTGATGTTTGCTACACTATTGATCTACCTCCTGCTTTGTGCAGCTTTCCTGAGCTGACAGAGAATGTCAGAGCTGCCTTGTCCAAAAGTACTGGGCCACTCCAGCCACTGAGGAGGTGCTGGGAAGTTTTTGAGCAGCTCTGTGGATGCCTGTTTGATGTGTGATGTGCAGCCTCCCAGAGTTTCACCCCGAGCTAATGCCAAGGTTCCACTCCATGACATGGAAATGCCAAGGTAATTTCATGCTTTGTAAAGCTCTATGAATATTTTTAATTATGACGAAAACGCCATGGAAATGAAGATTGTCCTGGGTTTCATTGTAGCATGTAGTTTTGTATGACTCTAATTTCATAGCAATTTTGTTCATTTGGCACTTTGAGATTTGTGGGTTGTCTGGAAGCCTATATAAGTGGACCCCATATTTGTCATGGGTTTGATAACCTTGGCTAAGCTAATGTGGGCACTCTTTTGCACACTGCTAGCAGTGATGGATTTTAATTTTTTTTTTTCTGCCACCCCCACCTTGGGGACTGATAGCCTCGAGGCTCTGAAATGCCTCTGAAGTACAATATTTCCCCACACTCTTTCAGTAGAATTCAATGCCACCCTGTAAGGACCAAGTGGGTCAGGGCAGAAGACAACATGTTAGTTGGCCTTTATCAACTCAAACTTTGGGTTTTCTTCAGAATCAATGGGAGTTTTTCCTTGAAAAATCCTTTCTGCCTTGCAGTAAACTTGGGACATCAGATGTTTTCCTTTAGGACACAGGAACTGAAGGCAGCAGCTCAGGGCTCAGCTTTTGCTCCCCCTGCCAGCACAGCTCCCTGGCTGCCTTGCCTGCTCTGCTGGCTTTCTTCTCATTTAAGAGTTTGTTCAAGGTATCAGGGTAGGCAGGGCAAGCCACAGTCTTGGCATATTTTCACACCAGCTCTTCCTTTATGGGCTGTGAAGGATCATTCCTGGAGGTGAAAGTCGTCTCAGAAGCCACAGTTGGCTGCCTGATCACACTGGATTGCTTTCCAAAGAATAAGGTATCCTATGTCTGCTGAAGTAAAAAAATGCAAATCCTATTAGTGTGAGAGTGTGTTAGCTCATAATTGATGTGTTTGACATATTAGCGTGCTAATTTATGTAAACTGGGTAGTCTGTGAAAGATGATCATGGAAAAGGAAAGCAGGCTATTTTTAATTAACATCTTGCAAATAGGTGTGTAGTGGGTCTAAAAATGGAGGGGGGATTTTATAGAGATGTTCTAACACTTTGGTTTCAAAAAGATATATTTTTTTTTCTTTCTCACTCTTGGCTGTCTTTCAGGTACTCTGGAATGAGCCCACAAATAATGTACAGGAAGGCAGAAATGAAAAAAAAAAACCCAAACCTAAAAAACATGCATCTTTCTGTTCTTTGTGTTTAAAAGTCACTTTGGCCCCTGAGATTTTGAAATGCTAAAGATTGAAGTTAAATAACAAACATTTTGCCTTAGTTGGTAAATCCATGGATTTTCTTGCTATTTCCATATAATAGGTAAAATTCCTTTAAATCCTGCCAACCCACTTTCCTTGGTGATTAGAATACCTGACTGTGCCAATAATATATTTGCTGAATCTTCTCTTTTCTCTCTCTCCTTTGAATGAAATTCGCCCCCTAGGAAGTAAATTGTTAGTGAATGAAATGGGATTTTTATGAATACATTTATGATTTCGAGCGATTTCCCCCATTCTCACTGCAGGCCCACTTTCCACACAGAGTTGCTTTTGAAATTGTTTGCTCTGAGTGCCCAGTAATTGGCACAATTATCAAATGGTGTGACCAATTGCTTTGGTCAGGTCTTGTTGCCTGATTGATCAGCTGGGGTTTTCTGATACTACAAAAATATATCTGGAGTAAAAAGGCTGCTTAGGGATGGCATTTGGGAAATGGGAGTGAAAAGACACTGGTTTAAGGCATAAATATTTCTCTTGGGGTGTGGTACCCCCATACTATGGAGGGAGAGAAAAAAAATTCAGCATAGGTGCCAGGGAAGAACAGGATGTTTGTTATCCATGCAAAATTTCAGCTCCTACTGCAAATTTCTGGGGAGAGAAATGTTTCCTGTAACTGTGACTCAGATTTCTGTGAATCAATAGAGCCTCTGAGGGTCAGAGGAAGTCAGTACATTTCAGAGGTGAAAGGTGCTAAAAGTCTCTGGCTGACGGGAGCCAAATTTTAATTCTAGATGTTTTTTTTATAAAAAGCCTGGATGGTCCTGCAATGTAAAGTACAGTTGAATTACTGAGAATTAACCCCTAGGAAAAAAAAAAACAAAACCCTACCCATCTTAATGAGAAAAAAAATCACTTTATTTTTTCCACTTTTTTCAACTTATACGGCTGCAGAAGTTGCTAAAGACAGTCAGAAATTCCCAACCTGCCTCTTTCCCAGCATGAGTGTGACTTTGGCCTGCTTAGATCATAGACAAAAGTGGAGAAGCAAGTTGCATCTGGAAGGAAACACGGAGGATGCAATACAAAATAAGAACAATTAGAAACTGCAGTGATTTATTTTTATCAACCATATCCACTGAGACTGGAGAGAGAACCACAAAAGAGACATTTTGACAAGAGGCAGGGCTGGTCAAGTACTTAATAGCTTGCTAGAAAGGTAAATATATGAATATTTTTTATAGAGAATTATGTTCACAGAACTCAATCTGTTTCTCAGGCATCTTGTAGCATTCAGACACCCTGGGACAGATAAATGAAAGTGGCATAAATTGCTTAAATTTTAAATAATCTCATTGGCCTTGTGGGTATGTTTATTGTGAAAATAAACCCCACAAAAACCAACTCAGTGCCTCTCCACACCCCATTTCAGTGCTAAAGGAAAGAAACATCAGACAAAAATCTTTCATATACTTGTTTATGAGGAAAAGATTCAATGTCAAAGGCAGATTTCTGACTGCTTTTAAAATGGAAATGACCTTTTGCAGAGTAGTTCACTGCTCCTCCTGCACTGAAAGACTAATAAGCATCTGGAAGTCGATCAGGTTGCACATCTGAAGTGTGTCAATCATTCTTGTTATGAGAAGACAGATTTTGAAAGAACCTGACAACTTGTTTGTTAGGGGGGCACACTTTTAGAAGTCCCCTACTTATCAAACTGAAATCTGAGATAAATTTGCACTTGAACACGTAAGTGCCAACCCATGAACGTTATTCTAGCCACCCTTTGCACTTGTTTTTGTTAATGTTTTATCCACTGCTGTCTTTGAAATGAAAGGACTTTAGGTGAGAATACATCTAAGAAGGAGCCACACTTAATTTTCATAAGAGCATTTGTCACTGAAAAATAACTTTGCTTCAAAAACTTCATGGGCCAGGATGACTTCTACTTAGAGTGGGGTTTTTGATAAACCTCCTTTCATGCCATGCTTATACAGACTTGCTGAGGCCTGTAAAGCTTCCTGTAAATCTGGGTTTATACTGCAGCTAGGAATAAATGCTCATTTACAGCTTTTTTCCTTAGGCCAGGCAAAGTTGGTAGATCTGACAGAATGTTGCTTTGGGGTTTTCAGGGATAAGGGAAGAATTTACCATAAACCAGTAGGAACACTTATACAAACATTTGAAACCACGAAACATCTTGATTTCTCTTTTTCCCTGATAATCTCGGGTGGTATATGGTAATTAATTCTGGTTTAGTTAGGATGATCCATTCATTAAATCACTGATTAAAGTGAACACCAGTGTTTTAATTCATCAGGTCATTAAATAAAGGTAAAGCTCTAGCTCTGTAACTAACACAACTTTCAAGAGGTTGATGAGAAATTCTTGAAGCTGGATGTTTGGTGTGGAGTCCTCCTTGTAGGTGGTGCTCTCAAAATGCAAGAGGATTTTCTTTAAACCACTTTTTGTCTTCCTCGAAATACTTTATCATGTTCCTGCATACTGCACATCAGAAAACAGTTCCTGCCCAGCTTTTACAGTAAATCTAGTGAGCAGAGACAGGACCTTGTCTCAAAATACCTCGTTGTGCTCCTCTCTGCCAGGCCCCTCTGCTCTGAGTCCTCTGCTTCACTGGGATTGTGCCAGCTGCATTCAGAGAGAACCAAAGTCCCTTAAACCTGCTCTGATAGGTACCCACTGCAGCCCACAGTTTGTCATAGACCAAGAAAACATTAGGATCTCTTCCAAGCAGATCCCGAAGGACAAATGGGAGATGGTTGCAATGCAGCGTGGTCCTCTCATAACCCATGCTGCAATGGAGGGCTTGGGCTTTGATGGTCCTTGTGGGTCCCTTCCAACTCAGGACAGCCTGTAATGCCCTAAATGACCTTTGATGAGTTCTGGGAAAACATGGCAGAGATCCACAAGTGTCAGTTTTATGGGAATGGAGGGAAGTTTTATGTGGAGTCAAGGATTCTGTGGTCAGCGAGCTGCTCTGTATGGCAGGAGCTCCACAAATGCAGAGGTCAGGGCTTCTACTGAGTCCTTGGATGGGGCTGTCTGAATAATTTGGAATACATTTCAGCTTCTACTGTGCCAAGAGGGTTTTTTTCAGGTTTCTGGAATGTAAAGAAAAGTGGGGGGAAAAATAATTGAATTCAAATTGCTAAAATCCCAATATCTGATTCAGAAAAAGCTGTGTTTGGCTCCAGAACAATTGTTCCCCGTTTGAGTCCTTTTTTCTGATTTTTATTTTTAAAATTCTACTCAAATGCTTGTGTGTTTTTCAGCCAAATAAATGAAATTCCAATTTGTGAGGTGCTCTGCTGAGCATTTCCTTTCTCCCTGGGCTCATGGAGGGCGTTATAGAGCATCAGTATCAGTCTCTCACTGATTGCTTACAAAGTACCCTGTTTCTTTTTCCATGAGTACATAAAAGTTCTCTCATTGTCTTGATTTTTAAATCTTTGCTGATTTATTAATAGACTGGCTGTTTTTATGGTTCAGCTTCTAGAAACAAATAAGGGTGACTCTGTTTTCATAGATCCTTTTCTTTTTTCCCTCTGCTCTGTATTTTTTTCTGAAGGATTAGGTTGTATTTACACATTGGAATCTTCCAAAGCACTGTTCCTTTTTGAAAAATTTGAGTAATGCTAGACCCCCATAATTTAGAGAGGATGCAACCCTTGAATTCTCTTGGCTGCATTTTCCTCAGCTTCAACAGCCAGATAAAAAAACTTTATTATGTTGGTATTTATTGAAGGTTTCATTGCAGAAATGTTTCTCACTTCTTTCAGCTATTGTTCACTCTCTTTGATTCTGATAGTGTTGTCCTGAGGCTAAAATGCTACTAGAATTATATATATTTTTTTTTTCCTTTTGAATATCTTTAATCTTTAGCCTTGCTTATTCCATCATCATTTGAATGTCTAAATGTTTATAAAAAAGTGGAATACTGGAGAAGAAAGAAGCATAAAATACAGTCCTAAGGACAAAAATAATTGACTATTTAGTTCAATTTACTAATAAACAAGAGGTTCCTAGCCTTAAGTTCTATCTACAGCTCTCAAATACTGGCAAAACTTTAGTTTCCAAAAGAAATTCAGATCTTTGTCTTTCTCATGGCCTCTCTTCATCCTAAACCTGAAGAGTGAAGGAAATTTAGCTATGGTTAACCCCTTGCATACCAATTTCAGATAATGCTACCCAAGAGAAGTCTGTGTCCTTCACTGGCAGGATTGAATACGTCTCTAATGTCCCCAGCTTCTTATAAATGAACTTATGAATAGCATTTGCCTCTTGAATTTCTAAATTTAGGCTTTATGCCAGTGTCTACACGGGGTCAGAATTTCTCCTTCGCTTTCTGGATTAATCCCCATCAAGTGTGGCAAATCTTTGCTCAAGGGCCCATTTCAGTACAAAATAAGCACATCCCTCTCTGCCTTTGGCCACTTTGAAATCAAGCTTGCATTGACTGAGTGTCCAAATTATAAGGAAATCAAAAATATGCCATGTGTAAGCTGGGCAGGTCTCTGAAACACAGATTCATTATTGTCCAATTTGGCAGTGATGTTAGAATACAGCTTTGTAATTGTTTGGTTTAAAGGACATTCCCACGAGGCTGTGATAGAGTTCATCTTGCCTAAATGGCTTAGAAAATCTGAAAACCATCCCAGAATCTACTTTTAGCCACTACTTTATTTTTTAAGGGAGAGTGAGATTCTCAGTAATGGCACTACACCTAGATCCAAAGTTGCTCTGAAGATTAACGCCCCAGACACGGCTGTTTATTACACTTATAACCCTATTTTGTTTGAATTGTTCTTTGTTATAGCTCTGAGAGTGCTACCAAGGATGCATCCTGATTTATACTGGTGTGAGTGAGAGTGTGACCAGTGACAAACCAGATTCTGAGGTAGTCTTTTCATTTTGGAAAGACTGTTTTCATCGTGGTGGTCGAATGGGGAAGGTGTTTAAGTACTTTAGGATTTTGTTTTGGTTCCTTGAAGTTTGATTGTGTTTTGTTTTGGTTTTTTGTTTGTTTGGGATTTTGTTTGTTTGGTTTTTTCTGGGGCCGTCATCTTAAGCAAGACTCTTGCTAAGGTGTTTGGAGATGGCCCGGGTTAACTTGCAGGATCTCTGGGTGGGATGTGAAGGGAAGACACAGCAGATGAGGTGACCTCAGTTTTCTCAGTGTACCCCTCGCATCCCTGGGTATCTTGTGGGACAAGAATGAGTTCTCCGTCCCTTGCAGGTTCAGCCCTGTACCTTGAACATTTGAAGAGCTGTCCACACGTCTAACCGGACTCCTGAGGACAGCCATAGGGCAATTCTCTGGTCTCCACTGCCGGTACCTGGGTACCAGCTCCTGCTCCTGCAGCTGGAGCTCCAGCAGCCGCCTCCCGGGGCAGGGTCCGGCCGGTCCCTTCGTGCTCCCCCAGCCGGGCCCTCCCGGATGCTGGCGGCGTTTCTGAGCCCCGATCGCGGCGGGGCGGGCAGAAACGCTCCGGGGAGGGCTGGGTGGGGAGGATGCCTTTTCCCCCGCCGCCATGTGCTCCTGCCCGCGGGGAGGAGCTGCTGTGTGCCCCGGGGGCCGGGCGGTGCGGGGGGCGAGGCGGCGGCTCCCGGCTCCCATCTCCCCCCTCCCACCCTCTGGGGCTGCTGCCGCCCCCGCCCAGGAGCCGGCGCTCCCGGAGCCGGCGAGCGGCGCGATCGCCCAAACTCCTGGGAGGGGAGACACCCCCCGCCGCCGCCTCCTCTTCCTTCTC
>VYXF01009079.1:62363-92670 GCA_013397295.1 Polioptila caerulea | reverse complement strand
AGTGCCAGGGAAGGGGAGGGCTGCGGGCCCCCTCCCGCGGGCTCCGAGCATCCTCCGCGCCGCCTTTGTGTGCCCGCCCGGCGGGACCGCCGCGCCCGCTCCGCCCGGCCGCGCTTTGTGCGCCGCGGGATGCGCGGGGGCTGCGGGCGGCGGCCCCGTCCGCTCCCTCCCGCATCCCCCCGAAAGTGCCGGCAGCCCGGGGGAGCGGGGCCGGCGCTGGCCCCGGTGCTCTGCGCCCTGCGGAGTGACCCGCTCGGGGCTCGGCGGCGTTTTGGGGAGCGCTGCGCTGTCCTTCAGCACCGCCCGCTCCCTCGGAGCGCCGCGCACCTTCCGCCCGCCGGGCACCCGCTGGCGGGGATGCCGCCAACAAAGGGGCGGCTGGCGGATCGTGTGCGGTTTATCGTGGCACGACTGAATTTCTGATCGGCGCCGTGCTGTGCTTCGACCTCAGCCTGTCTTCTCGGCAGGTTAATTTTTCAAAGTTCTGCCTCATACCGCAAGCTTGGTTTCACGTGGCGTTTTTTACCTCTATGCTTTAGCTCATTTAATGGTTTTTAAGTGTGTTTAATATGCTTCCTGTACCTTCTAAAAGAAAATGTGTGTACTGCCCAGGTGAATACTGCTGGCTGCAAATGTCATTGCCCTAAAGAACAGAGCTCAGCACTACTAAAAACTTTGTTGTATATTTGTCAGTCACTGTTAAGCAGAGCTCTGCAACGAAGGACCTGACCTTTCAGAGTCTTATAAATGTAAATGTTCTATGGAAATCATCAGGACTCCCTGTGTGAATAAGAGTTTGCAGGATCATGTCCTGGAACAGCAATGGTGTCACTTCTAAAATTGACATTGCATTGACAGAACTATTTAAAGGGAAGCTTTCACAGCATCTGTTCACATATAGTAGTCAACTGTCAGCTGTCTCATTTTCATAACTGCTGAAACATACATTTATGCCAGATACAATGTTAATATACAGACTTTTTTTTTTTTTTTAACATGGAATGTGGTAGTTTACAAAAAAATTAAGACAATCTGTGGATGTTATGGTCCAGTAGAAAGATGATGTTTCTAGTTTTTTCACAAACATAGAAGTGCACACACTTTTAAGTAGCTGTTTTATCCCACAATCAGAGAATGTATGCTACTCTATGTCCTGGCTTAAAAAAAAAAAAAAAAAATTAAGGTGTTTATGTACTGTATTTTGGTTTTTTGTTAGCATTGCTGTGGTAAAAAAAGACAGAAAATAGGTATTTTAAATCTACATCAAATGAATAAAAAAATCTCAAGTGATTGGGTAAGGTTTGAAGGTAGCCAAGGGCCCAGGTTTTGATTCTGTTGGAAAATAACCATCACTTCTCAGCTGAATAAACCTGGGACTGGGAGGACAAAGACAGCTGATGATCATTAGCAGAATTTTGCAGTGTAAGAGAAGGCAAAGCTGCAACTTCAGATAGAGGTGCATCAGTATCTCCCTGTGTGACTGGATTATGACTTCGGTTGGATAGCAAGCCCACTGTAATTAGTTATCTTTGCATTGTTATTGGACACTACAATAAAAGAAATGAGACTTCAGAAGATAGTCCAAGTAAATCTGGTTACAGGAGAGAAGCTGGGGAAGCAAGAACAGTGCTTGTTTCAGATCACCACAACAGGACTATTTTCCCGAGCCTGAAATTCACTGAATATTCTTCAAGATCTGTGTAGTTTTTTCAGTGACAAATATTTGAAAAGAGCTCATTTCAAAACAAGGCATTTCCCCAGTTTAGTGCTGTTTAGTTCTACCAACTTGTTGAAGCAATACTTGGATAACCAGACTCGGTTGATTAAATTGGTGCTTCACCTGGAAGTTAATCTCGTTGAGAAGGCAGTGGCATTGAACTGATGAATATGAAGACAGGCAAAACTGATGTCTGTGTGCTTGCTGTTTCAGTGTTAGCAGCCCAAATGTCATTTGCTGAGCTGAATCTGCTTGATGTGGCCTTGATGCCCATCTGGTGATTTGTAAAATCACCAGCAGACTTTGCAAAGTGACAAAGCTGCTCAAAGCACATTTTCTCTTCTCTTGTCTTCCAATTGTCATTATTTCATGGTGCTAAGTAATAGTGCCAACTTATTCCAACTCCTGTTGCTCTCTGAGGCTGCTGGAAGGGTCAGTGACAAGGGGAGATCAAACAGGGATGGATATTTGCCCACTGCATGTCATGGGCCTGATACGATTGCCCGTGGGCTTGTAAGGTTTAGTCCCTCCTTTCACAGTGTGATGTGAAATGTGTGATGCTTTCTGGGCTCCAGGGTGTGAGCACAGCATTATTTTTGGAAATACAGCAATGGAATCTTGAACCTTTACCATTCTCCTTCTTAAACAGTTTTTTTATGTTGTGGCTGATTTAGAAATCAGCAGAAGAAAGGCATTGTGTGTGAGCTCAGACACCAGGATGGATTCACAGTCCTTGTGAGGGGAGCAGGGCTGGGTGCTTTCCTTCAGAGAAGAAGCTGCTGTAGGAATCTCTTAAAATTTGCTGTTTTGCAGTGGATCTGCATTCTCTGTTGGTTTGTTTCAGTCAGAATGGCTGGAAGGCAGAGTCTTCAGCAGCTTGCTCTGTAATCATCTCATTTTGGCGTGGCAAAGGCAGGGCTGAGCACAGCCCAGAGGAAACGCTGTACTTCAGCTAAACAAATCAGAATAAAAAGTAGACACATTCCCTCATTCCAGGGACTGATGTTATGTTTCCCATCTTTTCTAACTGCAACCCAGCAACCTTCCCTTAGTCATGGCCACACTGAGCTCTGGCCAGCTGCAGTTCTGCTCTGGGTGATGTCCCTGGTGTGTCAGATGTCCCACACTGTTGGTGGCTTGCACCTGGGAGATTTAAGGTTGCTTTGTTGTACTATTTCTGGGGGAGAAGGCAAAGATTAGAAGACAAAAACATCTTGAACAAGCCAAACCTGATGCTGGGGCATTGTTTGCAATCTGTTGAACCTCCAGGATGTTCTGAGCAAGGCTCTCAGTAGGAAAATAATGAGAAAACTGGTTGTCAGAGTGCTTCCATGTCCGGGCTAAATAGGAGTGATGACACTTTTCAGGAAAATTTTCTCTAAGTGAAATAATGTATCTCTGGTTTCCAGGAGACTGAGGTCTTTGTATATCAGTCTTATATGTGCTCTTCATTTCAATCAGCAGCACCCTCTTTCTTTCTCTTAGCAAGAACAACTTTTTGTTTTAGAATTTTGGGTAGAATTTTGTCCAATTCTACATCAGTTTTTGTAGTTTGGTGTCAGAGTGAAGTCTCAATTCAGGTTTACATGGACCAAGACATTCAGAGAGACTGAGGTTCTGGAAGAGTTTACTCAGCCTTATCCAACAAAGGAAATATGTTTCTACTGGTGTAATTTTCAAGAATATCTACATCTTCTGTTAATAATGTGAAGCAAAAGCCTTACCATCAGGGTACTGCCTTTTTCTGTGGGAAAAACCTTTTTAAGAGAGAGGCTGATTTCACAGCTGAGAGCCCCAGTATGTCACTGCTGTTTCCTCCTGCTGGGAAAAGCAATGAACACATAATTTGAATTTTCTTACAGAGTCCTTTTGGCATCTCTTCTCTCTCCAAGAGATGGTGGCTGAGGCTTTTATTGAGACACGTGTTGTTTTCTTTCCTCATGGTCATGTTCTACTAATGTCAAAATAAAATAAAGACCCAACCCTACCTTGGCAGCTCATTTTTGTTTGTTTTTGTTTGCAAAGCAAATGTAAGGGTTCCTCATGATGGGACAGACCCAGAGGTAAGAGTTTTTCCTTCCTACCACTGCTCTGGGACTGTCCAGCCTGTATGGGAGAGAAAGGCATCCTCCCAGGAAAAGCAAAGACTTTTTAAAAAAGCTGATTACAAATAGTCACCCTTGGCTCAAAACTTCTACAAGTCATGTTCTCTCTCATTTCTTAATTTTCATGGACAGAATGTAGATCAGGGTGATTCTGGAGGGCAAGGCTAAAGAAGAGGATGCTTGTGCCAAGTCTTGTTTAGGGAACTGCAGGAGGCACTTGCAGACCTCTCTCTGCCACTGAAACAAGAGTCTTCCATTACCCTCGGGCAGATTTCATTGTTGAAAATGACAGTGGGCTGTTGAGAAAAGATCTTTCATGCTTGCAGGAGTTATAAGCCCCAGACTCAAATTGCACAAGGTCAGGAAGGCAATTTCTAGGTTGTGTCCCCTTAGTCAGAAGCTGCACTCAGGGGTGATCCCTCATCCAGGCTGAGATGGGCTGTGCTGAATCCAGCCTTACCTGTGGTGATCCCATGGCAATTCATTAAAGGGCTCTGGGGCAGTGCTGGCTGAACTGGAGAATCCCACTAATCTCTGCATTTCTGTTGTCACCACACAGAGCAATCCAGGCAGATCACGAAATGACCTTACAGAGCTTCAGAATGAATGCCAAGCTGAACAGAGTCTTGTGTAAATCCATCTCGAGACTTATTTTACCAGACAGTCTCAGCTCTGGGGAAGGGAGCTTTGTTTTACTTTAGGCATATGAGTCAGGACAATAAATGTCAAATAATAAACCTTTGAAAACAGGTCTGTTTGCTGAAGAACTTAAAGGACTCATATGTAACTTTGATTCTAAGTGTTCTTTAAAATTATTTGCCTTTTTGTTGGAGAAGTACTCATTGTCATCCTGAGCACTCCTATCTTCTAGTAAATTCGTGATACCATTTTTGTTACTCAAAGTCTTAAAGATTCTATTTTTGTCACAAAACTGAATGGGTTGCAATGTGAGGAAAAAAAGAAAACTTTAATAAAGAAGATATTAAGAAGATTCTGAAATTAAAATCTTTACACAGACTTGAGTACCTACAAGTGCACTAATAAAAATTAAGAGACTGATTTATTAAATGTCTTACACATGAATGTTGTAGCTTCTTTTTTTATTATTATTATTACATTTCTATTGATGTAGAGTTGAAAAGGGGAAAATCTTTGAGACAAATGTGGTAGCATATGCTAGCTGCCACATATGGAGTGTAACAGATGAATAGAGAATGGGAAATACTCGAAACAGAAAGGTTACCTTGCTTTTCATAGCACTCTGCAATCTCAAATCAATGGCAGCCAGTGAAGGGAGCAACTCCTAAGGAAGGAGTTTGCCATCTCTCCAGCAAGCCAAATGTGATGCATTCCATTTCTGGATCCCCCTCATTCTTGTGCTGGGAAATTACGATGGCTTTCAGAGGGAGTTCCAGAAATAAAATGATCTGCATCGTGTCTGGCTTGCCATAAAGACAGCACTTTGTATCAGGGCTGTGCTGGGATGAGTGTGGCCAGCCCTGCAGTCTCCCCTTTTGTTGAATGCCTGTGTTCAGGGAAGAAATGCTCTAGGTAGGTGTGGGTGATGGGAAAGTGTGTGACACAGCTGACAGTAGCAGGGAGGGGAGTTAGCAGGAGAAACTCAAGCTTTAAGTGTGCTGGTCTTGAGGTGGTAACATGGACATGAGAAGAGAATTTGTGGGATATTTGAACAGAAAACATAATATTGGAGATGGCAAAATGTGAGCATGGTATTCAAGCACAAGTGTTGAGCACTTCAGAGGAGCTGAATGGAGATAACTGAAGTAAACAACTCGGAGCTGTTATTCTGTGGCAGCCCAGAGATTTAACCTGAGGTAGCTGTTTGGTAGATATGAACTTCCTGGGGGACAAAAATCCTAAATTCCTTTCTAAGTGCTGTGTAAAAACAGATAAGGTTGCCTGTCAATCTCCACAGTTGTGATTTTGAAATGATTTGGCCTCAGCACTGTTCTCAGTTGTTGAGACAAGAGCCTTCTTGTCTTGTCAGAAGCTCCTCTGTGTGCTATAAACCTGCAGGTCCTCAGGTGAGTTGTGTTGATTTCCAGCTATATCACATGAAGGCCAAGCATTTGGGGTGAGAGAGGTAGGTGCCAGTCAATTAATTTTTCAATCTGATCAGCAACTCCTTCAAGTTTAAGGGCCTTCAATAATTTCCTTGTCACATCCCCTGGAACCAGCCTGGGAGGGGCTGTTCTTCAATGCTGAGAGGAGCCCCCAGAGCAGGCAGACAGTCCCAGTTGTCACGTTGTCTTTGTTTAATTTGCTTTTTGTCTTTTATCTGCACCACAGCTATTCTGGATCATTTCCTATTTGTTCATACGGAAGGCATTTGACCATGGGAAATCTTCACTCCTCACTGATCTATTAAATGAGGAGGAATGGTTTCATTCCACTTACAAACAGCAAAGAAATGTTAAATCTGAGCAAGGGGAAAAAAGCCAACAAAACCCTGGAATAACCCGCACACACCCAAAACCCCAGCACCTATTAAATGTGGTGAAGAGCAGTAGAGAGAACTGGGGAGGAAAAAAAAACACATGGAAAGAATGCTAATTAATGTTTTCCTAAAGTACTGCAAGGCAGATTTAAGGAAAAAATTGAACATTTTCCAAGAGCAATGAAAATAATTTATTTATTGTTTGCTTAGCACTGCTGTGCCTAGCTTTGTTCTGTATGCAAAATACCTGCAGACTCTGCCTGGAGTCTGGAAGATAGACACATCAAAATCAGGATGCTCTAGATAACTTAGAAATTATTATCATATATGCCAGTTGTTGATATTCTCCAAGGGCTGGTATACCTTCCAAACAGAAGTCACAATTGTTTCCCCAAGGAGCTGAGCAGAGGGGTTTTTGTTGTTGTTGTTGTTTGGTACTTTTTCTTTTTTTAAATTCGGTATTGATTTCTACAGGATGTTGTTCTTCAGAGCTTCTGGACATTTACATCAGTTTAAAACATCAAAAATAATTAATAATCAATGTGACTTTAATCCCTTCAAAGAGAACCCATTAACCTACAAAAATGCTCTAGCTCACAATAGTTTCATGAAAAAGTGACTGTAAGCAGGGCACGAGATGAAAGAGAGAAACATCATTAGACATTTTCCTTTTTCAAAGAGAATTTGTATTAGAAACAGAGAACATAGCTAATATTTTGTTGTGGTCAGCTTACTGTATATAAGGAGATTTAGGGGTTTTTTAAATAATTTTCTTTCTCTAACTTGCCTGCCTAATGTTGTGCTGGTATTTTCTTGAGTCATGAGTGTCTGCTTCTGAGGAAAAGATGATGATGTCACAAAATCAATATCAGAGGATCCTATACTGTAATCCCTTCTCAGGGAAGTCCATTAAATCAATGCCTCTCCTTCTGTGAGTAGTGACTGTAGAATGAAGCCCTCTCATTTTGCTGTGTGAAGGAATAAGCAGATGGGATGGGATTTTACATAATTAACTAGCAGTTATTAAATACAAGAAAAATTATGATGTTTTCTGGAAGAGAAATGAAGACGTAGTGAATATCTAAATGTATTTCAAAATGATCTCTGGTATAAAATTACCTCTCAGTTGCATTGCAAAATAACACACTAAACCAAAAAGGCTTCTTTTGTTTTCAAACCTTTTGAAAACTTACTCAGGACTCCACGAGCTTTGAAGCCCCATCAGGTTTCCTTTAGCAGCATTGGGGGAAATCACGAAAGCCACAGAATGGAAGCACTAGATGATGTCACCAGCATTTCACTGAAATTGAGGCACTCTGGGAACAGGGACAACAGCGTTCCCATCTCACCTGTTTGTGTGCAGCATCAGTGTGAGCTGGAACCAGAACTGACGGGTTTCCTCTAACTCTTAGGAGCTATCAGAGAGTTTATTGCACTTCTGGGAACAGCTCCAAGGTCGGAGTGAAGTCAGTGGAGCTGTTTATGTTGTTTTAAATGGGCTTTGGAGCGAGCTGCAGGGGCAGCCCTGCAGTCCCAGCCAGGGGATGCTGTGGGTGTGACACGCAGCACAGGGCCAGCAGTGACAGGGGGGTGGCCTTGGGCTCCCTGCAGCACCAGCAGCACACACTGGGGGCCATGGGTGGATTTGAGTTTTAGGATCTGAGAGTCTGATAGATAAAAGAACTTCCCATCAGATAAATCTTGAGCAACCTTCTTGTTTAGAGGGCAGCTGTATTGGTGAGAGTTGGGCTGCTGTAATCCACAGCTGAAGGCAGTGTAGGAACTGACTGCAGTGCTTCTGCTCTGGGGTGCCTTTCTCCAGACAGAGCCATCAATCTCCTCTTTCTCTGTTTGTTTTAGGGCTACTCAAAAAAGAGTTCAGGTTTCTGCACATTTCAGCCTACAGCTCCTGTTGCTGGTATTGCAGCATTAACACAGATCCAGGGATGTGTGGGAACCCAATTCTGTGTCGGTATCAGATACTTCATCTGGATCTGAAAAGTCTGGCTGGTCCCTGCTTCTTTAATCATGGTACCAAAACCCAGTGACCATCTGAGGCCTTTGAATTTCAGAACACAAACTCTCATCCTGCTCAGCTCAGGTGCAATTGGAACACAGCTTTTGTTTCCCAGACCCTTCCACTTATACCTTTGCAGCTAACTAGAGACCTGCAGACTGCCATAGGTGTGATATTCAAAATACACTTATTTGAAATGCAGAAATGAACCAAAATTTGGGAATGAATTTCAGATCAGTGTCTGGAATAATTCTTCTCTAATGAACAAATGCACAGCCAGTGATTCCAAGTTACATATTGTGTGTATCTGCTCTTGCTTGGAGGGTTGTTTTGTAAAGTCAAACTCTTTGAATTCTTTCCATGAAGAAAAGTGTTCTTAGATGTGTTCTTAGATGTCCATGCAGAGTAATTGTAGAGGTTAACTAAGCACTGTCTGTTTCTGCATGGACATATTTCTGTTTAAAACTTAAGAATCAGAGTGCTGCATTGTCAAAAGGAATTGACAATAGCAGTAAATAAACAGAGTTTTGGCCCTTTGACTATAGTGCTTCATAACAGCTTTAAATGGGACCTATATCATTATTAACTCCATGTTGTAAATATTCTTTAAAAATATGATATTTAGGTTTTGATGGTTTTTAAAAAAATATTTAATCATCAATGAACTGAACTTTGCGGGATCGTATTTGCAAAGTATAGTGGGAACCAAATACAATGCAGCCACTGTCACCCTGACTGGTGGAACAGGGAGGAGAATCAGAGAAAAAAGTGTGGGTTGAGATAAGAAAAGTTGATGTATGGGCACATGTCACAGCCTAACTATGAGACACCAGCTTTTCCTGGTAGGCATTACTGCACAAGGTGATGGACAGCCCAAGTCAGGGTATCAGTAAGAGTCCAGGTAGAGGAAACAAATTCTGGAATGTCTGTTGTGTGAGTGCTCAGCTTGGAGCAGAGCCACAGTGCCTTCCCCATGGGCTCACCAGAATGTCTGGTGTGAACAGAATAGTTGCAGGTGACATTATTTCAAGCACAAAAAAATGTATTCGTGGACATTATGAGGTTAGGAGATAAAATGGAGAAGAAGCAGAAGCATTTTGGAATGTGCCAGAGCATATCTAGCCAGCTCTTTGTCTGTTCCAGTTATGTACAAGGTTATTTTTGCATCCCTTCTGCATTTGGTAGCTAATCTTTAATAAAGACGTGACCTGTTTGGAGATTGGCTTTTAGTAATGATATCTTGTAATGATTGTGTGGGATCAGCTGCTTGTTGTCAATATGCACTGTGACTAAAAGTCAACTACTGATCAGAGCATTTCCATTTTTATCTGAAACATTTTTATTTCGTTCTCCCCTCCCTGGAGGGAGGGATTTATTTCCATTGAGTGCTGGTTATGTGATTAAAGCATATGAGAGCTACTGGACTATCACAGGTATCAACTTGTTTATCCTTCTAGGTGGCTTTAAGCTGACTGTAAGGCTGGTATTTCTCACTGCATTGCATAGCTGGAAGGGTGCAGCATCTGGGGAAAGGGGGAGGCAGGAAATTGCAGTGGGGGTGTTGGGAAAGCAGGCGCTTCAGGATTGTCCCCTGGTTGTCATCAAAAGGGCGAAGAATGTGATGTGCAGGAGGGGCCCTGTGCCTCCCAGAGGGCCAGGGACACATGGAAAAGTTTAGGGCTGTGCAGTCATCGAGGCTGGAAGGGATGTCTGGAGAGCATCTGGTCTGAGCCTCTGCTCAGAGTGAGGCCAAGTGGGTCAGGGGCTCAGGGCTGTGTCCGGATGAGTTCTGGGCATCAGTGAGGATGGAGATTGGATGGAGATGGGATGGAGATTCCACTCCTCTCTGGACAACTTCTTAGGACCCTGCAGCCAATTAAATCCTTTTAAAGATCAAGAACTGGGGTACAAAGAAGTATGAATTTTTTATTAACCTGACTATTCTCTTGTTTTGCCAATTCATCTTAAATTAATGTGGGCTATCTTTGTGGAATTCCAAACTCTGGATTGCAGTCATAAGCTTTATGCTGAACTCTGCTTGTTTTCTCGCATTTATCAGTGCCTTGAAGCTTGAGCTTTAAATATTGTATCAAGGATAAAATTCTGTTGGGGGTTGGGTTGCTTTCTTTTAGATTTTTTTTCCCAAAAGTTGCTGGGAAGCTGATTGCTGGGTGCATGTGGACACTTACATGTACTTGGAAAAGCCAAAGGAAGGAGCTAAGTCAGGGAGAGGGTGGCACTGACTACTCTTCTCTCTTGGGGAGGTTTTTGACTCTCAGGGGGAACAGTCAGGGTTCAGTTTTTGAGTGCAGGGAGATCTCACCAGCCCTCACCTGGAGCTGAGCTCGGNTCCCAATATCTTTGCCTGAGAGCCCCTTTAATTTCAGAAATTGTAGCAATTCAGAGAGAGGAGGTTTGCATTCTCCATTCCAAGACAGGCTCCTGCTTTTCCTAGCAGACACACCTGTCTTCAAACTAAGACAAATTCTAAGAGCTGCCAGTGTTAGAATGTACCTTAATTATCACTTAAGCTTTCTGCAGAGTCAGGCAGGTACCTGCTGTCACTGCACATTCACTTCACAGCTCCAGAATTCTCAAGGAGTTTTTTGATTTCTTTTTTCCCTTTTTTCTTTTTTTCTTTCCCCTTCCCCTCCTCTTCTGAGTTACACTTCTGGGAGAAGAACTATGACTTCATATATTTTACAAGCTTAGGCATGCAGGAAACCATTAAAACCTCACTGAGGGAATACTTGGGAGCAATATGAATTAAAGGCTCTTGCTGTAGGACTGGTCTCTGTCCTGGCAGGCTTAGTGCTGGAGCAGAGGAATCTCTCATTACTGCACCCAGTTACCAACATTTGCATAAATCAAGGTGGCGAAATACATGTCTCAAGGGAATATGTGGAATCTTTTCTGAAAATTTCTCTTACTCTTTGTGTATTGATAACCAAAGCACTGCTCATAAAATCAATAGAAAATTACAGGGACTCAATACACTTGATGAGCTCCAAAGGAACAGTTTGGGCTGTGGCTGCAGCTTCTCTTGCCTGACTCTGCATTGTCCTAGGATTTTATTCCTAATGATTTATAATGCTGGAGGGGAGGATGAGTTCAGGAATTCTTTTTTTTCTTTCCCCACAGATTTTTGCCTTGAAGTTATGTTAGCTTATACTTTTAGATGTTTACTTGTCCTTGCTAGAATAAAAAACCTAAACTTCCCTCTTACCCCTTTCCCACCCCAAAAAAAGCAAACAAAAAAACCCCGTAAACTCCAACAAAGCCCCCACAAAAACCCGAACAAAAAATCTCCCCAAGTCTAAAAATTCCCTAAGATGGTGGTTGTCCTATGGCCCTTGTATCTTCCAGTCCTCTTCCTGAATCCTGATTTGCAAGCAATATCACCCTAAAAAAGCCTTATTCTTGTACCTTTATAAAGCCAGATCTTCCAGTGAATAACACTAAAGCCTATCATACGGTTCAAAAAGCTACTAAAAAAAAAATCTCATCATTTCATCTCTTAGAGCAACAAAGTGATGCTTTTCCCCTGGAGACCCTACAAGTCCAATTTTAATTTATTTTGGAAAGAAAGAGTATTCTGCAGAATGTGTTTACCTTTTGTGAACTAAAAGATGTCAGCAGAGAGTGTGAGGTGAATTTACAGACAAAAAGGAAAAACCTCTGGACTATATATTTAACAGGAAAGAAATGGATAGACTGGATTTTGAGATGTCATTCACAGCCTAGGGCACATCAGCTGTGCTCACACAGTGATTTCGAAAAGTTTGGTCCTCTAATCCCAACTCTTTTTCAAAGCCAGGCTTAGCTATGCTGAGCTCTGGCCTCCCCTGCACAGGGAGGTGGTGTGAAGGAGACCCCGAGGTTCCCTCACAGCCTGCTGTGCCCAGCAGAGCTCAGGGCATGTGGGAGGGGGCTCCAGGCTGGAAGAGCTCTGCTGCAGAGCTCCTTGCCTGCAGCACCATTTCAATGCATGATTTCAGTTGGTATTAATAATTTGGGAGGCTTATGGATTATTAACACAGGAGTTTCCTGACAGTTGTGTGTCACCTGGATACTGGAGCTCCCAACTCACTTCTGCTTTTCCCCAGCATGCTGGGGTTTTATATGGTCTTTTGTTTAAAGAACAAAGTCCAGAGGTGTCAGAGGATGCCTGGGGTTGATTCTTTCTGGTTTTGTCCAGGACACTACACCCTTCAGTAGTGTGTGAGGGATGGCTGGGAATTGCTGGATACCCAGTGTGAATTTTTGCAATGATAATGGAATGTCTTTTTGCATGAGGAGATGAGCCCCAGCCTGTGTGAGAGGAAGCAGATGGACTGCTGAGATGTGCCTGCCTCCCGCACCCAGGGAGGCACGTGCTGTTAAGAAGGCTAATAGAGGGGGAGAGGAGTGTGCCCTTCTGCCCCCTGATAAATCCATCTCTGTGCTGTCAGAAATGGCTGTGAAATGGGAGCAATGTGATTTTTCTCTGCAGAAATGGTCTAGTCACGTTTATCTCTTTTCCTCTTTGCATATTGGCATATTCTTTCTGTGTGCGTATTTATCCAAAGTCTTAACTTGGAGTGTTGGACTAAAGGTCATCTCTTTTTTTTTCTCTCTCTTTCTCTCCTTTTTATTTTTTCTCTCTAGTCCCTCTGTTTCTAAAGATGTCAAGCTAAATAACTGATGATTTCTTCTGATGCCAGAAGGCCTCATAATATGCATATTAGGGTTTAGTGTATTTTTCTTTTTCTGCATCTCAGTGTTCTCAATTTGTATGCAGAACCATCCTCTTACCATGAGCTCCTATGCCCAGAGCTGAGGATTATGTTCTTATCCAACATATGTACACAGCCTGAAATGCTAAATCTCAGCTAACTAGAGGAACAGAAAGATGTTATGGTTAAAGGAACTGCGTCAAAGCAACCAGTCAGATCCATCTATAAATCATTTTGTTTGAGAGGCAAGATAAAGATACACTTTTAATGCCTGTGTCCCCTGACCAATACTGATTCATAAATTTAAATATTGCTACTCTGACTGTGAGGGATTAAGCAAATATGGGTTTTTGTTTAAAATAATAAAACCCAGTTTTGTGACAGTGATGGAGGAGTCTCTGTGGATGCTGTTTTATGCAGAAAGGGCCAGATAGGGACTATGGAAACAGCATGGCAGTGGCATAGTGGGTGCTCCCTCAGCCCTTCATCCAGCCTTGCTGAGAGACCAGAAGCAATTCCTGCAGGAGTTGACCTGCTGCTGTCCCTGTTCCATCCTGTCCCTCCTGCAGCAGCTCGTGTAGGAGGAGAGGGGAGGGCAGAATAACTCACCTCTGTGAGTTATTCCCACAATACTGTTATACTCAGCTTTGTAGCTGCACTCATTTGTACATCCATGGATACACTGTAGGCTAAACTGGTTTCCAGTTTGTGAAACTGTACTTGAGGGATGATGATTCTTTATCTGTTCTTCTTCTCAGGATCAGGATTAAGAGTGTGAGAGACAGAATTCTTGTTTGGACTTAGTTGTTTTATTATTTCTTGTCTCAGTTACAGCCTCACGGACTGTGAGTGCTTCTACATGCTAAGTTAACAGAGCAAAAATGGAGCACTGAGTTATGTCTTCAAGGTTTCTTTAAGCCTAAACTACCCAGTTATGAGATGTCAACTAATTTATTTTAATGTCTAACTTAAGAACTAGCTGCCCATATCTCGCCCTGCGGATTTTTCCAACCAATCACACAAAATCACCCAAACTTGTGAAGACGAAGGAGAAGAAGACTACGCCCTAAACTCTCCATCTTGTTACATATATATTACTATATCCCAAAACATCAAACTCTAAATCTTTCACCCTGTGAGATAACACACTTCTATTCAACTACACACTCATAATTTCAGTGCTATCACTCAAATTTGGAAGCCTTTTCCATGGCCTCAGGTCAAATGTAGTGTATCTCTGAGGATCATTCCCTGTCAGCACAGAAAGTCTGAAATTCTCTGTATTCAGGGTTCCAACAGAGGGAGAGAGGAGGAACACCTCTGAGGCAGCATCTTCTTGGAGAGCTGAAAGAAATTTCTAGGAAAGTGAAAAGATTAATCTTTTCCTCTTCTTCTCCCTTGAGACTTAAATACTACATGATTTTTTTTTTAATGGGCAGTGTGTGGATGTTTTATTTATTAATCCTATGCAAAAAATACTGCATTGGGTACTGAGTTGGGTACTGAGAAGGTTTTAAAAGCAAAATAATAAATTGCGTTGGCTGACAAACTTTATATTTATAGATTTTGCTATGATAGAGAAGCCTAAGAAGCTTCCCAGCAAATATTTCTATTCTTCAGAGAGAGCACTTCAGTTCTAAGCTTTCAGCCCTCTCTAAAGAAAAAAGGAGGCAGGGGTGGGCAGTCAAGGAAAATTCAACAACTGGCAACCATTTGAAGTTATCTGCAAATAGTTACAATTGTCTGAGATCTGTATTTTTCCAAGAATAAAATACTATCCCATTTTTTGCATTTATCCTCTCCAGTGTTGGTGCCCTTGCTATTGTTTCCTTGGCTTCTTTCCTCTCCAGCCCACTTCTTCCCTTTCTGCTTCACTTGTCACCCCTGAATCTCCTCCATCTGCACTTAACCCTGCCCGAGTCCCCTTGGCTCACACCCAGCCTCTCACACGCCCCCCTCACCTCATTGTGTAGCCCCATTTCTCGAGTATTTTGCTTTTAGCTTCTGTGTGAAGCCGTGTTTCTCTGGTAAACATTTTGGGATTGCCTTTTATAACAATCAAAGCAAAGGCTCCTCTGCACACACCATTTGCAGTCATTTAGCTCCACAGTTAACTTCCAGAGGAATGCTAAATAGTCACAAAAAGACTGTGATTACATGAAAAGACTATTTTAGTGAAGATAGCTGTTATTCAAATAGAGATCATATTTCTCAGGGAAAAAAGGGCCAATTACTGAGCTTTGTCACCTACACTGTGAATTCAAATGAACTTCATCTAAAGCAGCGTTGTTACACTGATTTGTACCAAATGTGACTAAACCCAGCATCAGTCCCTGTGACTTTCAGCTCAGCTGGCTGTGGCTGTGCTGGGTTCCAGAACCTTGTCCTGGTTACAGCTCACAGAATCTCAACAGGGCTGAGGTTGGAAAGGACCTGAGGTCCAACAGCCTGGCTCAGGCAGGGTCACCAGAGCTGGATGCCCAGGGCATCCCTCAGCAGGTGTCTCCAGAACCTCTTTGGCCTGGTGGCACCACTGCCAGCTGGCTCTGGGGTACTGGCACAGAATACACACACAGCATGACATGCACTACTGTAAAATATAAAGAGGGCTAAGAACATCCCCCCCCACAAAAAAATAAATAAATTATTACTTCCTTAGAAATATGTGTTTGATTGTCTTAAAAGTACTGTGCTATAATTTTAGAAGACTGCGAGCTCCAAGCCTTTGTGAAGACCTTAAAGTTGATTTTCACTCTCTCCACACTACTGTCACCTTTACATGTGATTTTGCAAATGCAAATTTGTTTGGATACTTTGGTCTGTCTGAATTATATGTGTTTCCTCTATTTATCATACTCTAAGCTTTCTGGTAGATAAATTGGTCCTACTCTACACCAGGACAGGTTGATGGCCCATAAAATAGATTTTCTAAGACTATTGCTGTGGTTATGTGATTTATACCAAGGCCCTCCCTGAGTTCTAAACCCACCATTACTAACAGTAGTGGGGCTCCCACACCACACAGAGGAATTTAATCAATCTCATTATTAGCAAGCTGAGATGCTTTCCCTGAAGGTAAATGACCCTGCTTATGATTTTTACTGCTCTAAGTTCTTCCAGTTTTTGCTAGAAAACCAGTCGCTCTGTCAGTTTGTCAGAAAGAAAAAAAAATAAATGAGGTCTAAAACCACAGGAGAACATTTTGTGAAGGTTATCTTCAGAGTTCCATCCATGGATGGAAAGCCGGTGGCTCTGATATCCAAGAAATTGAGTGGCAACTGTGAGCTGGCCCTGGGGATGGGGTGAGACCCCTTGGAGAGAGGTGTCCTAAGGGCACAGCTCCTGGCTGCTGGTGTGCTGCCTCCTGGGCAGGGGCTCTGGAGGTGAGCAGGGGCTCTGGAGGTGAGCAGCTCGTGGGTCACAGAGCAGCAGAGAGGGGCTGAGCTGTGGAGGTGGAGCAGGGACACGTGCCAGGGGCATATGATTCAGCCTCAGGTGGCTCTGCAGATGTTTCCTCTTCTTCCTTGCAGAAATTCTGTCAGGGCACATTTATGTGACTTCAGAAGTCTTCCTCAATTTCTGGATGTCTGATAGTCTGAGCAGGTTGGAGATTGCTCATAGGGGCTACCAAGCCATAGGGCCAACATGCTGAGAGTGCTGAAATTGCTGTGCACACGCAGAATGCCTTAGAGCTAAGAGAAAAGTGTTGCCTTTATGCTTCTGAACGTGTTAGGAAGAACTGCAAATGCCTCCAGAGACATCTGCCTGTGTGTTTCTATACAAACCCAGCAGTTTGGTTTCCTTAATGTCACACTAACATAATCAGAGGTGGAGCAGCAAGGCAGGAGCCTAGGAATTTGTGAAGAAAGGATGCTGGGACTGCTGCCTTTCATGTCCTCTAACACATTTCCTGGATTATCTTTGTTAATGGAGGACAGGGACAGACAGTAAACAATGGACAAAATTTTGATGAAGTCCAGATCACTTTCAGCCACAGGAGTTCAGTTGCCTTCTGGCCACCTCTAGAAATGATTTGTCATTAAGTAAGACTGTTCATCTAAGCTGTCACTTGAAATAGTGTCTGGAATTGATGTGCATTCAGAGTATTTCCCATTATTAAGCAGATGAAGTGACCTGAAATGGAGACATTCACTTGGCCAGCAAACCAACCCTTACACAAAACCTGGCTTCACTTTGTTTTGGTAAACTGCAGTTCTGCACTGGAGGTGTTTATTTTTAGTTTTTTACTTCAATAAAGACAGATAGGAGTTTCTGCTGAAGTGGAAACATCTCTGCAGATTAGCATGAGACAAAGGATAATTAAATCCTGGCACCTAAAGAAGCTGAGGGGTAGAGAGTATTTGCCCTGGTGTTCACATACTTGCTCATGTCTATCTGATTTCCAAAGGAAAATGAAAATTAACGATGCAGTGTTTTATATTTTAATGATCCCATATCTGTGTTTAATTGCAGTTTGTAAACCTGCAGGTTGTAAACCTGTCATGATTATGCAGTGGATATTCTGAGCTTATTTTCTATTTTGTTGTGGTTTTTTAATTATAGATGAACATGTCCTTTTCAGACAGCTTATAGCTGGGTACCCTGCTGCCTGTGACACACCTAACGTGCTTGCAGGAAAGGGAATAAGATCCAGGAGAGCAAATTGCTGCTTGTTCTGATTACAGAAATGAACAATTTACTGAATACAGACTACATTTCAGTCATAAGTAATGCATTAACACAGGTATTACACCATCAGCATTGCCCTTCTGCCCTTAGTTAAACTAAAGAAAGTTCACCTTTTAAATTGTATTCAGATTTATAATTGAGCACTTTGAGTGATGGGTTCATCTAATGCAAGCGAAAGGAAGTGATTTACAATGTCTGTCAGTAGAACATTGTTACATGAGGAGAGATTAACAATCATAATTTCAGACTCAACAGTATTTAGAATTCTGAATTGTCAGTTTTAATGCAAATGCTCTGTCCTTAAATACTGTGCTCTATCTTAATTACATGAAATAACCCTTCCTTGCTTGGGTAGTCTCCTAAATTAGTGACCAGCCTAACACCCTCAGGATCATGTTTTTGCATTGTTTAATCTATTCCAATCCCACAAAGTGAGAGAAAAAGAGAATAAACTGGTCTCTTACAAAGGGAGCAGAAGAGGCATGCCTTCAGATCTAGACTCCTCTGGATTCATTTCCAGGTTTTTATTTTCAGAGGAAACTGATAGGCATCAGCGGGCTCAGATAAGACTTGGCCCTGCTGAGCAGCTTCCCCACTGTGCTCTGTGGCAATTTCTGCCCTGCAGAAATGGTGTCAGAGAGAGTCAGGCAGAGCAGCATCAGTGTGACCCAGTGCACTGCTGACACAGTGAGCAGAGGACACTCAGCAAAGGGGCTGAGGTGTGGGACTGCTCCCCTGCGCTGGCAGCAGTAACTCACCAGCCCTTTGGCTGCATGGGTCTGCAGTGCAGTGCAGTGATTCCATCCCAGGGACTCGTGCATGAACTGCTTTTCATCTAATCAGGTCAGCTACCACCAGCAGCAGAGCTGTGGGGACGTGGGGCTTTGGCTGCTGAGCTTGCAGCCCAGCCTGTGCCGACGTTTCCGTGGGCACAGGGCCCAACTCCCTGCCACGTGTGTGTTAAACCGAGTGGGAACACTTCCACGAGGGCAGAGCAGCAGAATCAGACAGTGGAGCAGAGCCACACTGAACGGGCTTGGCAGTGGAGAGCAGCTGCACCTGCAGCAGGAGCGCCTGGAGCGATGGATACCCAGCCAGGCTGGCACCAGGGCTCCCCTCACAGAAGGACAAACTGCTCTTGGGGCTTGGCCCTGGCAGCTGAGGCCTGTGTCTGGGAGGAGATTTACCTCACATTAGCCATTGAAAAGATGAGCCTGAGCTGTGTATGGTGCTGTGCACTCAGCAGAGGGGACTGGGTTTGTCAGAAAGGGTGCTTCACATGGGTGCTGAGGTGTGATAACTCACCCTCCACACTCAGTCAGCTCCATCCAGACAACAGGATTCCAACCTTTTCAGACCAGGTGCCCCAGTTTTGAGGAGTTTCAGATGAGGATGAAATAAATCCAATGAGGAAACTCCAGGTTTTCTG
Organism: Polioptila caerulea; assembly: GCA_013397295.1. NCBI lineage: Eukaryota > Metazoa > Chordata > Aves > Passeriformes > Certhiidae > Polioptila > Polioptila caerulea. Next base: position 73,540 of record VYXF01009079.1, on the reverse strand, counting down.
GCAGCAGCCAGCCCCCATGCCCAGGAATCTCCTCCTTCACGACGTGTGATGGTTTTTCTTGTCTGTGTGACAGCACAGGCAGAGGGATTTAGAGACAACAGATACCAAACAAAATGTAGCATTGAAAATTACCTGGCATCCTTGAATATTAAGATTCAAATGAAATTTAATTTAAAAGTTGTATGTAAATTATATAGAGAAGTGAGGGGCACTTTCTAGCAGTGCATGTCAAGATCCTTTGTGGGGGTTTTGTGCTTCAAAGAATCATGATGTTTCGAGAACTGACAACTTTAAATTTTCACAGGTATTACAAGCAGTATTTCTAATAATTATTAGACATCACAGTGAAACCTGCTTGGCCTCTGGTTCCACTATAATTTTGAAACTCCCATTAGGCTCTTTGGATGCTATAACTGAAGTTCATATCTCTTAAATGCACCTTTCAGGCTGCATACAATTTTATGGTGTGAAAAGCAGAGGAATTTCAGTATCTCTTGTTCATGAAAGCTTCTGGGTAATTTCAGCAGTTTTGGATAAAGTAATTCAGACTATGGTTTTCAAAGCTCTGAGAGAGATTTAGGAGACCATTAATGGGAGGTGAATATTAAAGCACCAATCCTATGTTTTAAGTCCAGAATTGATTTCAGCTGCCATGACAGAGTTAGGATTTCACCCTGAAGTCTCAGTGATGAAACTAGCCTGAAACCTAGTCAGTCCTCTTTCCCTTGGTCATGGTACAGGCTGGGCCAAGAAAGCATGGATGAAATAAAGAAATATTTATGAGAGACCTTCCACTTGCTGTTTTGGAGATGGAGTTTGGCTTTCAGGGCACATCTAAAGTCATGTGATTATTCAGCTCTGACTGCAGGAAATATCACCTCAGTGGTATTGGATCCTCAGTGTCACAGACAAATTCATAAGGCTCTGACTACAGTCCGTAATTACCATACCTAATGAGGTAATTTATTCCATCAAATTCCAGCCTTTGGTTCTCCTGAGACCATAGAGGTTTTCCAAATTGTTTGTGTTGGTTATTGTATTTCTGTCTGTAGACTCCTACTTCTTGTGTTACCCATACAGGTAGCTAAGAAAATGTCACTAATTTTGGCAAGCACTTGGTTATATTTCTTGAACAACTTTTAATTTGTGTTATTCAATCCATGAAAAGTGCTGCAGGAAGTGGCACAGAGATCTCATGTTAAGCTGAAGGAGAAACAATAGCATTGTTTTCTTTTACACTTAATAGCTTATTAAATATGATTTCAACTCACACAAAATTCATTTGCAAAACGTCTTTCCCACAAGCTGAAATAGTAACACCAGAAGTAAAATCAGCCTTAAAGTGCTTTCTTTTTCATTGATGTATCAGCCTAGATGCACCTTACAGTGCCCAGTGAACCCACATTGTTTCACTTTGTATACTTTGCTGGGTTCCACTTCGTGGGTTGGATACTTTTACTTGATTCTGATGGTCAAACACAGGGTTGTGGTTGTGCTTTTAAACAGAAGAAAAAGGTGGAGTTTTGGAGATTTCTTTGGTTACTTGAATATACTTTTTATTATGTTATATTTGTTAGGCTTTTTTCTTTTTTTGTCATGCTTATTGTGCGTTCTTTAAATGTAATATTCCTAAAATATTTGTGTTCACATCAGGCTCCATAATATTTTCCCCATTCTCTTTGTTATTGTTACTAATGTTTTACAAAAAAACCCCAAATTGGTATGCACCTTTGAAAGGCTGAAATTTGTCTTTGAAGTGTGGTGTGATACAGACTTGACAGCTCTTTGAAACGAGCAAGGCTGGAGATGTGGTTTGCAGAAATCCTCCTGGATACAACCCATTTCTGGTGCCTGAGTTTCAGAGAAGTGGGTCAGCAGATTGTGTTGGTGGATGAAATGTGTGGTTAGGATTGTTTGCTAGCTTTGGTTTTTGAGGGTGGCTCAGATTTGTGTTTCTTCTCTTGCTTTTTGTCGCTGGCATTTTTCTAATCTAGATTTTCAGCTCAAGTGTCCTATTCCTTTTCAAATCAGGATAATACATTGCTTTTATTTCAAGTTGTTCTTACTGTATGTATTTCTGTTATTCATAACGTGGTGTAAGGCTTGTACATAAAATAGTGTGAGTAGGGAAAAAAAAGCTCACACACTGATAATTAGGCATACATCAAAACCCATAAGCTGTGGAATTTCTTAAACTAATAGCTGAATCTTATGGTAATATGGTTGCAAACAAATATTTCTTGGATAAACTGGGTGGCTAGGAGTGGTTTTTCTCTTTGCAAAACTGAATAATGCCAGCAGGATGTGATAATAGTTAATACCCATGCGGATATTTCCATTTCAGCTGCCAATCTCTCCCTGCTCTACACAAAAGTGTAAGTAGCTTTTCTCACTGGGTTTATGGGAGGGAGTTTGCTGTACCACACACACCTCACAGATGGTTATGATTTCTAGAGCAGTCACTCAATTGAGCTAAATGAGTAATTTAGCCCATGGGAATCCTTCTCACTTATGTTGCTCTTCCCTTTGTTAACATAAAGAAAAAAAAAAATCAAGAAGTGTGTAACCAACACCAAAGTCTCTTTTCTATGCACAAGCAGAATTTCCCTCCTATTATGCCTCTGCCCTGGACCATCATCACTCCTCTGTGCAGGCTCAGCTTTATTTGGTTTATTTGGGCCAGTGAAACCTGGATTTTTTATTAGCAGGAGTGGGTGAAACACTTCCTCTTCCTTCTCATGGCACCTCTGCTGGGGCTGCTGCTCCTCTCACAGCCCCCTTGGTTTTTAGGGATGAGCCTCCCAGCCAGGCTTATCTGCTGCCATAAGAAGGCAGCAACATTTGCTCTCTAATGCCCTTGGAGCTGGATTAAGTAGGAAGCTATAAAAGAGGCTGTATAGCCCTTTCCACTACCTTGAAGACATTTATTCCTATTAGCATAACATTTTTGGCATCAACTTATTTTCACTGGCTAAGATCATTATCAAAATGCAGCGAAATTAATTCAGAAAAGAATATGCAAAGGAAATAAAGATATGCTAATCCCAGGGAATTACTTTTTCATGGCTCAAATAAAAGCACAGCTTCCTTCTCTTTCTTTCTCTGCCTTTCTGCTTTTTATTTCGCTTTTATGACTGCAATTTGAAATCTTAGGCCCTCAGTTTTGCTGAGCGTGAGAAGAGCTTACACGTTTCACTGGCACATGCAGAGGTCTTAATGTGACTATATCTTCACCTTGTCAGAGGGTATTAAGGATCTTGTGACAGATGTTCTGGTTCTACCAGAACGAAATTTTAAGCAGGGTGCAAGCCAACATGACATGGATATTGTAACTGGTTTATGCCTGGTTTACACCCCTTCTTTTTTCCTTTATTTTTTTTTCCCTACTTCCCCTTAAAGTTCTTTCCCCTCTTTCTTCAGAAGTCAGAAAAGGTTTGTAATAGCTGGGTAAGTTAATGTTTAATCTCCTGATTTCCACCAGCTGTACGTGCTGGGGTTTGTAAATACAAGCAGAGCTTTGGACCAGTGTTGCTTTCTGAATTGAAAAAATTCAGAAAAATCAAGGACATACCTCAGGTTGTAATCTGAATAACTTTTGGGAGTCCTGTAAGGCCTTAGAGTAGATAATTGCAGTTTCATGACTTTTAAGACTGCTGATGTATTTAGAACAGTTTATTGCTTCGTGGAGCACCAACAAAGTTTAATTTCAGCTTCAGGAGAGAGGAGAGAGGCATCTGTGATTCCTGTTCTGCAGAACCCAAGCCCCTTTACTGGGAGGGATCATACTGTAAGTCAGTGTCAAATTAATTTCATTCCCCTCGTGCTTACATGTTGAGTGGGTGAGAGCAAACATTTCAGCACCTTGGAATTCTTCTAGTTACTTGCCATTTATTGCTCTTATCAGACAAACTGTAAAGAAGAGTGTAATTAATTATTCTCTACTTAGATGACAAGTTGGATGTAAGTTCCATCCCCCTGAGAGTCTATTATTTACCTGATAGTGAGGGGAAATTTCTGCAGGGTTATCTGGAGACTACCTGGAAGATGAACATGAGTTTTGTGTTCAGTTATTTGTACATCCTTCCCAACCTGAGAGCCAGATTTCATTTAGGACCCCCACAAAGAAGGAAGAATTTTGGAGACACCAGTTCCTATAATTGCAGCTGGCCCATTTTCACTTGCCTGAAAGAATCAACATATGGCAAATTCTTTATTCCTAACTAAATTTTCTGCATAAAGAAGCTGCCAAATTGTTAATTCTGGAGGCAAAATCGCAGTGCTTATCCACACTAAAGATGCCACTGAAAGCAATGCCAGCTCCACATGTTGCAATTCTTTCCCAGAGGCACTTTTTGGGGGTGAATCTGGACTTTGTGTCCATGGTAAGATCCTCTGCTTGCTCCTGCTGTAACCCCTGGAGATCTCTCAGGGTCAGAGGACAGCATTATGTTGCTCCATGTGTCGTTCATGGTGTATATAAGAAAAATCATTACATCTATTTTTCTTTTCCAATAGTAGTAGAACTCCAGTCTTGTGTTTTCAGTTCCCTAGTTTTGTCCTGTCTCTTCTTTCTGATGTCTTAAAAAATAAAACTAGGCAGAAAATTTAAGTATTGCTAAGTGTGAAAAGTCCTCCAAAATGTGAGACAGGAGAGGCGTGAAGACATTTGCAGAGGAGGAAAGGAGGGAGGGTCTAATTAACCTTTTCCTTTGTCATCCTCATGCTTTTGCCTTCAAATTTTTATGCACCTCCCAAATTTCAAAGCAAATGCATGAATAGACACAAAAATATCTCTCCCCTCCCTGCCCCAACTGCAATTTGGGGTGGAGGGAAATCATAATTTTAAGTGAATTTCTCCTACACTACTGTAAATTAAAAAGAATTATATAGAGACTACAGAAACCTTAATTAGAAACCTCATTAATAACTACTGTAACATTAACAAATGCTTTAGGATGACCCAAGTGTCAAATAAGTAAACCTTTGTACAAAACTTTTCCCAGGTGCAGTCGGTGGCAGCATTAGCTTTGACCTCACAGGAGGTAAGACTGAACACTCCAGTTTTCAGTATGCAAGCAATGTAATTCAAGGCTCTGTGACATAATGATTTTTCTTATCTTCCTCCAGCTATTCTGTCTGTTTTGTAATTACCTACTGCTTCTCCAGGCACTGGAAACAAGATTGTACTTCTAATAGATATTGAGAGATTTGGGGCTTTTCTTAACAGAATGCAGAAAGACACTTAACATGTTAATAGTACACCATGATGTGAAAACACTTTTTTAGAAATCGAGTTCAGAGTTACATCTCTTAGAGTGTTTCCACTTTGTTCAATTGGGCTTCATTTAATAAAAGGGATCTTGCAAAGAGTAAGACTGGCTCCTGAGTGGGATTGTCTGTGTGGGTTTCATCTGTAAAGGAAGGAGATTCATTGACCACCTTACTGAAATCAAATGTGCCCTGTTGGAGATGGCCTCTGAGACTGAAAGATGGTTTTTGTGCATCCCTCCAACTGGTTCCATCCACTTCTGCTCTTCCTGATTATCCATAATTTACAGCACAAATATGGCTTGGTGGAGCAGGCTCCCTCAGGACCAACTGGTGTGCTAAAGGCACCTTCTCCACCCCAAAATTATCAGATTTTTAGCTCTTTGTCTTCACATAAATTGAATATTCACAGAAATGTACAGAACCAATTTTCTGTGGTCTTCTTTCCTGAGAAATTGTTCCTGGATGATTGTCTCAGTGCTTTTGCAAATATTAGCCATTCCAAAAGAAAAAAAAAAGGACAGAAAAAGGCAAATTTATAAATCTGAATGCTGCTTGAAAGGGAAGAGGTAAAGGAAGTAGAAGAAAGGCTTCACAGATTAGAAATGGGCTAAAGAAAAGCAGCTTAATTCAGTAACCAATTGCCCAAAGCCAATTTTAACCATGAAGAGGGTTGTCATTTCAGCTTAGAATAAAATTGAGGGGAAAAAACCCCGACCAAAACAAACCCAAAAATGAAATTGTTGAGCCTTTCAGGGTGAGGAGAGAGCTGTGAGACAGTGGCAAACCAACACATGTGCAGTGGATAGCAGGAAGCAGCCAGAATAGCATTTCTCATTTACCTGCTTGCCAGGGCTTGATCCTGACTACAGCTTTCCAGGTTTATGGGGAATTGGTCCTCAAATCTCATTGTAATTCAGCTGGAGACAGCTGTCTAATTTCCTCCTCTGCAAATCTCATTTTCTATGAAGGACACAGCCAGAGAGGGCCAAAAGCAGCATCCCTGAGGTTCCAGCCCTGTGTTCAGCATGCTGAGCTTTCTGCTCAGGAGTTTACCCTAAGAGAAAATGTGGTGTAAACCAACAGCACCAACAGGCAAATAACAACGACCTTTATTATTATTATTTAAGGGTGTGATTTTAGTAGTAATTCCACAAAATGAAATTTTGGAAGAGAGAAAGTGATGCTTTACACAGGAAAGGGAAAGCTGCTGAATGGAAATGCTAAATTCACATCAACCCTTTGGCTGTGAAAGGACATCTTAGAAGCTTCAAAGTTCTCTGCCACTGTGTACGAATTTGCATAAATCTCTCATCCCATAAATGAAAATACCAAATGCCTCAAGCCACAAAATACTCCGTGTATTTCTGATTTCACTGTGACAAAGAAGCGTTGGAAATCTCAAGGAGATGAGTGCTCTCCAGGGACTCCCCTCTGATTTCCTTTAGAAGTTGGCACAGCAAAGGTGTAAAATGGCTTCAGATGAAATGATTCATGAAGGAATTAAAAAAAAAGAAAAACAAACCAATGGCCTGGTGAATGAGGTATCATCAAACCATAGTCCTGGGATGCAGATGAGAATTTCATCAATATTCAGGAGCGAATTTCATGTCTTGCATTTTTCTGGGGCTGGCTCATGGACTCCTTGACCTTCCCTCTCATACTTCAGGGACAGAGTACTCCCTTTCTCTTTCCATTGTCGTTGGTTCTTTGAGTTACACCAATTTGTCCTTTCTCAGTCCACTAAACAGCCTGCAGCTTCTGGTGAAGGTCGGGAATACGAACAGGATGCAATAAAATAGCATTGTTCCAAAATGTGCTTTTTATTAGCATTAAATCTGGCAGCAGCTGCTAAGGAGAAAGGATCATAAACATTATTGGGCACTTCTAATTACAGTAAAAGACAGTTCCAGGTTTTGATACCCTGTCTCCTTTGTATTCAGCCTGAATCTTTCTAGGATGGAACTATGATATTAAGTTCTGTCAATAGAGTATTCCTGAAATCATATACCTGTGGAAGCCAGGTCCTCTTTGCTTTCAAAGCCAGGTAGACCTATCAACAGAAATATCAAGAAAGTAAAGTGAAAGGGATGTGACACTTGCTTTTTTTGGCATGAAGTGAACAATGTCAATGACTATAATTTACAGCCTATAAATATTCATGAGGAAAAGCTTAGTTTCTGTGACACATACTGGAACTGGGTTGTTCCGTTGAATTTTTGCATCAAACTCTGGGGAAATTCAGAGAAGGTAAGACTAAAAAAAAGGAGTAAATAAACTCGGTCAGAATGGGTTTGTCTGTGATTTCTCTCAGTGTGGCATCTGTTCACATTCCTTGAGTCAGAGCCTGAGGTTTAAACACTAACTTGACTTGTGTTGAAATTGCTGAAGTGACAAGCCTGGACTCCAGTTCTACTGACCCAGTTCTCTCTTCAGATCTCCTTTTCCTGCAGAGTGAGTGATGTGTTTGCAGCAGGGCAGCCTGTGCTCCGCTCCTGCCGTGATCAGAATTAGCTAGTGTGTTTTGTATATTTTAATTTTCAAGCCACTTGCAAAGTGTTGCAGTGGGTTTTTTGGGTGTGTGTGTGTGTTTTCTGTTTGTTTTTTGTTCTCTGTTATGTACATTTATCTCAGACTGCCTTATTTCTCAGCATTGCCTGTACTTACCTGCCACTGCACAGAATGATTTCTCGTGCACAAAACAAACAAACAAACAAAACACAACCTGGCAGAGTTTCTAATGAAGTGAAATCAGGCAGCTGAAAATTAGCAGTTGTATGCTAACTCTGGGATGTGGGATTGTGAGATAGATAAAGAGAATTGGCTCCTGAGTTGTTCCTCAGAAGGAAAGGTTCACAATTGTGTGGGTTGCTCTGCTCCCTTGGGCCCCACTCACTTGATCTCTGCCCAAAGGGTCAGCACTCCCTTCACACAGCAATCACCAGCCCGTGCAGCAGCAGACCCACGTCTGTGTGGGGTATTTTTACCCCCTCCAGGGATTCTGCTGCAGGGTTTTATTTTCTCTTTTTGAGGGCAGACAGCCTCAGACACAGATAAAGAACCCTCACACAAATGACCCCATTGCCTGCTTCCACAGCACACGAGGAGTGGGATCCCATCTCAGTGTCAGAAGCACCAAAGTGCAAATCCTGGTCCCCAGCTTGGTTTCCTCTGATCAATCCTGTGTTACATGTTAATGACTTTTTCCAAACAGAAAGTGGGATGATTTTACTGAAGGATGCTCATGGAGCAGAGTTGGTGACTTTGACCATATTAAATGTAATTCTGTGTTCCCTGTAGTTAGTACCTTCTCACTTCCAAAGAGTTGATGGAAAGAGGCCTTGGCAGTGTTTAATAACTTGTAAATTCATCTGTTTAAAGGCATATTTTGGAAAATATCTGGTTGCAACTTATCAAAGCTTTTTCTATATCTTGATTAAAAGCATTTTCAAGGGCAGCTACAGGAAAAGGAGAAACATTGGTTGCCTGGCACTAATTCAAATTTATGAGACAAAAGAGGAAAAGTCAGGTAATTAGGAAGAGAAGCTCTTGTCTAATCAGGCCCATGTCTGCAGAACATTGGCACTGCTGCTTACAGGAGATGCTATTCTGCCAGCCCCGTGCTGCCAAGCCTGCCTGCAAGATTTTGGATCTCTTTTATCCAGGTGCTGGATAATCTCAGGTGTGCTCAGCCCAGTTCCCAACTGCCTGAGCAGTATATCCTTGCATATCCTGCAAGCCAGGCCACATCCCTGCTGCCCAGTGCCTCTGCTTTGGTGAGATGGGAACACTGTACCTTCATCATTTCATTATGGAATTTGGCTGGAGCCCAGAGTGAACTTCCTTCTAATAAATCACCAGTAATGCAACCATTGGCGTGGTGCAGTTAGGATTTAAAGACATTCTCAGTGTTTGCTGGGTGGTTTGTTGAAATCATTTACTCTTTGTTTGATTCTGGATTTCAGAGGGAACTTGTATGGAGGGACAGCTGTAGGAACTGGTGATGTGGCTGACAATCATAAAAAGATGATCTCCAAATGATAAACATGTTTTATTTCTTGGGAAACATTACATCTTGATGAAACCAGCAGGAAGAAGAGGGGATGACTGAGAGAAAATTATTCTTGGATACACCAAGAGTAGACCAACTTTGGCATTATTTTTTGGTTTTGTTCCTTTTTACTTTCCACGGGACTGGTCATACCTACCTCACTTGTTGAGCACAGGGACATTTTTGTTTCAAAGTCCAGTCATGGCAGGATCTGGATGACAGTTCTACTGCATCAAACATAGAAATTTTAGGATGCTAAATTTAAATATTACCAGTTGTCTTCCATGCACTCCCAAATGAGTGTTAGACATTTAAAGACAGTCTTTTAGCTCTTGTGCCTCTTGCCAAGAATTAGCTGGGGAATTTCCTAGGGGGAGTGACACGGGGAAGGTGACCCAGGAGGGAAACTGGATCTTCATGCTAATCCTAAGGTAAAATCTGCTGAAGTAAACAAAAACCCTCTATGGACTTAAAACTGTTCAGTCAGGAAGTGCAAGTGCATTTGTACATACAGAAGCAAAAAAGAGGTGAACAATCTGCTTGTGTCAGCTCTGCTCACCCTGAAGATACATGCATGGCTTTGGCTTCCTCTTTTTATTTTTTTTTAAATTTTTTTTCTTCCCTCTAACAAGAGCATATGTCCTAGGAGTGACACAAAGAAAAGATTATTGTTTCATCTGGAAATTTTTGTTACGGGTTTGTTTTCCTGCTCCTTCAACAGCCCATTGAAATGTGAAAAATTCATCCATCTCCTTTCATTTCTCTATTAGCATCCCGACTCCATGCTGAGGTCATTATTATCTCAGGTGTATTACCTCACCACAGTCTGTTGCTATGGAAATAGCTCCAAGCATTTTCAGTGTCTTGGCTGTACACTGTCCATGCATCTTGCCAAGAAAGGCTCCATGCAGGGGAGCAAAGAGTAGTTTTAAAACATACTGAGCAAAATTTAAATATTTACGAGTATTTCAAAATCTTTACCTGCCTGGAAATCTACCCATGTTTGGTGGTGATTTTATGCAGATGTATTTTCTTCTTACCTGCCTGGTTTTTATCCCTTACTTTTGTGTGAAAGTGATTTCTGAGGAAAAGGAATGGCCTCTAGAGAAAATAATAATAATCATATAAAAAAAAAAGTTTTTCCCCCCATCTATCACTCAGTTTTCTAGGTGTTCTTATAAAGAGCTTTGAGCAATATAACTATCCAAGCACTGCATCTAAAATGCCACTGTATTTAGTAATAGACCAAACAGCAGATACTGTCATGTTCTCCCTGAGCTTAATGGTTTGACTTATTCCCTTCATCCCAAACTGGTAATTATTGACTGGCTCAGACACAGACACACAGGCTCTTTTGCACCTTTCATTTAAGGATCTCCATGGGCTTTACACAAGTCAGGACTGAATTGAGCTGCTCTTATCTCTCTGAGGGAATATGGAAGAAGGACTGAATTGAGCTGCTCTTATCTCTCTGAGGGAATATGGAAGAATTATCATGAAATTTCCCTGCTGCAGCCTCAGGCTGTGGCTGCTGACTCTGTGGTTTGCAGCAATAACCCTTGGCTTAAAGGAGAGGGGACACTTTATCCATGTGGACCATGTGGGTGGTGCTGTGCCCCAGTGACAGTGAGGAGAGGTGACAGATCAGGGAGGAGGATGATGATGATGATGATCCCTGGTTCTGCCAGGATTCCCCTGGAGGACTATTCACTGCTGCAGTCAAATTAAAGGCACTTGAGGAGGTGACCTTAAATTGCTTAAAGACTGGTCTCCTTTCCTCCACAAGCTTCAGGGTTGGGAAAGCCTAAAGGTGGAATAAAGCAGAAAGAGAGAGATTTTTCTTTTTATTTTCTATTTT
>VYXF01009079.1:0-62237 GCA_013397295.1 Polioptila caerulea | reverse complement strand
AATTTTTCTTTTTATTTTCTCTTTTTTTGTCTGTTTGGTTTTTTTTCCCCACCTGAGCTCCTTCCTTTACCTATGAGATGGCACATTTCTGATGAACCCAGTGGAGAAAGTTTTAGATATTTTCAGCAGAGAAAATCAGCCAACCCTGGTACCTAGGAAGGAAGTTGAAGCTTTAGCAGGAGCACCTGCACAGTAAATGTCTCTTGCCTGTGTGCTGTCTTTGCCTTTCTGCTTCTGTGCTGTTCCCTGCTGCCACTAAAACTCGCAAGCCCTTTCTTTTTCCTTTTTTTTCTTGTTTTCCCTCTCTAGAATGCCCTTCAGAAAGCCCCAGACAGTGCAATGAGCAAGACTTATGTTTTTAATCCACCTGGTTTGAGACTCGCAATGAGCAGTCCTCCTGTCGTTCCTGCTCATTTGATTGTGCTGTAAGCTTATAAACTTCTGTTTGGTACAGTGCTCTGGAGATTTTGCTAGTAGCTAATAATTTCTATAATCCTATCTCCCAGACACAGGAGTGTGGGCTATATTCTGTTTCCACCTTTTTCTCAGAGCATAATCACTTCCAGGGGTGTCAGACAGATGTAACGGGGAGGAAATTTAATTTACACAGTCTCAGAGCCCTCGTGAGGTGTTTTGGTATGAAACCTGTTTATCAGTGATCATCAGTGGGTTGAATTAGTATTACAAATGGTTTCCTAGTGCTCCTTCCTGGCTCCTGGTGTAGGTAATTGGCCCATTTGGATCAGCAGGCTGGCTCAAGCAGCAGCCATGGAGCCTGAGACGATGCAAACCCCCCCAAAGCACAGGTTTGTTTGAACTGGGCAGGCAAATGAGAAATGTCTGCAGGATTTCTTGCTAACCCTTGTTAGGCTTGGGCTTTGAGGCTGTGAGCTGTGATTACCTTGTTTCCCCCTCTGCACCTAACACACACAAACACACCCAGAAATTTCCCTCAGCTTCTCTTCAGCTTAACAGGCTCGGGGAGGGGCAGGAGGGGTGAAGGGGCAGCAGCAGCAGCACACAATACTTCTCCTTCTGAACATGAAACTCCCAATCTTGCTGTTATCCAAGCATGTATTTTATGCTTGCACTTGAAAGAGAAGATATTTTCAAGCTTTAAAATTCCCTAGAGAAGAAAATGCTGGGGTTTTTTTGCCTGTTCTTTCCTCTGTCATTTTTGAGATGCAGAAATGGAGAGATCCTTGCCTGATAGTGGCTGGTAGTACTCTTAGCTATGAGGAATCTCTGCCAAGTTACACCCAGTATGATCAGGATCATTTTGGAAGGAACTGTGCAAGCATGTGATCATGGAGTGAGATGTTGAAGTTTGTGATGATAGAAAATGTTGCACCTAATATTTAGCAGTGGAATTTGGCTTGATTTGCAGTGTTCCTGCTGAGTATGGCCTCTGGTATGATGGAAACTTATGGCCATTTTAAAATGTTTAAGAAAAGTATTATCAAATTAATTCTCATGGCTATTACCTTCAGTTCCTTACTTGGTTGGTGGGATGCAGGGTTTTCACTGAGATTATCAGTACAAAGCATTGCTGCCAGGCTTTTTGCAGTTGCTGAGCTGTCTGTGGCCCCAAGGGACACTTAACCTGTATAACCTCCCAAAAAGGAGTGCAGAGGTGGGAAGAGAGCACTGTTTGCTCCCAAAATGGTGACTGCAAAGTGTTACCTCCAAGCATTTGTTACAGACCAGAACTATGCAATAACAGGAATTCCTTCTCTGATGAACCATATCCATCCTGAGACAGACCTTTTCTCTTTATTTTGCTGAGGGTTTGGAGAGGGGAAATGCTGACTACTGCAGGTATCACTAATGCTGCTTATTGGCAGTAATAGACATGTAATAGGCATAACCAACATCTTCCAGAATCTTCATAATTGTTTCATAGAACTTCAGATAATTATATCAGGTACCTGCAGAAAATTGTCCTGCTGACTCCTGCTGATGCTGTAGGAAATAGTGGACAGTCCTTTACAAAAGAAACTCTTGCATAGATATATGCTATATGCAGATATCATTGGGGGAAAAAAATTGCATTTAGAACAGACTACAATGAGAAAGGTGCAGCTTGCTGGTAGGAATTCTTGAAGTCCATGTGTTACTGGTTTTATTGACACAGACATTTAGAAGTGACAGCTGACTGCAGGGAAAATAATTTTGGATCCTCAAACAGAGATAAGAGCTAGTGATGTGCAAGTATTAGGCACTGGACACCTTCTAATGGTGTGGTCATATGTATTTTTGTGTTTATAGTTTACTACACCCTTGCCACTTTCCAGTCATACAGGTCTATGCCATGCAAACTCATATCTGAGAAAAACTATGTGTAAGAGAAAAAATGACTGACTGTGCTATCTCTAATGTCAAGCACCTCAGAAAAGGATCCCACCTGATATTATTTTAATTTATTTTTGTAAAATGTGTCACATTTATTTATAGAACTATGCTGGTTTTTTTGTTGGTTTTTTTTTTTTGACACAGGAGAAAATCTAAAATCCAAACAAGAGTTTAAAGGAGGGGAGAAAAACCCCCCAAAGCCGCTTCCGTTCTATACCAACACTGTAAATTTCCATTACAGAAATGTAGTCAGATCAAGTGCAGGGCCATTTATTTCCTTCAGCTGTCAGTTCTGCAGCTTTTTTGTTTATTCTTGCTGGAGATGAAGAATGCATCTATTTTAAAAGAACTATATATACACCACTAGTCTATCAGTTCTAAGGGATTGTTTTTTACATTAATATTTGTATTAAAGACACAAGGACAAAGAAGAACCCTGAATCAGGCCCTTAGCTAGAAATATGTGAAAACTTAAAAGCCAAGCAGAATAATTGGATCTTCGCTAACAAACTGACAGAGACTGTCATAGATAATCAGATTACCATGGCAGAAAGCGCTGAAAACAGTGACAGAGTAATGTTCATTTCTTACCCACAGGAAACTTAGAGTTTAACAAGCCAAAGAACAGGCTAGCTGTGCATAATGTCACTATCAAAGGCCCAGTGCTGTTTGCTGTCACACCTGTATCTCTCTCTCCAACCTTTCCAAGAAAGGCAACGCCTGCAAGTGCTTTCCAGAGCATCCTGGTTATTTCTCCCTGTGCCCCTGCCTTCCCAGCCCCAGCTGCCTCCTCATTTTGCACCCTTGGCCACAGCCAAGCTGGGCCCCCACGAGTGGCAGTGACCATCTGAACCTTCTCTGGGAGTGATGTGTCCTGAAGTAACTGCAAAAACTGGAAAGTATTTTTAGCACAGCTGAGCCTGTTGGAAAAGCCTTCTCCCAGAGCTGTTGTCTGCTGATATGTATGCAAAAGACTTGTGTGACTTATTTGATTGGGCCTTCTGGAGGCAAAATTAAGATAGGCTGGAGAGGAAGAAAAGGGTAAAAAAAAAAGCAGTAGAAAGACAAATCTAATCCTATTTCCAAATCCTTCCCCTTTAGATATCCAAAATGGTGATAACAAAATCCTGATTCTGCAGATGTGTATTTGAGGGTGCTTAGTGTGTGAAGGGACTTCTCCTCTTTAAGCCTGGGCTTTGTGGAAACCTGCATTCAACTCCTTCAAACTGTGCCTGTTGTCTTAGGCAAATCACTTTAATCTTCCCCTGCCTCAAATCTCTGTAGTGTAGCACAGATAGATTAAGTTTACTGCAGATATCCAAATTATCAATGGCACAAACCCTCCAGGAAAAGATTCCTTTGATCTCGCAGTAAGCAGAGCCCTAGTGAAGCTAATGAGACTGAACATGTAGGATAAGTGCTGCTGTAGGTATTATAAAGCTGCTGGTGAGCTGGGGAGGAGAATAATTTTTCCTCTGCATCAAGATTGCATTTTGTTGGTGGAGGGACAGTGGAAATCCAAGTTGGGTCCTTGTTTGTGTCAGTACATTCTTGCCAGGCTGCTTACACAGGCATTCTGCTGTCCCTGCATTCCTCATGAGTCTGTAATCCATCCTCCTCCATCCTCCCAATCCAGCCTCGGTGATGAATTCCCTCTCCTCCACATCATTTCATCACACTGGTGTTTCCCACGGCACAGCTGGGTCACACTTGTGTCCTGCTCCACTTGTGTGCTGCAGCTGGAATAAAGTGTCCTGCTGCTGGAATAAAGTGTGCTGCTGCTGGAATAAAGTGTGCTGCTGTTGGAATAGAGTGTCCTGCTGCTGGAATAAAGTGTCCTGCTGCTGGAGTAAAGTGTCCTGCTGCTGGAGTAAAGTGTCCTGCTGCTGGAGTAAAGTGTCCTGCAGCTAGAATAAAGTGTGGTGCTGCTGGCTGTGCCCTCCCAAGGGGCTGAGCCTGCAGGGTGTGACCTGCCCTGCTCCCCAGGTGCTCTGGGTGACACCTCCCAGCTCAGGGGCAGGTCCTGGGGCCGGGAGTGGATGCTGTGGGCTGTGTTGTCAGGGCTGTTGGCTGAGGAGGTCGGGGTGCCTCGGAGATGTTCAGTCTGTGCAGTCCTAGCACCGAGGGGTTCAGGATTGCCCAGGCTGAAGCTGCAGCCCCTCCTAGCAGAGCTGATTCCTGCAAAGTGGTCCTTGAAGAGTGGAAAGCATCACAAAGTCACAGGCTGTTATTTGATGTATTTATTTTGCTAACTCTGCTGTCACTCTGCCCATGTAATTTTGATGGAGCTTTGTTAGGTGCTGCCTCTCTGTCCTTTGTCGTGCTTTCTTTATATTCTGAGTGCTGTGGCAAAGACACAAAGTGTTTGCCCATATCCTATTGTGGTGGTTAGGCATGCTGTTCAAAAACAATTCCTGAGACCAGAGATGTTGGAAAATAAATTTATTTTCTAGTTTTCTCTATACAGCTGCTTTTATTCTTGACTGACAGGGAGATCCCTTATTATTCATCAATGGAGTTAGAGGGCTATAGAATAATTAAAACAGGAAAGAATCTCTAGTGATCATCAGGTGCAGCACCACCAACCTCCCCCCCACCCCCCCATTTAAAGCTGTGAATCTATTTTGTAAAAATAATGAACTTTTGGTTAAAAAACAGAAGAAGAATTTTGAAGATGTGCACTGACTTTTCTTCCCATCCTTAGATTTCTTTCAACAATCTCTGTGTTATTGTTTCTAGCAAAAATCCTGCAGGTATTTTCTCGTTTAGGTCTTTTTATATTGTTCTTTCTACTGTACTCAGCTAATGCTTCTTTTTCCTGCCCTTTGTCTAGTTTTTGGTAATAATCATAGTCCTTTAGGGAAAGGACTAATTGTTACTCCATCTAACATCTAATACATATGAATTTTGATTGTGGTTAGATTATAGTAACAATACTCTAAAAAAATATGACACCATCACCTGCAGACAGGCTTTTCATAGGGATTCTAGATATTAATTTTCTGTGACAGGACTGTAGTATAGGATGTCCAACATCCATCATAAAATGTTCTTTCTTGAAGCAATGAACACTGGTGATAAATAGTCAGCACTGTGTCTTGTGCATAAAAGAAAATGAATGTTAATCATGGTAGGGAATAATGACCCCGAGATTCATCTTATGGAAACAAATTTATGTTGTTTTGTTTGCTTCAAAAATGGTCCTGTTTGTCTCAAAACAAAATACAAAATGCTACAAAATAACTCTGCTCTTAGAGGCTGGTCTGCCACACATCAGAGGTCCATTCCTGTGTTTTGGTGGTGTTACATGAAAAAAGAAAGAAGGTATACAGCATACTGAACCCCTGCCTATGTGGAACATTTAAATGAAAATTGTGTGCCAAGGCAACTCCAGGCAGCTTATCAGGCTGAGGTAAAATCCCCTTAAACGTGTACAAGTTCAAACAAGCTTTTAAAATAAGCAAGTGCTTGTAATTGCAGTTTTCACCAGCTGCTGACCTGGTTCCTCTGCAGAGCAAGGACTCCCAAAAATTGCTCTGTGGACCAGAAGGTCTCTTGGTCTGGGCTTGTCTTCCCTCCAGGAGAGAGAAGGGCATGTCCAGACCCCGAGGTCTGGAGGATTTGGTGCTGCAGGTCTGCTGTGCTTCAGCCAGCGTGTTCCAAACTTGGCAGAAATGGAGATATCAAGGGGTCACCCTCACGTCCTGAAGTTCAGCTGGGCTGTTTACTGGGTTGGTCTTTCCTGTACATTAAAGGTTCACAGAATAAATTGACAATGCCAAGGGGACTGCAAATGACCTTTTAAGCAGTCCTATCCATCAGAGCAGTCTGAAGGCTTAGGGTCAAGGACCATGAACTATTTTGGTTGGTTTTGACTAGCACGGATCACTAATGCCATATGTGAGCTTCCGTTTGGGTGTAGTTTGATTTCTGTTCTCTGAAATGACTTCTGCTTTGGACTACTGTGAGGCACACAGGGTAATATGTGAACTAGCTAGGCTAAGATCTTTTAAGGCTCTGCCTATGGCAGGAAAAATAGATTTTAACTTCCTGATTTAAAAAAAACCAAAACATTTGGAATCTCAGTGTTTCATATTTTCAGACTTGGAGACATTTTTGCATGCACACAGTTTGGCTGCTACTCAAACACAGACAGGCAAGTCCCACACCAGACATCTACCTAGGAAAGACAAATCCAGGCAGCTTGATCAGCAATCCTGCAGCTGCAGGTGGCTGAAGATGGAGTGATGCTGTGATAGGAGCTGGTGGGACGAAGCAGATGTGCAGTATGGCTAAATTCTTGGATGCAGGGGGAGAACAGTACCTACCACCAACACAAACATCACTTTCAGAAAAAACTGGGTGGCAGAAAAAAAGGCTAGCAAAAAATAAAATACAGAAGACAGAAATACAGAGCCACCACTGTGTGAGAGTGGGATTTGTTGGGTTTGTTTTTTGGTTCAAAGACACGGCACAGTTGTTCATCTTCCTACACAAACAGCTGTGTGCATATCTGCCTCAAATCTAGCTGTATTTTAAGAATTTTCTCCTGGGCCAGCTTTTTGCTGATCAATCAGAACTTTACTTAGACATATATCAATTTCAAGCAGACTCTCACTGAAAAAAGTTACTGGATGCAAAATGACCCAAAATTATTTCCCTTTTGAAGGAACGCTGATCCTGGAAGAGGCAATATTTCAAGGACCTGAGGTGTGCAGCCCTCGGGTTCTCCACCTGTTTCAGCAGGCTGCCCCCTGACAGGAACTGCCCCAAATGATGGATGGTTTCATGATGGGTCTCTCAGCCTTTCTGGTTGGAGCTGCCACAATCTGTGTTTATAATGTGCAGTGCTCCAGCATAAGAGTGACTGATGGAAATCAGGCCTTTGTGTGGGATGCAGTGAGCAGAAGGGTCTGAGCTCTAATTTTCCCCCACTCATCCTTATTCTTTCAACTTTTTCAATTCAAGGTCAACTTCTTTTAGGCCCTGTTAACATGTGTACACACAGAAAGTGGTGACTCCAGGAGATGGAACATGAAACCTACACCAAAACAACAAGTTCAGCTGCAGCAAAACTTTTCAAAGAGGCATGTCTTACCTTTCCATCCTCTTCCCTTTCCTTTACCCTGGCTTTTCCTGCTGCTCTCTTCCATTTCTCCCACCTTGTGTTTCCTGTCTCCTGTGGAGAGCTTTTACAAGCTCTATGTCATCTTGGTGAAGAATAGGGAGAAAAAGAAATCCCAGTTTCTTTCTGCAAGGTGAAAGAACAATGTCCCACCACTTCAACTGATGTTCTAGTCAGGCAAAAACCAAAGAACCTGCATATTCAGAAAGCAAAATGGATTGTAATTAGTACTCCCACTAAAGACAATAATTTTCGACTGCTGCCAAGCAGATCTTAGAAAGGTGAGAAATTATTTATTAACACTTGTGAATGAAAAATGCAAGGAAATAAAATAATTCTTGGTGTGGTATAGAAGAGGGGAGAGAAAACAGAGCATGAGAGAAAAACAAGAGCACAGAAGAAAAATACTCTGTTAGGAAGGAAGATAGGATTATGCTTTTTAGCAGAGTCAGTGCTGACAAAATTAAGCTGGTGTAGAGCCTGGTTTGTGAGCAGTTGCTACAGAAGCAGCAATGTTTTTTTTTGTGCCAAGTCTTATTCCTTACCAATGACTTATTATTGCTTCCACTCGCTTTGCAGAGGTGGAAGCAGCTGCACAAAGCCTCCAGAGAAGAGCTGGGTGAAAAGCATGGAGAGGTACTGGGGAGCAGAGAACGGAGTTGCAGAAAGAGTGAATTGTTATGTCAGCGAATTTTTAACACCTTACTTTAAATTGGTGGGCAGGATTTTCTAGTTTGGGATGATTAATCTAGCAGACTCTAGAGCTGTGCAGGCTTTGGGTTCCCCCCACTTCTCCTTTTTTCCCATCCCAGTGTCACAGTGAGACCTGACCCTGCTGCTAACCAGTCTTTGCTTTGGGCAGCATCATGGTTATCCTTTCCTCTTGAGGCTTTTCCTTCTTTTCCCAGCTGTGTTCTCCCTTTGTCCCAGATCAGTTTATGGCTGGGTTCAGAGCAGGCTCTCAGGGTGGTGCTCCCTGCAGGACTGTGGGATGGAGAGCTGGCTGATGCTGGCAGGGAGGGCAGAGGAGCAGCAGGGCTGCAGGAACACTTCAGTCACAGCACCGTGGCCTTGGAGCTTCTCCACTGGTTGCTTTCTATTAGATGGGTGTTCCACAGCTTTTCCTTTGGTGCTGCTTTGAACCATGACAGAGAAGGAGCTCCTTTTGCACCTGCTGCACCCTTCACCTGCTCATTGCTGTGTCTGCCATCCTGTTCCTGTGCCTTCATTTGTGTGGCTACACAGAGAAGGAAACTGGAGGAGAGTTTTACCTTGAAAAGAAGCCACTCTGAGTGAAAAAAATGCGATGTGTGAGCACTGTGCCTCCGAGCAATGGCACAGGCTCCTTATTTATCATTATTCCTGGTATAATTGTAATTTGTGCCACGAGAGAGAGTGTCTCATTGTTATCCAACCTCTGTCCTTCTCCAAGTGCCTGGGTAACACATCCCTAGAGCTACCACCTGGCTCAGACTTTCAAGGGCTCCATAACACAGTTTCTAAATGAACATTTCCTCAGAGAAGATGATTGGATTTGTTTCCAGGAATGTCTGGCTTTATCTTACCCTGAAACCTCAGATACATCCAGTAACTGACTGTTCAGAGATTAAATTCATCACCTTTCCCACACCCAAGTTTCTCCTGTCCAAGGAGATGCCTCAGTGCAGAAGGGAAGGCCCGTGGGAAGGGAGAAGACTCAATTCTTCTCTTGGTCTGAAGATGGTGAAAACAGTGAGGGGATTGGCAGCAGGATCATGGGTCCTCAGGAGGTTCCATCTTGTGTAGATCAACACAAATGAATAAAAAAGAGGGTCCCTGAAACATTAAGAGACAGAAGGACTGTCTCCTCTCTCCCCAAGACAAAATTCCTCCTTGCCTCAGCTTTGGGAACCCTCTCTCCTTTCTTTTGTCTCACTGCAAGAGCTGCAGTGCAGAGCTGTGAGGGGCTGATGTTCTCTGCTTTCCTGAGGCACAAAATGCATCAGCCCAGAATGCAGGCAATCAGGGCCAGTGCAGAAATGCCAAAATCAGTTTGCAAATGTGTCAGTTCATGCATTTTTAAACAGGTGTCAGAAAGGGTGGCTGTTGTTTCAAGAGGCGTTTAATTGGCATTCCAGTTTGCCTTGTTTTAATTGCACAAAAATGCAGTGAGAAGAAAACCTGTGAGTGGGAGATTAAATAGGACAGTCTGTCTGCAATAAAATGGAGTTTCCTTAATTAAAGCTGCTCAGAAGTTGCTAAAATTTTGTCACTTGTTTTATTTCACCATTTGGTTTCTGGAAAGAGAGGAGGAAGTGAGTATGTTCACATAAAAATAATTTATTATTATCATCTTTTGTAGATGTCTAACAGGCTGATGTTGCAGGGTGGAGTTCCTAGCAGGGAAATGGTTGAGTCACAAAGGCTTTCAGTTTTTTTAGAACTTCTGCACAGTAAACCCAGGAATTCTTTCAATTCTCAGCATCTGTGTGTGTCACTTCTGAATCCATATTTGGAAATGCACTTGCTGTTCAACAGCATAAAGCAAGACTGTAAAAACTAAGGAGCATGACCCTAATCCTGGCTATTACAGTGATCTATTCCCCACTGTTTGCAAGGGAATGCCATGAATCTGCCAAGTCCACCACTAAACCATGTCTGTGAGTGCCACATCTACATATCTTTTTAAATGCTTCCAGGGATGGTGGTGGCTTAACCACTTCCTTGGGCAGCCTGTTCCAATGCTTGACAAGCCTCTCTGCAAAGAAATTTTTCAAAATATCCAATCAAATTCTCCCCTGGTGCAAATTGAGGTCGTTACCTCTTGTCCTGTCTCTTGTGAGAAGAGACTGAGCCCCACCTTTTTACAACCTTCTCCTGGGTCTGCCTTTTGAGTTTTTCCTTTAGGGAATTGGGTGGGTTTTTTTTCCCCAGTGTTTTATCCAGAATGTGGTGTTTGTGCTTCCATAGAAGTAAACCAATAAATGCAGGTGAAATTTCCATAGGCCTCACCTGACAAGCAGAACTTAATGAGCTGGGTTAATGATACCACTTCCTCAGGGGCAAACTGGGGACTTTGGCTGCTGCAGTTGGTAATTAGGGATTTCAGCTGTTCTGCACAGAATGAGGTTGAGCTGACAAAAAGGTAATTACACTGCAGTGCATTAAAAAGCAGGTACTGCACGTGCAATTACTCAAGAATCTGTGTGTGTGTGTTTTCTTAGCTTCATAGTCATCCCCTAACAACAGAACCAGGGACGGCTGGTGCAGGGTGCTTGCCAAGAAAAGCAAATTAGGAGGGTTATTACAAACCAATGTTTTCCCGTGTTCAAAGCCAAATTTAACAAATGCTCGCTCCCTCTTGAGAGGGGGAGTAAGAAATGGGAGGAGAACCAGAGAATTGAATTTCAGAAAGAAATTAAAGTACTTTGTTTATGTCTGTATGGTTATGTTCTGCCTTTGCTTCACCACTACTAATATAATACCACAGCGGAATGGCAGTGCATGGAAGAGTCTCAGAAAGCCTCCAGAATTTACCTCCATGTTTTCTGGCATGCAGTGGCCGTGTCTGTGGAGTGGGTGGGAGCACCAGCAGCCTCTGCCTTAGTGTTTCCAGCTGCAGCAGCCAAGCTGTGCAGGGCTGGCTGTCCCTTGCCTGGGGACTGTGCTGCCTCCTCGTGCTGGCCCTCGCTGCAGGGCTCGTCCTGGGAGGGAGGCTGGGAAGCACCAGCATTTCAGTGATGGATGTTGTTAGTTACCAGAAGCACTCTTGTGTCTCTTGTGGCCTTTTGGCTTTGGCATTTCATCTGTTTTACGTTTGAACTGGCTCTCACATTCTCATTCAGTGGATGCCGTGCGATGCCTTCATCTGTGACATCCCCAGCCCTTCTCCCTTGGCTTTATGGGGACAGCTCTGCTCCCACTGCCAGGAGGGGTGATTCCCTTTCCCTCCTCCCGTCCTTTCCATCCCATCCCTAGCAGGGGTCAGGGACATGACAGCAGCTCTGTTCACTTCCAAGATCATTCATACATGGGCACCTTTGCCCACGCAGAGCTGCTGGCACAGCTGAGGCCAAAGGCCGTCTGTGTCAGCAATGGCAGCCGCTTTCTGTGAAGATTAATTTGGAAGTTCCCATTGTCAGGACCTCTCAGCTGTGTGTCCACTGGCAGTGGGCTGTTCTGGTGGAGGTCTGGCAGGTCACCTCCTGGTGGGTGACTCCAGGGCCAGGGCCCTGGGCTCATCACCCCACTTCCCTCCAGCACAGCAGCTCAGGATAGCCTGTCCCTCAAATGTTAAAA
This sequence comes from Polioptila caerulea, assembly GCA_013397295.1. Lineage (NCBI taxonomy): Eukaryota > Metazoa > Chordata > Aves > Passeriformes > Certhiidae > Polioptila > Polioptila caerulea. Next base: position 50,482 of record VYXF01009079.1, on the reverse strand, counting down.
TTGCTGGGATAGTCAAGGCACAGATTGTTTGGCTGGAGAAATTCTTGGTGCTTGTGAGCACATGCAATGAATATTCCTTTTCCTGCAAAGCAAGGCAGTGTAGCCTCTCTGATCATGTGAAAAGGTGAGGAGCTCTGGGCTAGGTTTTCTCACCAGCTGTGATCACTGACCTGAAGCTACCTTCTTGATGTTTTGCATGAGAAATGTACAAATTCAGTAAATTAATGCTGCTAAAGGAGACCCACTGTTTGTGAAAGGGTCCTCAGCAAGACCCCAGGCAATCCTCTGTCTCCCCAGCCCAGAGAACAAATGCTACTTTCCTGAACAGGAAGGGAGGATGCAGAAACATTCCCTGGAGTTCCAGAAGTTTTCAGTCTGCCAACAGAGGTGATCAGGAGTGACTGCTGTAAATTAAAAGGGAAAGTGATACTAATATCCTGGTACCATGATGAGTGCTTCATCCATACCTGGGTAGATCAAATTAGCCTTTCAAGGCATCACACAGCAAAACACTTCTGGGTAAATTACATGGGAAATGAATTTGTAGTTGCCTTCTGTAGATAAAGGTGAGGGCTTTAGAACCTGGAGATCACAGTTTGTGCATTGTTCATCCTCTTTTATTACATAGAGGTGTAAAGGAAAAGGAGGGTTTATCTTTAAAGACACCACATCTGACTGGGGACAAATTCCTAAAGGAATTATACTTCTCAAGAATGTACATAAGGTATGACTAAAGAATGGAGATGGTGACATTCTACTTCTGTATCTGAAAAGCTGCTAAAGATCTTTTCACCAGCAATGTAGGGGGAACAGCAAATACTACTGTGATGCCTTAGAAGGGCATTTTTTTCCATGTACAGGACACACAAAAATGCAGAGAAAATAATAGACTAGGGAAATGCTTGCTTAGTGGTATCTATCAAACTTTCCCCAGGGCCTAAAAACCAACACTAACATTTTATAGGCTCAGGGAAAAGAATGATGTTTTGCATGCTTCAACAAAGAACATACACAAAACTTTTTCATTATATAGATACAAGTGTAAAATAAAATTCTTTTCTCTGTAACTAAATAAATCACAGAGAATGAAATATAATAATTTATTCGGGGTACATGAACTTTTCACAGAGAGTAATTTCCACCTAAGAAAAAGTGCTACTTTATCATGACCAAAATAAGAGTAACAGTGAATGCAAAGGTCATCTTTTTCCTGATGGCCCAAATTGTGACTCTGCTGCTGTAGACACGGCACTTAAGAGCATCCTGCCTGAGCAAGGAGCCCCAGCTGCATTCTGAGAGGGTGGCACTGAGGATAAGGGAAATCTGCTCGTGCTTCACATCCTAAATTATTAATCTAGCTCTGCCTGCCATGTTAAAATTCTAACATTATTTCTGAGGTTCTTCAGGCAGGCAGATTTGCTCTGCCATGTGAGAAACCTTAGTTTCTCTCATACTCTTCCACTCAGCAGCCCCGTTAGAAAAAAAGATAAGAAAAAAACCCCACCAAAAAAACACAAACCAACCAAATAAACAACCAAAAAAATAATCCCCAAACCCATAGTTCATAACCATGGAGATTTTTATAACCAGCTCTAGTAAGCTGCTCCCAGCTGTGTTTTCTTGGTCACAAAGCAGTTACATGGTGCTCCCATGGCTTTTTTTTTACATAGAAAGCCTTTTCTCTACAAGTCTGCATTGTTTCCAGCGTTGACTCTAATTGGTGTATGCTTAGATACAAAGTTGTCCAAAAGCAAAACTGCTGGAAATTGCATTCTTAAGAGAGCCAAACACTTGCAGCAGAATAATTAAGATTATACCTGCAGTTATCACAGTAGACTTTACATCTTCATAATGGAGGAATCTTTGCTAATAAAATAAGAATACAGTTCTACATTACATGATGAAAAGCTCATGGAGATGCTGTTTACTTGAGTCTGGCATAGTTATCTGAAAATTACCTACAAATTTGAGTGCAGTGTAACATTGTGTTTCCTGTGGCATCCTGACAGTCCTGTTGCCATCCAGTGAGGGCAGCAGTGGTGTGGGGATAGGAAATACTCTGATTAGCCAGGAGGGAAAAAGATGATGCTGATGAGATTCCTCCAGATCAATAGGTCCTGGGTTAAATATTACCATGAGATTTGTCATTTCAGTGTCTCTGCAGACTCAGCTTGTACTGCACAAATGTTCAGGGTTTTTTTCCTAGACACATTCTGAACCATTTCCTGGTCAGTGGAATTTATGAAATATTTCTTTTCTTTCTCTCCTTTTAGCAAAGGTTTAACTTTTAGTGCACTTATATAACAGTAGCCAGCATCTTGATGTGTCCTGGGCCATAACACAGTCATAGTCCACCAGCAGGTTTAGTTTGGAGGATATAGAGGGGAAAAGGATTTTAAACAATTGCTTTAATAAAAAAAATGAAACATCCCTTTAGATTTCTCTTTCTTTCTTTTTCTTTCTTTCTCTCTCTCTCTTTCTCTCTTTCTCTCTTTCTCTCTTTCTTTCTCTCTTTCTTTCTTTCTTTCTTTCTTTCTTTCTTTCTTTCTTTCTCTCTTTCTTTCTCTCTTATCAAATTGGGTTTTTCTGCTCCTCATTCCTCCAGCCAGCCAGCCTTGAATCATTGATGTGAGCAAGACACATGCACATTTAACAGTTGTATAAAAGAATGAGAATTCCTCACCAAAGGCAGTATAGAAAGAGGCAATTTTCCTTCCTCAGCAAGAGTTGGTAAGTGATTTAAACAAACAGACTCTTGCTAATTCTGAATTTGTCTAGAGATGGATTTGCACGCTTCAGTAAAATGTGGACAAAAGATAATATTATACAAAATAAGCTTTCTTTTCTTAATATCTCTGCTTCTTCTTAGATCTCTATCTGCTATCTTTGGGGAGGTTCATTTCAATCACAGATCTCCATTACAGGTTACATGGTTTCTTTATCACAAACATGCAATTTCACCAATAATTTTATTTCTGGACTAATAAGAACCAGCTTCTGCTGGATCTTAGAATGACATCCAACTGCCTGGTCCTATGACTCTGCAGGCTGCTTCTAAACTGTGTTTTTTTATGTGAGTTAAAACAGAATGCCACAAATTTGAAAAAGGCTTAGGGAAAAAGGTATGAGAGTGATTCTTGGGGAATATGACTTAGAGGGGGAGATTAAAGAGGCTTGGTCTAGTTAGTTTATCCATGGGAAGGGAAGGAGTCACTTTGGTTATAGTCTAGAAGAACCAGCATTGATAAGAGACTTCTGATACTCAGTAGTGTTTTGATCTCCATATTTCTCATTCTGTTAGATCTAAGGATTTGATGCTGAGTTTACATGCAAAAAAAAATTATGGATAATTAATCGCTGTAGATACTTAGGGAAGTAGTGCATTCTTCATCACTTGTAAGTCTTTAATTCAGTAATACCTACCTCTTTTATACATGTTTTTCTTTTATAGGGCAAAGGAAAGTTGGTACAGATGATGCCAGGAATCTGTGTAATCTGTGCTTGATATGGCTCAAGCAGAGGTTTAGGTTTTAGGCTTAAGAGAAATTGGTCAGTGTTCTCTGGCGTGAGTTGTGTGAAAGATCATAAGAGAGGACAGAATGCTGCCTTCTTTGCTTACAGAACTAAATCTGAGAATAGGGTCAGTAAGAAAAGTGAGCTGTTACAAACTACTAAGCCAAGAAATATGCAGTAACCACATACATTGGGAGAGAAATGACCAGATAAGGATCTTCCTGCCCTGTTTCCTTCTGTCTCAGCAAACCTTGTCAATTGGAATGAATGCTGTTATTGAAGCAGCAATGGCCAGTTGTGCTTTATTGTCTCTGTTACCATCCAGCAGTTGTGCAGGAGTGAAGCTGGTGCTGGTTACCCTGTCAGGGAAAGGCCACTTAGCCCAATGAATCTGCAGGGATTGATTAAGCAATGCATCTTGACAAAGCTTGCAACATCACTGCAAAATAATCAGGCCTCTGGGAACTTTTGAGATTACCACCACAAGGCTTGGATTCCCCTGGGTGTATTTATCACATGGGAGCCTCACCAGAGAGTTCTTTCAATAGACAGCAGTTTGTGTTAGAAATATTTTGCTGCTGCTGGTGTGGTCCCTTGGAACGTTCATCTGGTCTGTTTGACTTGCCATCAAAGGAGACAGTAAAGCCACACTGCTGGCCTTAAATCTCTGCTTCTTAAGCTTAGGATTGTTCTTTGTCAACACCCAGGTACAAGTAGAGGCCCCCATGTTACCTATCTCATCAAAGTTACGCTGGAAGTCAAAAACACTGGCTGCAGCAGCAGGGCTGGCAGGGATCAGTGGCCTAGCACTGACAACCCATCCCTCCCTAAAAAGCAGTCAGCAGGTGAGAAGCTCTCCTATAAATGACTTAAATAAGCTGAGATGCCCCATCACTGACAGCTTGTTTGCTGTGCTCTGCCAGAGACAAGAGTTTTACATGACATCCTGCTGCAAATCTCTACAAACTCATTTCTGGTGTGGCAGAGAAGAAAGGCAAGAGCCCTCTGTACCGATGGCAGGAGGTTTTCCAGCAGCATGCCACAGCTGTGGGTGCCAGAGGGGAGCAAGCAGGACTGCCTGCATGTCTGTCATCCCTGCAGCAAGGCTGCCTCTTGTGCTTTCTTTACCCTTCATTTTCTGCACATACTTCACGTGAATTTGCCTCTGCTCTTGTCTGATGGAAGGTGAAGATTGTTAGCTCCTGAAAAGTTTGTGTGCTGGAATCCCATTTCTCTGTCTGTTTTTACACCTTTTTAGAGCAGAAGGAAATAGCAGAAGTGAAACCACCAGTCTTCATGTGGGCTAATAACATGTCAGGTGAGGAAAGTTCTTGGCAGAGCTTGATTAGCTTAAGCATGGGGTCATGCCACGTGTGTCTCTGTGGCTCCTGGATGAAGCAAGGCTGCACAGGCAGCTCAAAGCCTGGCCAAACCATTTTCCCATCTGCCTGCAAAAAACCTCTGTGGACAGCCCCTGAGTAACTCAAGCTCTTTCAATTAAAAAAAAAAAAGGAAGATAATTGGGGTTAGCAATTAGCCCGTTGTTTCAGTGAGCTTTGGCTGGGGTTGAAGGCAAGTCCATGTGCAGTACCTGGGAGTACCAGAAATAGATAAAAATGAGCTGCTGCTCAGCAGCACTAACGAGGCTCAGGAAAGGCTGCTCTGGCATGGCTGCACTGCTGTGTTCCCAAGAGCCCTGCTTCCTCCTGTCTTTTGTGGTCCCTCTTGGAGCACAGTGCAGGAAATAAAACCCTGTGTGAGCAGTCCCTGTTTGTGCAGATAATGCTGTTGTCATCACTGAAAGGATTTGTGGCTTGAAGTTGGATCAGTCTTTTCTCCTAATTTGGGATTTCTGTGTAGCTCTTCTAGAAGAGTTTTCAGATTACGCATTAGGAGGAAAGAACAGGACAAAAGACATAAAAATTTTCTAAAAGCTGGAATGAGTATCCCGGCTTAATAACTGATTACTTTTTTATGTCAGGCTGTATGAAATCTCCCTGGTTGGATCAGGAAGTTCCTGCAGACTCAAACTACAAACTTCTGGCTTGTGTAGATACAGGACTTTGCACACAATAGGAAAAAGTCTTGAGAGTCAAATTTGAGACTGACTCTTCCTCACTTCAAAAACAGGATTTTTGGGGTAGTGGTGGGTGGGGTCTGGTTGGTTGGTTGGTTGGTTGGTTGGTTATTTGAAAGTTCTACAGTAAAGAAACTGGGAGGAGGACTAAGAAAACAGATTGTAGAATACAGATATTATTGAGGCCAGCTTTGTAACTTAATCAGATTCAAATAATAGAATTTAGCACTGTTTTGCTCACTATTGCATTGACTGGATTTAAGATCATTTTACTGGAAGGGAGGGAATGTTAGAAGTGGATGATGTAATCTTAAACTGTAATAAAATGTTAGTTCAGTAGCACCCCATAAATAAGAATGGCCTTTGCAAAGCCAAGTTAAATTATTATCTGTTGAATAATGATGCAGTGAGCAACTCTTGCCTTCTTGCTCTTAGCATCCGTCAGGTTAAATAACTTCTGCATCAGTCATTCTGCATCGTGCAAAATGTCATTTTAATAGGGCAGTGGCATGGGATCAATAGTACCTTCTCTGAAAATTAATTGTGTTTGTCTTGTGCTGCTTGCTGGATTTTCAGGGGATCACAAATAAAGCAGAAAGTATTCAGGGTAATAAAAAAAGGGAAGAAAGCTGTTTTTCAGTAGTAGTATTGAAATACCTAACGTTAGGGGGTTTGCTGTCCTGAGACAATGTCCTAATCTTCTGAGACAGGTTTAAGTGAACCTAAATGAATTATTTACAAGTTGGCTGGATATGCATGCATGGAGAAAACTCAGGAAGAGTTGCAGGCAGTCAACACAACTGGAGTTGTTCTGGCAGAGGGAGGCATGGTGAACCTTAATTCAGTGGGAAGACACTCTCACATCATATAGAGGACACAGTGAATCCATAAATCAACTGGTTGTTGCACAGGAAAATGTCTTCAGACATCCACCACGTTGGCACCATCACTGCCAAGCAAGTGACTCCTTAGACCTCCTGTCCTCTGCTGATTGTACCCCACAACTCAGTGTCTCACTGAAGGCAGAACTGCCAAAAAAGTCAATTTCTGGGTGGGATGACTTAATGAAAAAAATTTGGGGAAGGATGACTTAGGCTATGCAGCAGCTACAGAAACGTGGTAATTAAAAGAACTTATACTTTCTCTAAATTGCTCCAAAGCAAGCTGTAGGGAACTGGAGGCAGACATGAAGGTTGGTGAAAGGAAGATTTGGGAAGCAGAGGAATAGCACAGGTATGAAGAAAAGAACCTGCAGGAGAAAGAGCTGAATGACTGTTAGTAAAGCATGTAATGTAATGTATCCTATTCTCCATTAATTTTTTTAACTGATTTTCACAGTGTATAAAATTTGGTTTATTTTTATTCATCCAATGGTAGAGCCTTAAATACTTAAGTATATTCTTATATCCTTACATTTCAGTAATAATTCATCTTTTTCTCCTTTTCTTACTGGTTATGAGCATTGATCAAGTTCAGAATGGACAGTGTGTGTATTTTGACCCACGATAATATCTGTGAATGCTCCTTCATGTCATCTTCACCATCAACCCATAACTTTTCCCACAAAGAGAGTAAATTGGCCCATTTATTTGAAAAAAGAGAATAAATAAAGGCATTGATGGTTTATGTTTTTTAAAAATGAACGTGAATTCTTTACAGTTCTTGAAAATTAGTAAAAATTCCTGGCTGTAATAAGAGAGAGAAGTTCAAGTGCAGAATTTCAGGAAGCCAAACAGATATATACATTCAAGCATCTGAAAAATGGTTCTATTTACTGAAAAAACGAGGAATGATTTGTACTCAGATTTGGTCAGTCTAAAACATCTTTACCAGTGTGAAAGTGTACCTTGTGTGTCAGGTGTGGATCTGTATATCCTGACAGCTGGGCAAGGGGTGGAAAATGTGGGCATTCCTCTGAAAACAATGGAGATTAGAGAACCCTCAAGTGCTATATGTGAGTGAAAGCACTTTTGGGTGTCATTTCATTTGTTTAAAAAAAGATATTCTGCTGTTGTATTTGTCTAGGCATTGCATTCAAAACAGAAATGAGCTCCAATGGAGCATGCTACCAGAGCTTTTTTGAACTTGGTGGTTGTTCTGAGAACCAGAATGGGAGTTTTTACTTGGTGGGGTCACTTCTGTGTGGATTGGAGGCTTTGCAGGACTGGAATTAATGTCTGAAAGCTACCTGAATGGGCAGAGCAAGGGTGTGCACTCAGCTTTCAGATTCAGGCTTTCTCTCCTCAGAAACTCGGTTCTAAATTGAGAAGAGGATGCCTGAAAAGGCTTCTTATGTTATTTCTGGGCTCATCATTGCTCTCAACATGTCAGTGTGATGAAAGCCACCATAGGAATGTAAGATCATTATGATCATTCTTGTTTTCCTCAGTATGGAGTGAAAAAGAGGTCATGGAGAATGATGCTAACAATAATGACTGGAGAGAAGCAAATGAAATGCAAGCTATTTGACTTGTAATGAACATTTTCACAGATTAGATTGGAAAGAGGATATTTCCTTGCTCTGACTGAAATCACTGCTGACCAGAACAGCACAAATAGTACGAGAGGAATGTCAGTGCTGCTTCCACGTGCAGCATGGTTTTCCCTCTTCTTCTCTGGGAACGTTATAATAAAACATGTTTTAAACAAAAACCAAGAGTAGAGCCACCAGTGATTTCCCTCCATCCTGTCCCACTTCTGTAGCTCTTACATGGCAGTGAGTTCCCTGGAGTCACATCTGCTTCCTACCAGTGCAGAGTCTGGGGAGGGCAGCTGGCAGAAAGGGCTCTGGTTTGGGCTCTGTCCCCTCCTTGGACCCTGGCTTGAGCCTGGACCTTGGGATAGCTGCTCCTTCTCCCTTCCTGTTGTGAAAAACCAGTGGTAGAATAATTTTGAATTACCTTGCAAGTCTGTCGGGGTGTGGGGGGCCTTAATGAATATTTGCAGAGCACTTTGAGACCCTTGAATGAAAGAAGCTATAAAAATGCAAGATGGTATTACTTATTTATGAAGGTCCTTTGGGTTTTGGCCAACAGCATGAATTGTTGACATTTAATTATTGAAACAGTATGCCTATCAGACTCCTTATGGTAGGAAGAGATAAATAATGCAGAAGACTTCAGAAAACCTGGTCAATACCCTCTTGAGATCTGAAGCAAATATACCAGACACATAGCTCTAGCCTAAAAAGAACTGAATAATTAAACCAAGGAATGAGATCAGTTGTTTGGAACGCTTTTCATAATTTCTGCACAATGTTCTACAAATTATTTAGTATTAGTCCATTACTTCCAAGCAGCTTTTTCTAAATAAATACCATCCAGCTTTGCCCATATGAGGGTCTTCATTGGGTGATTGTGTCAAGGACCACTGAAAACATCTGAGGATTTTAAGTTATTTGAGCAATTACAATGTCTCTTCCTAATATCTTGGAAGTGTTAAGGGTTTTTTTTAAAAAAAACCTTATCGTAGAACCAATTAATATTTTTAAATATGCAATCAGTCATTTTCCTATGAAAAGAAGAAAGGATTTAGATGCTTAGAATGCTTTTGAAGAAATTGCTTAAAAAGAAGGAAGAGTCTGTGCAGTCACATTAATTATACAGTATACTTTAGATGATGTTTTTCATCCAAGCGTGGCAAAGTTTTTACAACTGTGGAGGCTTAATGTCACTGCAAGGCAAAGTACATAATTTACAGTACTGATGGATAAAGTGAGACACTGCTGTCTTGTATAATTGCTCAAATAACTTAAAATGCTCAAATATTTTCACTGGTCCTTGGTACATTCACCCAATAAAGACACCCTTACAGGAGCTCAGGTGCACAAGAAGGAAACAACAAAAAGCGAGAAAATTCTGGTTTTCCTCTCCAGGGAATATTTCCTTCTCTCCAAACTGTAGAAAAGCAGTGGTATTAGCATTGACAGAGGATTCCTGGGAGGGGGAGAGACTTTGGGAAGCCAGCAAACCAACACCTTTTGCTCCACCTTCTCATCTGCCTGCTCACTTTAACACTTGGATTTTGGAGGCACAGAAGTTTATAAATAGGTGCAGTTGACTCACTCCAGGCCATTCTGGTTTATCTGATGCTGTGCTGCAGGCTGAGTAAATCTGAGAATAGAGCTCCTCTATCCCATGGCAATGCAGTGATGTGTGGACGTGGTGTTAAGTGAAACCTGGGACTGAGCAATGGCATTTGAGTGGAGGGGCCTCTCTGCCAACTTTCTTGCAGGACATTATTTCAGGAACTTACCCTCTGCAATAGATCATAGCCATTCTGACTAATTTAGAGCTGTTCATTAAATTATTATATTCTGGCTGTCATTTCAAGTAGAAGCAGTACTCCTCTTTGTTTCCAGCCATGTCAGCTGTATCACAACTGGCTGTACTGGGGGAATAATGCTCTGTGCAGAATCATGCAAAGTGTGATTTGCTGTCCATCGATTAACCAGCATCATCTCCATTGTATCCCTCCTCTCTCTGGCTGTCTCTAGTTCAAGCACTGACTGTGTCTGGCCCTGCCTCAGTTATCAAATCTGACAAGCTCACAGCCCTAGGTAGTGTGACTCAGAAATAGCTGGGGAAAGGGGCAACAGCCAATTTCTGTGACAGCTGTAGAAGAGGATTAGTAAATTCCACAGATGTGAATGATTCCTTCCAGCAATGCCACTACTGAGCTAGAGAATACTGAAGGAAGCTAATAATTCAGGCTTAAAATCCTCTGGCTGGGGCAAGTGCTGCTGCTGGATGTTGCTCCTTGTCTGAGTGGGGGCTGAAAGAAAATCACCTTCACCTTGACTTTTCTCTTTTTCTTTCTGTTTTCTTGATCCTTAAATACTGTAGTTCAGGGTAACCATTATACATTTATGAATTTGATATTTCCAATATATTTGCAAAGATTTGGAAACAGAACTGAAGATTAATATTTCATCTGACACAAAAAAAAAAGGCAGATGGTTTTCCCAGATTGTTAAAGGGGTTCCCTTTGCTTTATGTTATACAAAAGGCTACAATGAACAAATGACTTTTAAAGAAAGGCTTTTAGATTCTTACTGATGTGCTGCTCAGTTCAGTTTTTGCAGTTAAGCTTTCAAAACATTTGTTCTGATACTAAACAATAGGCATTTCACATGCTGCAAGTATCTTGGAAGAGTCTAGTTTATAGCACTTTTAAGTGTGTGCCTGCCATTTGACTTTGTCACCAGTAAACTTGTGCTTAGTATGAAGTCCAGAAATTAAACTGTCCATGCCAGGATGGTGGAATATTGAAAAGAGAAACCATATCCCAGAATACATCCCATACTTAAAGATCCAGTGTGTTTTGGGATCACTGACAGAATGCAAAAGGTTCTCATGATCACCTGTATCTAATGATTCTGCTTAATTGTCTTAAAGATTGAAGACAATCTGAGGTGGGGAAAAACTGGGGCAAGGGATGAGCTTAAAACATGAATGAGAAGGTCTGGAGTCAATCTGTGACACTGACTCAGTGATGCAAAACAAATCAGATTCTCTGTATTTATTGGGAGGGAGGGATGGGAATGTCTGTACTTGCCTGGACAGGGAGAGAGTGCTCAGTACAGTGTTTCCCCTAGCCTGAGTAACGCTGTGAATTTGACACAAGCTCTGGGAGTGCTGTGGTGTGGGGCATGGCAGGGGAGGCACAAAGGGATCGTGCATACTAAAACTACAGCAGGATTTTAGAAGCAAGGTCTTGTGTTAATTTCTTCCTGTCATTAACTTTGCCCGTCTGACCAATATTTTCTGTAGGATGTGAAGTCATATCTGATATTGATTGCTGTATATGCTGAGGCCCAGATCAGTGTCAGCTTGCATTAAGCTGTAGTTAGACCTCTCCCCTCCTCCCCAGCCCTCCCCCTTCCCCTCCGTGCTTTAATGCTGTAAGTAGGTCATTGCAGAACTGGAAGCTGTATTTTTTCCTTCTCCCCCATGTGGTTGCTGGAATACATTTAATTGCAAAGCAGAGCATCAAAGCTGGAGCAGCCCAGCTCACCTCCAAAGGATAATTAGTGAATCTCTGTTAGTGCAGGGTGCTGCAGGGTGAGCTGCAGTTGCAGATGGATAAAAAAGCTGCCATTCAGAATCCTCACGTTTTAAAAAACAATTCCTCTTTGAGACTTCAATAGATGTGTGTTTTCCTGGGCCAGAGTGATGCTTGGATTCCCAGCTCAAATGCCCTGATGAGCACACAGGGAAGTAACAGGGATGTGGATGTCTTCAATGCCGTAATTTGGAGGCCTGGCTAAAACATAAATCAGAGGTAACAAACCAAGGCTGAGGAGAAGGAGGGAAATGAGGTTTCACTCATTTTGCTCAAAACTGTGTCAGGTGAAGTGCAAAGGGCCAGCTTCCAGCAGACATGTGGTGAGGCTGTAACGCAGCCAGTGATGCCTGGCATGCTTTTGGCACCTGCCCCATCACTGTGAATGTATGAGGACAGCTGTTTGAAAACACTTGATTTCTGGATGTGGTTAACATAAGGACTAGTTAGGCTTTGGGAAGATTGAGACAGAGAATTGATCAGAGTAGGGCTTGGCTGTAAAAGTTTAGACATACTGCTAGGTTTAAGTATAGAATGAGAAATTAGGATATCAAGAGTGTCTTCACAACTCTGCTAGGAACTTCCTAAATTAACTCTCTGTAAGAACTTATACAGCAATATAATTCCCCAAATAAGGATTATAGTATTATTTTAAGGACTTTAGTAAATCATTCCACTTTAGTGATTATGAGATAAACTGAAAAGCATTGTCATAAAAATCTCTATTTACAACCCAAATATAAGCACTCATTTTGCCTTTTTAAGCATCATACCAACATATTTTGGGGGGTTTGGTTGTGTTTGGGTTTGGCTTGGGCTTTTTATGTGGGATAAACTTCCCCATCTTGGTCATGCAGATTGTCTTAATAATTGGAGAGTTAAATGAGAGAAGTTTTACCCGGAATTCTCCTGCGGCCATAAATGCACATGTTGTCATTTGTCATTGGAAAGGGCTGTATCTGCAGGGACAACCTGTCACACATTAATACTGTTAATTAGGCTTCATTGGCAGCTACAGCCAGAAGATTTTAATCCAGATGGTTTCCATTCAGGTCAGGAAAAAAATACACATAGCCCTAACATTCAGAAAGTTCACTTTTACCTGTGCATAGGGTGTTGGGCCCCCAGGTTCCCATTAAATGAGAGATTTGGACCAGAGTAAAGAGTTTGGTGGTGTCAGAACTGAGAGGGGGGGTTCAGCTCAGAGCTGAGGTGAGTCTCCCTTGAACTTGTGCCAAGCTGGAAGTGACCCTGTGTGCTGTAGCTCCTTGGAGCAATTCTATGAAGTGTCTTTATGTGGAGCTATATCAAGCTTTGGAAAAATGTACCTGCTGGCTCTTGGCTGCTACACTTTGCCCGTTTTCTGAAATAGGGTCATAATTTCATGTGGTGGGTTTTTTGTTGTCGTGCTCTGCCTTGTCAAGAGCAAGGCTGGTTTATTCACTTGCAGCTGAATACAGATTGAGAAAGGCAGGAAAGATTCTAGCCCAGAGTCAAAGGCACCCCTGCTCCACTGGAAAATGTTTAAAAATATGTAGAATATTCTGTTGTTTCACCATCAGAGCAGCTTTGCTTTATTTGGACATAAGGCTTCTCCGTTCCTGAGTTTTCTGAGTCATTTTTCTGTAGGCTTCCAATCTGCCCTAAATCCTTGTGGTTGTCTTTTTTTTTCTTGCCTTTTGTGAGCCTGTCCCTGGATTTGCTACTAGCTCTGCTGGCTACATGTTCCTTTTTGTGCCTTAATTTGTGGAACAGGGTAATGCTGCTTTCTTCCTTTGTAAACCCATTGAAGACTCACAGCTGAAGAGTGAGCTTGCTATCATTATTTTTTCTTGCTGTGTGGAGAGCTCCTTTTCTGTGGCAGAAATAATAACAGTTGTTCTTCATTAATTTAAATTACAGATGGAGCATGGGCAGCTTCTGTGCAGAGAATGCAGCGTGCAGAGTCAGGCCCTGGGCTGGTACAGCTCAGCATATTCCACTGGAGGGGATGAAGCTGTGATTTACAGCAGATAAGCATTTACAATCTCTATGAAAGCCCTCTCCACAATCTGTCACCTGCTATTGTGGGCTCAGCAGCAGGGTGAGATAATAGGAAAGACAAGGAATGATGGAAAGGCTTGTTTTCTCCTAAAAGAGGAAAAAAGAGCTTGGTCAGAAGAGCAAGGCATAGTTTAGTCCATCTGTGCTCCAAGGATCAGTGGCTCCAGACCCTGTCCCTGTCACTCTGGGCCTCTTGTGCTTTTCCCAAAGTTTAGGGTCAGATTTCCAGGCCAGGGGTGAATGGGAAGAGCTCCCTGAGGCAGTGCAGTGTGGAGATCCTTCCCTGGGGGCTGGGATAGCTCCAGGGTTTCCTGCCCAACTCAGACCTTCTGCACCCACAGCACTGAAAACCAGCCATGCCAGGGGACAGCACTGCCACCTCCCTGTCCTGGCTCCATCCTGGACGTGGTGGCAGCTGCAGGATGGGCAGAAGAAGCTTCCTGTGTTGGCTCTGAGCTAGCCAGGAAATCCTCAGCTTCCCTTGCCCTTTGCCTGGCTGGAGCAGCTCAAAAGGAGCAGATGGCTTTGGGTGATTTGGTCAGTGCTGGGTTTATTCTTCATTCTGCTGTGGAGCTTTCACAGGAAATCCATGGCCTGGCCCTTGCTATAAATTTTGAGAGGAATTATTTGCACATTCAAGTTGCAAAAACAAGCTATTGATTTAACAAGATTTTTGTATTTCTGGTTGTCTTAGAGTTGAGATATGTCACCTGCTGTAATTGAGCTGAAACTTTCAAGCTACTTTTTGGTGTTAATTTTTACATTTTTTTTCTACAAATATTTTTGTAGAGGAGGAAAGTTCAACTATCAATATCTTTTTTGTTTTCAACAATCACCTTTAGTTCAATAGCCTTAGAAAAATGCAACTTTTCTTCATGTAAAGACAGGATTATTTTTTTTGAAAAAGGCATAAATTATGTGCTTTACCTTTAGAAGCAAAACTTTTTTCCCTGAGGCATGAAAACCTGCTCTTCACCTGTCTTCAAAGACAAAAAATGTTGAATTACATTATTCAGAAATCATTTTTGAAGTTGTGTTTCTTTATTTTATATTTCTGTTGAGTGCCATGGAAAGCTAATTATGATTTGGTTATACTGGCTGAAATGTGTGAGATATCTCTGACAAGAAAGGGGTGTTCCCTTTTCAGTGGGCATCAAAGAGATGCTTCATCATCTTAACACCTTATCTAACTAATTTCCTTCCAGACATTTTATTTCTTTAATTCAAACTGCAAGAATACCACAATTTTTCCATTTGCTTGTTCTTTCAGACATCTCCTACTCAGGTGACAGATCTCTTTTTCATAAAATTAGAGATCATTTAAAAAGCTGCAGATTTCAGATCTTCAGGGAACTGCCTCTTGGGCCATAAAGAAAAAAAACCTGAAAATTATGCTTTTCCTGTAAAGTATAATTAGACCACTTTATAAGAAATTCTATTATGAAATAAGATCCTGAGTTAGTGTACAAAAGCATGTTAGGTGTTTCCTTGAACTTACTTAGAGAGCACAAATTATTATCATTATTTTTATTATTTATTATTATTATTATTATTATTATTATTATTATTATTATTATTATTATTTTTATTATTATTATTGTTATGGCAGTTGATATTGTAGCATTGTTGTGTCATTACCTTTTTTCTGAGGTCCTATAACTACAGCTGAGCTAAGCATTTTCAAAAGAATTAAGATCTTTTTCTCTCTAGTCCTGCAAATAATCTTTGTTGCATCCTAAATCTGAAATTTTTTAGCTATGTTGTGTTCCATGCTTGGTATCCACTCAGTACAGGGAGTGGAAGTACCAGAAATGCAACAGGAAAATTGGATGAAGAAGTGTAATAGCAGAAACACTATCTGAGATCATCAGCTGAAGATTCTTTATTTGCCATATTAAGCTCAAATGGAATAAATTTGAGCCTGACTTTTGATCCTCAGCCTACTCAGATGTACAGAAATCTGTTTGAATAGACAGAATCTTTAAGTGCTTGTTATACATACATATATATGACACACTTAAAATAGACTGGTGCATTTCCTTGGCTCTAGGGGAGGTTTTTTGTGATCTTGACATAAAAAAAAAATATATTTTTTAATACTAAAATTTGCATTTCTGAGTNCTGTTGAGTGCCATGGAAAGCTAATTATGATTTGGTTATACTGGCTGAAATGTGTGAGATATCTCTGACAAGAAAGGGGTGTTCCCTTTTCAGTGGGCATCAAAGAGATGCTTCATCATCTTAACACCTTATCTAACTAATTTCCTTCCAGACATTTTATTTCTTTAATTCAAACTGCAAGAATACCACAATTTTTCCATTTGCTTGTTCTTTCAGACATCTCCTACTCAGGTGACAGATCTCTTTTTCATAAAATTAGAGATCATTTAAAAAGCTGCAGATTTCAGATCTTCAGGGAACTGCCTCTTGGGCCATAAAGAAAAAAAACCTGAAAATTATGCTTTTCCTGTAAAGTATAATTAGACCACTTTATAAGAAATTCTATTATGAAATAAGATCCTGAGTTAGTGTACAAAAGCATGTTAGGTGTTTCCTTGAACTTACTTAGAGAGCACAAATTATTATAATTATTTTTATTATTTTTAAATTATTATTATTGTTATTATTATTTTTATTATTATTATTGTTATGGCAGTTGATATTGTAGCATTGTTGTGTCATTACCTTTTTTCTGAGGTCCTACAACTACAGCTGAGCTAAGCATTTTCAAAAGAATTAAGATCTTTTTCTCTCTAGTCCTGCAAATAATCTTTGTTGCATCCTAAATCTGAAATTTTTTAGCTATGTTGTGTTCCATGCTTGGTATCCACTCAGTACAGGGAGTGGAAGTACCAGAAATGCAACAGGAAAATTGGATGAAGAAGTGTAATAGCAGAAACACTATCTGAGATCATCAGCTGAAGATTCTTTATTTGCCATATTAAGCTCAAATGGAATAAATTTGAGCCTGACTTTTGATCCTCAGCCTACTCAGATGTACAGAAATCTGTTTGAATAGACAGAATCTTTAAGTGCTTGTTATACATACATATATATGACACACTTGAAATAGACTGGTGCATTTCCTTGGCTCTAGGGGAGGTTTTTTGTGATCTTGACATAAAAAAAAATGTATTTTTTAATACTAAAATTTGCATTTCTGAGTCATCTTGAGCTGTGCATCTCAGGTCTTATTTTATGGATATTAAAAATGATAACAAATTCACTGTTTTTCCCCTCCCCAGAGTCTAAGGAACAGAAGCTCCTCTGAAGTCTGCAGGAGAGCTACCAGAGTATCACTGGCAAGTTTAAGTATCACCCTTGACCCTTGGAGGTGCACTGAGGTCCACTCTGAGACACACAGGGCTACGTGTACCAAAACTCAATAGAAAATTCTGTCTGATTTTTGTACATGATCAGACTTCCCCTCCAAAATAAATGGGATCTGTTGAGGCTGTGTGGATAAGGCTGGCACAGAGAGCTGGGTTTGAAGTAGAGAGTTTTATGATCATCTAGAGAAAGTTTATTCTAAAGTTTTCTACTTTTGGGACATAAACCACTTTAATGCTGCAAACTTCCCTTTGCTGCTGTTGCCTCTGCATCTTGATAGGAGTGTGGAATGAATGAGAAATGTTCCCCACCTGCATGAAATTTAAATAATTTAAAAAGGAAACCCAGGTGCTCCTTCCTCCTGCTGGAGGGCTGGTAGGATCCTGAGGGAACAGACAGTCTCTTGTTCGATTTTGGGAGAGGTAACACTTTCCCTGTGTTAATTTTTCTTCTTTGAAAGTTTCTTTTGTAACTTAATTGACTAGCTGTGAGAAAGGAGCTGGGTTTTGAGGCTGCAGTTAATGCTGATTTCTGACAGATCCATGGGGGCACTACTGACCTTCAGTTCACTTTTTTACCAAGTGCTGAACCTCCTTATCAAACAGATTTTGGTTGTTTCCTTTTTTAATCTTGTAAAAAGAAAAATACTGGACAAAATTTGCTCAACCTGGTTGTATCCTGTTCTCCACAGCAGTTACAGAAATGTGGTATCTACAAGAAATGGTGAAATTGGTAGGGAGGTGCTGTTTTTAGTGCTGTGAGGAATATGGCAGGAATGCAGCAGTCCCTGGAAGCAGTGATTTATTGAGCTAACCTCAATATAGACAGTTAATTTAGATCTTCCTGTTTACTCCCAGCACAGAGTATAAAATGCTATGGGCTCTGCAAAATTCATACTTGTTCAGGTTGCTTCATATTCTGTATTGTTGTTTAATGCCCTCATGGTCACAAAGGGTTTGACTGGGTTAGGTCTGTATTCTGGGGATTTATGTTCCCTTCTGAGTACAGACCCCATTGCAGACTCTATGAATGTCTAAAGAAAAATAGAATATTCTAAAGCCTCGATGGGCAAAGCCCTTTATTTAGCTAATCAAAAGGTTTGGGATCTGGAGACACACTGCTTTTTCTGCTTTTTTTTTTTTTTTTTTTTTTTTTTTTTTTTTTTTTTTTTTTNAAATAAAAAGTTTGGGGTTTTGGAGAGACATTTTTTTTTTTTTTTTTTTTTTTTTTGGTTTGTTTCAAGTTCAACCTGAGGATGTGTAAGGATCAGGAACAAAAAGGTTCAGAAAGGCTGAGAGCAGTCACCAATGGATCACAAAACCTGACCTAGATTGTCAGTTTATCGTTTTTAGTTTTCAAACTTACATTTTTAGCTGCTAAGACCTTCTTCTGTCAGATTTTTTTGGGGCTTGGGGATTTGCATTTATTTTGAACTAGTCATCTGAATACTCTTTGTGGTTTTATGAGGACAGGCACACACACACACACATCAGATGTTCTTGATGGATTTGCTGGCTTGTATCACACACACTGTTTTGTGCTTTTCCTTTCCTTCAGTGGTGCACGTTGTTCTGTGCTGTCTCACTAAGGAT
The DNA here is from genome assembly GCA_013397295.1 of Polioptila caerulea. NCBI lineage: Eukaryota > Metazoa > Chordata > Aves > Passeriformes > Certhiidae > Polioptila > Polioptila caerulea. Next base: position 31,864 of record VYXF01009079.1, on the reverse strand, counting down.
GGATTGGAGGTGACAGGAAACAACGAGCCTGGCTCAGTATCTTGTACCTGATCTAAGGGCAATGTCGATTCCATCCTTCATGGGTTTCCCTCAAGATCTGTTCCTCAGCCTCAGATGTGCCAGGGCTAAAAAATGCTTCCTGTCAGAACTGAATCCCTTTGTACCATAAAACTTACAGATAGGCTTGCAGCAAACTACACTGGAAGTGAGTCAGGTTTCCAGTGAAAGTAGTGATGCCTTCTGGAGGCTGACCTGGAACAGAGAGCAGCCAGAGCAAAAGGATAAAGCAGGGATTTATTCAAAGGCCTCACTGGGCACACCTGGGCAGTGCAAGAGCCTGGCCAGGTTACACCCAAGGTGAACCCAAAATGTGCCAAAAATGGTCTCACACTTTGATAAGTTCTGGTCCCATCAGCACATTGGAGTTAATTGTCCAATTACAGCCTCAGGTTATGAAGCTCCATCCTCCTGGTTTTTCCTTCTCACATCACCGGTGGTTTTGTTCTTGGGCCTGAAAGTTGTCCTTGGTCCCAAGCTGGAGAAGGAATTGTTTTGTCTCTCTACTCTATAAAGAGAACTTAGTAGCATTTGATATGAATATGATTTGATATTTGATATGAAACCCAGAAATACCCACCAAACCAGCACAGAACCTAAAAAATATGAAAGCTAAAACTTAAGGCATCATTTCCCCCCTTTAGAGGCTCGACAAGGCCTTCACCTTGTTGAGTTTCTATCCTAAATACAGGTACCTAACGATGTAAAATAAACAACATTAAATTTGATCAGTTTAGCACAAAATGCAAAACCTGTTTTCAATTGCAGAAACACCTCCCACCCTTCCTGCAGAGGGAATCTTTCCTTTCAGGGCACAATGTTACTACCCTGATTTACCATTACCTTTCACCCTGGAATTATGTGTGCAAAAGCTGTATCTATTCTGATATATACACCACTTCAATCATTGAATTGTTTTTAGCTTTTTTTGTAAAAACTTCGTTGTAGTTTTAAAAAAAGATGCTCACCTTACTGTGAATTGAATCCAGTTTCAATCCAGCCCTACGTATGCAATAGTGTGATTGAATATTAACTGAGACTGATGCATAATTATTATGTGGAGTTGACAGATAATTTCCATGGAGGAGCAGGACTGTGTGCAATTAAATTGCTGAAGGAATTACATGGACAATTATCATATATTTTGGGTAATGAAGAAATGCCAGCTCACTAAATGGATGTCTTCTGAGTAAACAGTTATGTTCATTTCAAACCTCATTTATGTAATGAATGATATGCAAACTGCATTTGGACTGTAATAGATACAGCTTGGGTCACCAGCTAATTTAAAATACATATAAATAATACAACGCCTGTGCAGATATAATTAGTGGAAAGTACCAAATTTGGAGCTTTTGGTCTTGAAAATAGGAGCCTTAACTCCAAAAACTGGTAGACTCATTTGGCAAATTGCTGCACAGCTTCACCCAACTTTCTGGTCAAAGGAATAAGTTACTCTTCCCACTGCATGAGATTTTTCACCTGCTTTCTTGACCTCCTTAACCCCCAACTGTATTTTTCTTTCCTCCATTGAAATACAGGAGCCTCCTTAGGTCATTTTTTCCCCCTCCCCAAAGTTGTTAACTCTTGTGGATGGGGGCCACTTCAATTTTATCTCCATCAGGTGTTCCACAAGAACATTGATTTTTTTCCAAATTGTGCCCTACCAGAAATGGTGATAAATCCTTTCAGGAGCCTTTTCAGGCTGTGGAAGCTGCTGTTCCCCAGACAGTCCCTGCCTGACTGATCCCAGTGCACAGCAGTTTCTCTCAGGTTCTCTCTTGCTTATTGCACATGTTTTGTCACCAATTTTTTTCTTAGCTTTTCACGGCCTGATCATCCTTGGCAATTCAAAGGCTGTGCTGCATTGCTGCAACATGTAAGCAGATGCATTTGAATTTTCTCATGTTTCTCCCATTGTTTAAGGTGAAATTCTTGGAATGTCAGAACATTTTTGTACTGCAGATTTGTACAGAACATATCCATGTACACTACTTGCAGTATAGGGGCCAGGATGAGATAGAAACCTTTTAAATGACAAAGTTCTTAATTCAATCTTTAATTACTAGAGGAAAGGCTTAAGTGCATCACTTGAATAGGTTTAAGCTGTAGTGTGTTTTTTGAATTGACAAAGGCAGAGAATTGGCATTTTTCCATTTAAATAAAAATTTGCAGTCCTAAATTCTAAACAACTGTAGCAATTACAGAACGAAACTTGTAGTGGGTATGGATGGCTTAGAGTTCAGAGGTACACTGTAGCTACAGAAGCTGCTCTTGGACTTGAACATTGAGAAGTTTGGAGTTATTTGGCTTCAGGATGGAGAGGAACCATTAACAAAGAAAAGAAATAAGTGTGGCTTTCAGTGTGGGAAGAGTGGGAGCTGCTGGGTTTTCCTCACACCTCGGAAGCTGCTCTCTCTCCTTCCTCCCGTTTGGAGGGCAGGAGGAAGCTCTTCCTCTCCACTTTCTCCTCCTTTTTTTGCTGTGAGAGAGTGATGCAGTTCCTGGAGGGGTTCTCCTTTCCCTCCACCCTGTCTCTGTTCTCTCACCTCTGTGAATGCTGCTGCTGAAATTTGCCTGGGTTGAATTCCACCACATCAATCATCCTGTGTGCAGGACAGAAAGAAATCACTATGAAATAGCTGGTTTGATCCACCTTTCTTGATTCCACTGAGACTGAGCCAAAGAAATCTAGTTTTTGTGGTTTCAGCTCTATTATTTACCCTCTGTGGGGCCTTTAACCCTTTGTTTAACTTGTTGTAGTTTACAGCCAGGCATTATTTTACCTTCCCATCCTCTAAGCTAGCAGGAAGCTACACTGGCTAGTGCTAGCCCCATGCCAATATGCTTGACCTCTCATCGACCTGTAGGAGCACAGAGTCCTGTTTATCCCAATTAAAAAGCCTCTGTCTGCCTCACAGCTCCAAGCAAACAAATCCTTCTCATGTCTTCATCACTGCTCTGCCTGTGGAACCTCTTAGTGGGGTAATTGCCACAGGAGTAGCGTGAGCACTTTGAAATTACAAAGGGCTTTTCTGGAACTCAGTGTTAGTAGTTAATTAAGCTGAGTAAAAATGTCATTCAGTTAAGGGCATAGGTAAATTTAAGAGATTAAATATTGCTTTTTCCTCCAGCTTTTTAAATTAAAATCAAATCCCTTTGGGGATCTATGCCTTTTGGATCCATATCCATCCCCCAGCAAAGTTCCTTGCACCCTGCTGTAGAGCCCTGGCCTGTTTAATCCTAGGAGCTGTTATACATTGCTTTAGACTTTGTTTTCCTATTAGAAGAATGCTCTAAATTTTTGTCAAGAGAACTGCACTGGGAGGGCTGTGGTAAGCAGAGAACATTTCTCTCAGCCTGAATCTTGCTAACTAGAATCAGCCTTGAGGCAGACTGACCCCTGAAGACACAGGTACTGCTATTTTGGCTAAGTTCTCACAGAGGAATTTGCCTGAATGCTGCTCTGTCTCTCTTGCTCAAGCAGCAGGGTAGGTGATGGAAAATTAATAAGCCACATGAGTCATATACACAGGGTACTGTATTTATAGCAATCTTGTGAGGGCTCATTAACATGTATTAGAAAAGTACTTTGATATTCTTCAGTGAAAGATACCACATCACAGAAATACAGAGCGTTTTCCAATTTTGGGATCAGCTGCAGTAAGTTCTTCAGTTTAAGACTGAAGTGCTCCCAAACTTCCTGGGAAACTTAGTGATGGCCCAACAAGCCTATGGATTGAGCACTTCCCACATTACATTTGTACCACAAACCACACAGACTTTCTCATCTTCCCGAGTCAGCTTCAATAGCAACAGTAGAGCCACATAATTAACCAAAAATATTCTTTCATTGCTATTTGTTAACATAGTAGTTGGGAACGTAGGCTCAGCCAGAGAACCAAAACATACTCCTTTGCTACTGAATTCAGAGTGGGAGGAAGCATGGTGGGGGAGCTAACATGAGTACAAATCGCCTTTTCTCCTCCACTCCCATTTGTTTTCAGGACTGAGCTGCCTTCTGAAAGGGAGAGGGACAGAGTTACAGGAGCAAATTGGGATTGCTCACTGCAGTGGCGATGCATAGAGGAACACACGATTATTTCAGGCTGACTTTTCTTGGTCTCTTGTCAAAAAGCTCTGTTTCTGTGCACAAAATAAGAGGAAATTTAGCAAAAGGATTTTCTGGACTGCAATGACTGACACTAGAAAATAGTTCACAACTGAAGGCTTTTCAAACAAAATTATTGGTGGGGTTGCCACGTTGCTTCAGGTCAGGCTCTTGTGTGTTGAGGATGATGACATCCTTTGCACAGAACACAGGAGATGCAAAACACTTATCCTTTTGGGGAGCAAAACCAGAAAATTAAAATAGATTTATTATCCCATAGCTGTGCTGGATGGCTGCAATGCAGGCTGAAGGAGCAGTGAGAGCTCCTGGTAGGGCTGGAAATCTCTTGGGCATATTGCTGGACTAACCAGCTTAATCTCCACAGGAGCAGCATCAATCCACATCAGTCAGGAGCAAGAAAAAAAACACAACCCTTGCAGAAGAAAGAGAGAGAGTCTGTGGAATGCAACACAGATAAATTGGTTGGAGATACAAAACACTTCTGTTCTGGTTTTTAAAAATTCATTTTAAAAGTGGGGAACATAAGAGCAAACCATATGGAAGTTTTATATGAAATATGCTTCCTATTTATGTAATTTTTAAATATATACATGAAGCAAATTGACAGAAGCTGTTGAGATTTATTACAAACCTCTATATGAAGGAGGCATTCTTGATTATTGATGGCAAGACAGTATCATTTACAGAGAGCAGTAGGGGAAGAAGCAGAAATAGCTATTTGTGTTTCGTGCTACTGGCAGAATAATGGAAAAGAGTGGCATCAAATAATGGCAGTGAAAGTATTGAGTGGAAAAGGATAAAACCTTAGTCTGTGCGGGATAACCAGTGAAGGGATTTAATATGAAAGCTGACATCATCGAAACACAGTAAATGCATTTTAAATATTAAGTGTTCACTTCAACTCTTAATTATCTAGGATAACAGGAGTGGGAGTAAACCAAAGTCAGGAGAAAAAAAACCATTTATAAACAGGGCTCTAAGAATGCAAGCAATGCATCCTCCTTGAAAACTGACAAATACATGGTGTTGGACTGGAGCTGGCAGAGGAGGGCAGAGCTGGAATGGCTGGAGCTGGCCAAGCCCCAAATTTGATCACCCAACATGCAACAACAGCTGTGGTGAGCAGTGATGAAACCTTCTGGAGGCTGACCTGGAACAGAGACCAGACAGAGCAAAAGGATAAAGCAGGGATTTATTAAAAGCCCTCAATGGGCACACCTGGGCAGCACAAGAGCCCAGCTGGGTTACACCCAAGGTGAGCCCAAAATGGGCACAGAATGGACACCTGACCATGAGGTCCCACACTTTGATAAGTTCTGGTCCATCAGCACATTGGATTTAATTGTCCAATTACAGCCTCAGGTTATGAAGCTCCATCCTCCTGTTTTTTTCTTCTCCTTTCTGTGCTGTTTTCGTTCTTGACCCTGAAAGTTGCCCTTGGTCCCAAGCTGGAGAAGGAATTGTTTTGTCTCCCTACTCTGTGAAAAGAACTTAGCAGCACTTGATATGAAGCCTAAAACTACCCACTAAAACAGCATAGAATCTGAAAAATATAAAAGCTACAACCAAAGGCATCAGTGGCTCCAGGGGGATGTTATTCACACAAATAATGCTGTGTCAAGCCCCTTCTGTTTCTCCAGTTTCTAACAGGACACATGCTCACTAAAATAGACCTTGCTGTTCCCAACCTGCTGCTGCTCCCACTGCAGAACAAGCCCTGCTTCTGTTGAGACACAGAGAAATGTATTTAGCTTCTCAAATTACTAAATAATTTTTTTTCCCCCTCCTTCCCCAGCTTCCTTGGTTTCTCCTTCTGCCAGAGATCACTGTAGCAGGAAAGAAGTCAAATGGCACATTTAATGCAGATAATTGTTTCCTGGATGGTATTGTTTTTTCCTTTTGGATATGATGCCTGAAAGTTAAATTTTCAAAGAAAAAAAATAAAATCTGAGGGGTAATTAATTAAATATCTCTTAAATAATAAATCTGTCTTACCAGTAGAAAATCCTTCTTAACATTTTTTGTATGAGTAGAATCAAATCAATTAGTTCTCACAGATGTAGCTTCTTCTGCCCTTCGAGGAGTTTTGTTTTTGAATTATAATCATAATTCTATCTATGCTCTTGGTCTTTCTCCCTATCTCCTCATTCTTGAGCTGCTTTTGTTAAAACATTCTGAAATTTCTAGGAATAGCTAACATGAAATACAATAAAACAAACCAAAACCAACCACATAGGATGTGGACATCAAATACATTCATAATGATTTTTCAAAACTTAGGTATGTCTAAAATAACATGCAAGTTTTTCAGCTTCTGCTAAATTACTTGAGGTCTCTTAACAAACATAAATCAACAATAACATCAGCTATATTCAGACCAGACTGGGCAACTGTGTTCTTCTGACCTGCATCTGAATGAGAGCTACTGGCTTTTCTAGCACAGCTGAGTAAACCAGCATGGTCTTTACCTTCCAGCTTCTGTTTTACCACATGTAGATGCAGAGTGTTTTTTTCCTGGCAGAGCCATCATTTCGTGTGTTTGGAAATGATTATTTGTAATGTGATTGTGGTAGATTTTAACCAAGAATGGTGTCTCAAAGCTTTTTTCTTTTTATTTTCCTTTTTTAATTTTTTTTTTTTAATTATTATTAAGTTTGATGTGGAAGATGGAGTTGCTCTGTAGGCCCTTAAAATTTAGAAGCAGCACAATGGCTTGTGGGCTGAAGAGGTTCCAGTGCTCTGTGCTGCACTGGGCACACTACTGAGCCTGGGTTTTGTGGGTTTTTCTTCCTTAGCACTGCAAGAGCAAAAAAAAAAACTTAGATTTGATATCATACCTGTGTCACTTCATAATCATTCTTTGGATCTCAAAAATCTTCTGTTCCTCCACAAGCTTCTTTTCAGGCTAGGGAATTGGTAATGAGCAGTGTCTGAGAGAAGAGTGGCTCGTGACTCGTAGCGGTGTGAAGAGGAAAATTCTGAGAAGTTCAAATACATCAGTACAAGCCTCATCTGAGGGAATGAAACTGTTATGTGCTCATAAAGATCTCTCTGAATTGCAGAGCCAGCCAGGGCTATAAAGATGTAGCTGTTTCATTCCATTTTCGCTCTGCGTGCCGCGCGAACAATCGGCCTGGTGTGACTTTTTGATTTCACACTTGTTAATTGCTGCATGCTCCAGGAGCATGTGCCAGTTTTGTTTCACAGCAAGAGCCCTAATCATGAATGACTCCTCGGTGCTGCTGTGCACTTTCAAATCCATTCTAGGTTCGTGGAAAAAGTCACACTTTATGACAGTGTGAGGCACTGGGAGAGAGGCCTTTTTCCTGACAGAGGTTACACCAAGACAGCATTGAGAGAATAATAGATCTCCCAAATCTGTATTCATCTGCACGTGTTGTTTTGTACATAATGGGACTTTCATCTGGCTCAAGGAATACAGGACAAATTATTTCACAAGGATGATATGTCCTTGTACTGTTTCTCCAGTGAATTGGACACAAATAGGTTTTCCATTACCATCAGTCATGCATGTCTGTTTTTTTCCTTCTTTCAAGTAGAGACAAATGGGGGAAAAAAAATCCAAGATTTCCCCAGCTTCTCTTTTTACCGTGGCCAATAGTCTAGTCTTTGGGTCTAATTTTCTTATTTATGTGGGCATTCTGTGCTTGTGGGCAACTTGATAAGGATGTTGCTGTTTTTCTCTGTCTGCCTTTTTGCTATGCAAAGTGTGAGGACTGGATGAAGAGCTTACAGGGCTAATAAGGCAAGAAAGAAGAATACTGTCAAACTGATTACAGTTTATTCACCAACATGCAAATACTTAGTGCAAGCATGAATGTTCACTTTCACATGCATGCTGTTAGTGTTTGCAGCAGCAGAGATAAGGCAGCATGGCTAATTTGGTTGCCAGGTAAATACATTTTTTGTTTATAGATTGAGCTATGACAACTGATTGTGTTTATGGTCCTAATCTTTGTGGTAATTTAAGTCAGTCAGTTTTGCCTGAATTCAGAGAGTGCAGAGTCTATTACTGCTGGTGTTTCATTAAGCTGTGGAGAAGCTGTTGCTTGCAAATGACTTTTGCTGCTGTGAATTGAAGAGAGCTCAGGGTGCTGTTGGGTGATGAGTTTCTTCTTTGAAGTCTGGGGGGGATGGACAGAAAATTCCATGACCCACTAAGCCTTAGGTTTCTTTTGTGTGCTCTTCCCACTTCTTTCATCACTTGAGAAACCATCACAGAAACATGCCTGGAGTTACAATACTTGATGTAACCTATTGTCAGCCACTAAAACAGAACCCTGGGGAAATACCAGCCTTCTTCCTTCTCTGCTGCTTTGAATTTCTGAAGGCAGGTGGGAGACAGCTGGGTCAGGAGCATACTTCTGTCCAGTGGCTCTCCTGGCACCTGAGTTTGGTGGCAAAAATTGCATCCAGAGTAAACCTGAGCTGAGAAACAGATTGTAGACTGATACTGGTAATAAAGAGCTTTCACTGCTGTATGAGCACACTGGAGTGGAGGAAGAGGGAAAACTGAATGCTGTCAGTAGGGACCTGGCAGAGAAAAAGTAAATAAAGTAATTAAAATTTAAGAGGGCTATAAATAACTAAGAGAAATCACTCATTTGGCTTGGAGATGAAGCTGCTTCTGTCACCACAGGGGCTCAGTGCTGCCAGTGGGCCTTTTCTTACCTCTTTCTGTTTTACATGTACATGAAGGACTGTGCTGTGAAGGTGGAGAGGTTTAAGGGTGCACATTTAACTTAAAAAATACCTTGGTGCCCAGTCCTGGTTCTTTGAAGGATATTGTAGATATTTATCTGCATTACAGGACATCTTATACATTTACAAAACTTTCCTAGTGACTTTTTATGTTCACTTTTAGGAAAAAAGAGCCACGTCAGTTTTGTAATTCTAAAGTACAGGCAAGTGTGCTCCCAGGAGGATCATGAAAAATACTTTGGTTCAATCAAAGAGTCAGGTAAGACCTTAGGCAATGTAGGTGTTGCATGAATTTGAAGTGCAGGAGTTGATGAGATAAGAGAAATTTGTATATTTACATTGCAGTTATTGAGAAATTACCACATTAAGACCTGCAAATGCCAGTCAGACAACCAGGTTAAATGTATTTTGCCTGGATTAGTATAATGCAAAATGACCAGTGCTTGTGTATGGAAGCACCACTTGCTATGAGTTAAATAGAAGACAAAAGAAAAAAAAAAATTCCATTCCATCATCCTTCATCCTTATCCTTCCCTTTCACTGACAACAAAAATACTTCATAAAATGGAAGAAGAAAATTACAGCATAAACCAATACATGGTGAACTTATATCTAGAAACTAACTAGGAAAGAAAGCCACTATCACTTTTAAACTGTGCATATTCTTAAATGTCAGAATGATAGGATTACATATTGCATTGTCTAGCAGCCTGAAAGCTTTTTCTATTAGCAGTGAGTTAATGCCTATGAAATAAAGCTCAATAAATATTTACTGCGGTGTATGTCTGGGAAAAGTCATATTGACTCATTTAAGGTCATGCTGTTTGTAAATTCATCCTTTTCAGAAGACACTACAGAGGTTTAGCATCCGGAGTTAAAATGAGGAAACAGCATTCTGAACATTTATATTTTTGTTTTACAGTCAATTCTAATGTAGGGAATGGACTTTTCATTGCTGATTTCCACACAGCCTTTTCTCAGCTGATTTCATCCCTCAGTTGATGAAGCCTTCTCTTGCCTGGCTAGCCATTGTCATGCCTGGGGAAAAGCTCTGTCAGGTGCTAAAAGAGAAATGTATAAAAGAAAGCTAATGGGAAAAGTTTAATTCTTTCAATTCTGCATTGCAGGGTATGTAGCTGCCAAACCAGACAGAAATTTAATGTGTGTGCTCTCCATACCATTACTGCTGAGCTACCTCAGCCTGAGATATTGGGCTGATGAATGTATTTGTAGTGGTTTGACTGCGTCCCTGTTGGCCACTGAATAACTGCCAAGTGTAAAAACCACATGACCACAGCAAGGAATTATAATTTCTGTGAGGAGAACACTAAACCTGCAGAACACGAGGCTCAGCATCACCTAAGAGACTTTTATTATTCTTTGAACGACTTTTTAGCAACCTCACTTCATAAAAGGCTCAAAACAAATTAGAAGGAAGTTTCAGAGGGTTATCACTCTTTGGCAGCTCCAGAAAAGAGACCTTGATCTCCTGATTGATTCTTTGCACTCAGGGCCTGCCTTTGTCAAAGAGGCAAAGGATTTATGGACATGCTTACATCTTTTGCTGAGCAGGACTTTCCTTGTGCTTAAAGCTGTTTGCCTTGCTCAGTCATGGCCATCATGCACTTTTGTACTGCTGAAAAAGAGAATAGCTAAACAAAATTTAAACCTCACAATATCAATTTGGGGAGAAAAAGAGTAGGAGCCATAATACGTATAAAGGGCTGTACAAATCTGAGTTCAGCTGCCATCATAGCACACACAGCTGCTTCTGCTCATCTGGCTCCTGATGGTTCAATGGAAGGTGCACAGGGAGAGATGAGCATCTGCAGAAGGCAGCTTGTTTAAGGTTAAGTGGGTAAACCAAATTCTTCAGATCCATCTCTCCCTATGGAGTACAGAGGGAACCTGGATGATATGATTTGACTACACATCCAATTTTTATTATAATAAAATGAAGCCAGATTAATCCCACACTGAGTACAGATGTCTCATCACAAAAGTTCTGGCCAGCAAGTCTTGGAGGTGTCCTCATTTAGGCAACAGCAGTCACTGTCCCCTGGCCAGTCTCCTCCTCTGGGCAGGTGGGGTGGCACTTTTACATCTGGAAGGACTTTCCTGCAGCTGAGGGTCCTGGCTGCATTTCCTGAGCTCTTCGTATTCACTTCTCTCTTTCAGCTCCTTCAGGCCAGCCTGTTGTGCTGGAAACTCAATGCTTGATACACTGGGGCCAAATAAATCCTGCTGGAGCCATCCCTGCAGGGCAAGGGGGCAGTGACAGGTTCTGAGCTTTTGCAGCCTCGGAGTTTGGGAGTGTTTGTGACTTCTGAGCAGCACGCTGCCAGCACCAGTGTGACAGAGCATTCTTCTGTGGGTATGAGCTTCTCACATCAGTACAAATGGCTGAACTGAGCCTAAGGCCACACCAGAAATGAATTGAAAATCAGGCTGTTGAAATGTTCTGTGTGGATTTGCAGTTGACCCTGTGCAGTACAAAGAGTTACAGAGCTCATCTCTAGCTAGTAATCTGGGAAATGGCACTGTCAGCTTGCATCCCTTCGAGCACAGGTTAGAAAAAAGCAAAAAAAAATCCCTACCAAGTAAAACGATCAATCACACACACACACACACACCTTACCACAGTAAATACAATAGAAAGAAAAAATTCCATTCATCTACTGAAACCATATATAAATAACAAGAGAAAACCTCAGCAGCTTGTCTGTTCATCTCTTGCCAGTTTAGAGAGCACAGGGACACCACAAGGTAATCAAAGTGCAGAACATCAGGTTCCACTTGGATCTGAAAACAAAATAAACCTGTACTTGAACCTGAATAAACAATCTTTCAGGGATAGCCATAGCCACGTTACAGTTATGGCTCAGGAAAGAAGGGTAGTAAGCACAGAATGTGAAAACTGCTGATTTGGATTTAGATTTAGGTTTTCCAGACCATTAAAAAAGGGTGGTGGATGTTTGCAGCTTTTTTTCCATGGGAGCCAAGGGGCAGGGAGTGATAAAAAAATGACCAGCAGTAGGGCAGACCACTTGTTTANAGAGGAAGTGATGGAGAGAGAACATTTGGGTTTCTAGAGGGCTAAATTCAGCGTGATTTAGGGAGGTGATAATATTTGCTGACATCATGCAGTTGCTTTCATCTTGCAATTGTTTCAATTGAGATGTTGCAGTGATGTTCTAAATTAAAAGCCTTTTTTTTTTTTTTTTTTTTTTTTGGTGAATATATTCCAATGTCAAGTTTCAAAACCTCTCAGAATTTTGAAAATACTTAAGGGCACTTTGGTGCCTAATCCCCTTTTAAAACATTTGCAGATATGGAACAAAGAATTAGGATTCTGGAATAGTCCCTATCTACAAGTAAATTCATTGTGTCTAGTTTGTTCTCTTATTATAGATCAACATGAGGGGGAAGAGAAAGTCTTGTTCTCTTCCACTGTTTTCCCTTACATTGCTTTGTGTTTACAAATTAATTTGATAACCACTTTGGTCTCCAATTTCTCTGACAAGTGAGAACTCTTAACTTCCTCACAGCTGTGCTCTTTATAGATAATGCAAGTAGCAAAGCATTGCATTCTGCCTTTAAGAATAGTTCACTTGTGCATATATGAAGCATATATATGCACCCTATCAATTCAAAATTGAGGCATTTGCCACTCCTGTAGCACTGACCAGGTCAGTCTCTACCCCTCTGCCATACTTTCTGCCAAGCCATGTACTGTGAAGCTGAGCTGGCTCCAGCCCAGTTCACCTCAGCTGCACAGCCCTGCTGGAATGGTTTTCTCATAGTGCAACATCACTCTTCCCATTCTGTTGAGCATCAGGAGTTTTCTGTGTGACTTCCTAGTGTCACCTTTCAGCATCAGTAGCTGTTCAGAAGCTGTTTCAGCATCAGAAGCTTCTATTGCAGACTTCTTCCATTATTGGCAGAGGTGAATCCACAGTTTTGGAACTCAAGCATTGAACAGCTTGAATGAGTTTGTCCTTCATCACCAAAACTCACATCTCCAGTGTTCCCTCTCATCTTCCAACAGGGCACTTTGCAATGTAAGACACATCAGAGATTGCTTCTCACCATGGAAAGAGAGACTTCTTTCTAATAATCAAATTCTTCAAAATCTACCCTAATTTATTGCTCATTTGTTGGCTCTGCCTTCTCCTTCAGGGAGGGATGGACACTGAACTGCAGGGGCAGGTGCTTTGCCCTGTGGATGCTGTGCTATGAGAGCTCTTAGCTGCTGGAGAGTGTGTATGTTCTTAGGATAATGTGTACATGGAGTTTATCTTTCTCTTCCTTTCCCCCTACTTGTTCTTTTTGGAATTTGGCAGGAGATCCAACCAACACCTCCCACCTGGCGTATGTTCAGCTCTGATCATTTTTTTTACACATTTACCATTTTACCATTGGTTCAGGCAGAAATTTGCTCTCATTCTTGTCCCAGAGAACAAGGATTGACTGGAGAAGGGCCATTTTGGTAGAATTAAGGGATTTGAGCAATGTGATATATTTCCTGTGCCCTTTTTCCTTTTCTGTTATTCACATAGAGGCTCAAGAAAGAAGATGCATTTTAATTACAGCACAAGGTTCATCTGGCATGTGTTTGGCTAAATCCACGAGGGATGGCTAAACTCTAATTGCAGAAGCTCCATAAAGATCTGAATCAAGGAAGGGAAACAAAATAATATTTTCTTTCAGTAGAATTATACTTTTTGACATAACTTTAGTACTAGGGAAAAGCTAAAAATCTAGAGTGGAGAGAAACTAAGCTGTATCTGCTTGGGTGTGAATTCCTGTTGTATTTGGGATGCACATGTGCAGTCAGGATCACTAACAGGGAGGAATTCCATCCTAGGAGTCCTAACTTAGTTTTAAAATTTATTAACTTTGGAGGCACTGGATCACTGTGCTTGGGTTTTACCCTCTGCACTAGAAAGATGGGTTAGACGTATATATTCAGCAATAATTCATCAAGTATTGGATCAGTTAACAGTGGGATATATAAGATATTAGCCTTACTGAAATTAGCTTTCTGGAATCTACCTAATGCTGTCATAGTAGCAGTTGATTGTGTGAAGAAATATTTCCTTCCAGGTTATTAACTTCAGAATGGCAGCAAAACGTGGTGGGCTGTACACACCATAATGATGTTTGCTTAAAAAACCCCACCCCCATGTTCTGCAGAGTTTGGGAGAAATTCTTGTCCCTCTAGAGCTGTCTCCCAGAGCAAGGAAATGTGGAAGCTCATTTATTAAATATGACCAGCGGATTGTTATTACTGGCTTTTTGAGACTCAGAATAAGAACAGGGCTGAGGACACTATTCAGAGAGCAGAATGCCAGAAATGATGTGTTAACCTGAATCACAAGCCATAAATTATTGAGAACTGCAGCTTTTGCTATCTTTTTGCATGTTAAAATGTTCCTTTTTGCATGGAAAATCTTAACTGTACAGATTTGCATTTTTTTCCCATGGAGTATTTCTTCTGAAGTGTGTTTATTAAGGGTTGATCTTTACACAACCTGTGAGAAAGTGTAGATAAAAACAAAAGCCTCAGAAATAAATATCCTTATTTTTCAAAAGTCTTTACATTTTTGTCAGAAGGCTGTAACGTTTTTGTTCACACTTTTGAAGATCATGTCAAACAATCTTTTGCTCTTGCAGTCAGCTCTCAAGTCTGTGTCTGATCCAGAATTCACTGGAACATGTGGAAAGCTTAGGATGTACTTCCCTAAGTTCTTTAAGGATGTTTTTCCCTATTTTATTTAGACTCTAGGAGCTAATAATGATAGCTAGCAATTCCAAGGAAGCATGTTTTGCAATACTATTTATTTCTTATGTGCTTTCTGTGGTTGTACCACTGCAAGACTGTAGCAGAGGGCAGGATCCTGAAATCTGGATCCCAGCACTGTCTTTTTTTTTTTGTAAGGCTTGGACTCACTGCACCAAGTGATAGAGGACTGCAGGAATATTGCCAAGCTGGGACCATCAGCCCTTTGGCTGTTTGGTGCATTTTCCAAAGGTAATTCCAGTCTTAGATGAATCCACAGGTGTTCTATCTGAAAAGGTCATCCTGGCTTAGTCATTCCATTGAAGTACCTAAGATTGAGTCAGATAAATCATGGTGAGAATGAGTCATATGATGTAGAATGAAATTAGCATTACTGGCCACCAGGACAAGATATATCTGAGTGTAGCAGAATCACTCATGAAATAGCCAGTGTTTCATCCAAGAGGTCTGGATGTAGTATTCCATATTTTCTTGTACTTGCATGAATGTTGTTTTTGTCCAACATCATGCAGTCAGTGATCAGGATGGTACCTTAAGAAGTGGATCCTTATAGTTTTAAAATTTGCTCCTGCTTTGGCATTTCAGACACCCACTTTGAAAATTCTGTGATGCTGCAGGATTTACTCTATAAAAGCTGACAAAAGTCAGGTTTGTTTGGGATTTTAGTTCCACTGGTCTGGCATTGATGATGAGATGCAGTTACCAGTACCTGAATTTTACAGAGCTGATGAGTGTCCACAGCTCCTCTTAAAGTCAGCAGAACTTGTAACTGCTTGCACTTCTGGTAATTGGGTTCTGGCACAATGTATTTCAGAATGAGATGTTCAGAAGCTAGAGTACTTAAAATAAGTAGTTGTTTTGTGGCTTTGATCTCTTCCTCATGTGTAAAACTCATTCTGTTATGTGGAAATAAACCAAGGATATAAACTTCTGCAGAAAGGACTCTGAGCTCTGCTGCACACCATTTATTTTCCTATTACTCTTTGGATGTTGTTTATCTAACATGTTGTACATCTCCTTGCCTCCCCTTCAGTTTTATTTTAATTGGGACCTGGCTATTGGCTGAAAATTCCACTGACATGACTCATCCCTGCCCTGGAAATGACTGTGAACAGGCATCACATTGTGGGATTTACTTTCCCCCTCCTTTTTTTTCTTCTCTTCCAAGTGCTTTATCGTGGCACGAGCTTGTAATAATAAACTAGGAAGGAAGTTGGAGCTAATAATTTGGTTCTGAATGCACAAGCCCTGCCAAATTTCCCCACAGGCATGAAACAGCCGCTCAAGCTGTGACACCAGCAAATTAAATCCTGGAGGTAGCTGACCAGAAGTAATGAAATGTATATTTACCATAGTGATGCTGTCAGTCTTAAGACACACTGGCTTTACAATCTATTTAAGTGGGGAACGTTTGTCACTTCCCCTGGTGCTTAGAGAAAACACTCAGGTTTTTTCTTTGCCTTCTTTTCAAAATCACAAGCCCAGTGCTGGCTGGTAACCCTGACCTTGCACAACTTGAAGAAAGGAGGACCAGAATGAGCTGTTCTTTTCAAACCCTGACCGAGTGAAATCCATATTCCAAAGGAGATAAATGATTGTGTCTCATGACATGTTAATTGCCAATTCCTTTTATTGATCTCTTATCTGCCACTCCAGTCTTAGAAGATGAGATTAAAGGCTAAAAGTTATTTCAAGAGTCAGTGGGTAATAAACAACAGACGTCTCCCCAAACCATGTGTCCTGGGGATGCAGCAGCTGGAAAGGCAGTGAGCACACAGAGGTGTGGGAGAGGGACACATAATCACTGGAAAGGGGCCACTCAAGAGGGGGGTGCACCCTGCAGATGGGCACAGTGATGGGTTGGATGGGGCACACGGCTGACAAAGAGGTGGCCCTCAAAAAATGCATCATGGCAGCAGTGCTACCAAAGCATGTGGGCACAGGCACACGGGAGAGGCAGGCTATCATTTCACAATCCCCATATGTGCTTAAGGTGATAGAGGAGTCAAAAAAAGCTATTTAGCCCAGACAGGTGTCATAGGTAACAATAGCAAATGTCTGAGAGTTTTATTTAGCTGGCCGAGGCATTTGATGCTAATGGTGTGAGAACTGTTGAAGAAGGCTCCTGAATCATTTGCTGAATGGTGCTTGCTGTGGGCTCATGAAAACATTCAGGGGAAAAAATAAAAGTACAGTCTTTATCATGATTAATACAATACCCGTGGAAGAAAAAAAGAGTAAAATCACAACCCATATGTGCATTTTCTGAAAGCATCTTATTATATCCTAGGAATGCCTATGACTCTGCAATTATATACTTAATTTCCAGCTGTACTTGATTAGCATAGCAAATGATTTATAGTACAACCAGCCATAAGGAACTTGCTTTGAACTGTTTGTTGGCACCGATAAATTTGTTTGGCATTTTTGGCTGGTTCTTCATGTGAGATAGGCACGTGGAGTTAGTGCTGGGGAGTTCAGTGCCAAGGCCAAGGGAAGGCCAGAATAATTTTAGAGACAATACCATTCTTTTTCCTCTGGTGAAGCATTCAAATGCAAGCTTAGCATGTAGAAATAACCTTGCTGAGTCCTTACTTGTCTTGGAAGACAACCATGGCTTCTGGGAGACAACAGTGAATGTGCTTTTGGAAAGCCAGCTCAGCTGTGCCTTCCTTCTCCTGTCTTCCTGCACCAGGAGGGCTGAAGCAGGATTGATTCCACGTCTTCTTAGTGAAAAGAAAGTAGGGAGGAAGGACAAGAGAACCTCTACTTGGTTTTGACCAGATCTAAGCATAATCCCCATGCTTGAGCCTGTGTGAATCCACATGCTAGACTGGGATTTAAGGCAAAATACAACCACTTGAAATGTAGAATTTTCATCTACTCAAGGGTAAGCCTGTTGAGTTCAGCTGTGGCTGAGGAAAACACATGGAAGCTATTACATATTTGTAGTCTTAAATGATAAACCTTTTGGAACAATCACTTTGCCATCTGCGAAAAATTATCCAGACTTCCACACTGAAATATTCTCCCATTGATAGCATTGGCAGATACAATTTTAACAACTTAGAAGTAATTTTTTAGAAGACTAACTAAAGTAAACCTCAAATCAGCAGCTGAAGTTGCATTGCCTCTATTTTTAATCTCAGGCTTGGAGCTGTCTAGACAGGTTATCCTATTTGGGTTGGGCTGATTATGTGCTTTGTGCCTTGTTCTCCTGTTGGATCAGGTGAGTGGGTTTGGGTTTGCTCAGGGCCTTTGTCTCAAGCCTGTGGCTTTGCCTCTAGGGTGGTATAACAGGTACACAGTAAATGTCAAAGCCCAATGAGAATACTGTGAATCTATGTAAAGACAAACTGCTCCTGTTTTAAATATTACACTCCTAGAACTATTTATTTATTCTTGACAAGTTTATTTTTGTTGTTCTTCTTGATGTAGGTTTTTTCACTGGTTTTTGGTTTGTTTGTTTGTTTTTCTTTTAGTTGATTTTTTGAATGCCAGGAGTTGGCAACACCATATATGTGCATTTCAAATAGGGATCTGGTTCTTGCAGCATAAATCCCAGAAATATTGTTTTCATGGAAGAAGTCCTGCTAAACAAAACCACAAGAAAATAGGAGTTAGTCAGGCTGCTAGAATTAATCTCTGAAGGAGGCATCTACCTCTCTCTGGTTTAGGAACAACTTCATCAAAGACATTGCAAACTAACCTTGCTTTTCTACCTTTCCCTGAGAGCTCTCAGCCTGTGAAGTATGAAGAAAAAAAATCACTGTAGAGTTTGGAACTGAAAATACCAGATATTACAATTTTCACAGGGGGGTAAAAAAATTATAACCTGTGGTGTAGTCTAATAAACAAAAAGGCAACTCTTAAAGTAAGCTTGAACTTTTCCTTCTCATTAATTAGCATGAATCTGTTTTGAAATTCCTGTGGAGAGCAAGTGCTTCTCCTGACAGCTGGTTTGAAATTAATAAAAAGAAAAGTGTTTTCAGCTGGCAGTGGCTTAACATCCTCATGATACATTAAAACAAGGTTAAATTGCTCCTTTCTCTCTCCTACTAATAAAAGAAATATTGAAAGTTAAATGCTGTAGCTTAGGAAATGAAAAATGCTAGCCAAAACTATGGACATAGTGGAGAGAGCTGCTTATCACTTGGTACTTGCTGAAATGGGCAGATTTGGAAAAGCTTAGGCAGTACCAAAATTTATTCCTCAGTTGTAGGCTTTCAGGATATACTGCATTGAGGAATATATGATCCTGTTTCTGCAAGATAAAAGAGTCTTGATTTAATCACCTCTTTTTGGGAGGATTTAAATGACTTTGAAGCTTTATTGGAAATCCTCTTGCCCCTGATACCTTTTACAATCTCATCCTTCTTCTGCTCTACTTCACCTTTCCTCATGAAAGGATGACAGAGGCTTTATTCCTCAGGATGTAAGGAATGGAGTATCTGGAGTATCAGCTAACAGCAGGATCCAGCCTCTGCTGCAGAGACTGGCCTCTGATAATCAGATACCTGTGGACTTGGGCTGACTGTGAATTGTAGCCTGAAATAATTGCTCCTGTTTGATGTTGACTCTCCTGCAGAATATAAGATATAACTTTATTGCAAATGCAACATGAGTATCTCATGAATAACAAGGGAAATAGGTGAAAGTAAAACACTAAATTTTACTTCAACAAACTCTTTATTCTTGTCTTGTAGAGTGCAGAACCTTTCCAAGTTGCCGTGCGAGAAGACAATTGTATCATTGTCTCCCTGGAAGCATCAGACGTGGTGAGCTCATCCTCTGTGTATGTTGTGAAGATAGCTGGAGAATCCAAGAACTACTTCTTCCAGTTCGACGAATTCAATAGCACTTTACCTGCCCCTGTGGTTTTTAATGCCAAATACCATGGCCTGTATTACATAGTGACTCTCTTGGTAGTGAACTCAAACATGGTTTCCAAGTCAGCAAGATCAATCACTGTGCTAACCAGTAAGTAAAATCTTATTCTGCTTTTCTTCTGTTTCTTGTCTCTGTGGGTGCCTTTTATTCCCCAGAAGTTCTTCTTGTGGAGAAGGTTGGGTGATTGTTGGTTTTTTTTCCAATGGGTCCGGAACATGTGTGGGATGCATCCCTGTGTGAGAGCAGCAGGGAAGAAGTCTTGACAAGGTGTGAGTGAAAATTCACAATGTGTGGGCAAAAAGAAAGGAAAGGCTGTAGGTTTCCCCTGGCTGACCCTCCCTGAACACTGAGGTGTAACATACTAAAACAGTGTGATGAATGAACCCCCCCTTTTCAGATGTTCATCCTGAACCCTTTGAACCAGGAGTTCCAAAAATGTAGTAAAGGGCATGACAAGAGTTGACTGACATTTCAGTGTAAGCACTCCTCTAATATCACAAGTTTTATTATGTTTAAAATGCTATAACATTGTTCTTTGATTGCTAATATGTGGAAGCAACACTAAACTTGGAAGGCAGACACCAGTCACCAAAACCATGTGTTTCTGCCAGCACAGCTGAAGGTGTCTGTGATGGAGAACACATTTGTCTCTTACTATTTCCAGGTGCATTGATCCTGGGCAAGACGTGTGATTTTGTTTGCTCTGTCACCATACAAGGTACCACAGATTTCCAGCTATGCTTCTGGCTCTGAAGTTGAGTTAGGACTGGTTCCATGAGCCAACCTGGAAACTGAAAACAATTTGTAGAATATAAAATGATTTCTTCATATGGAACATGACAAAAATCTGCTTGGATGGAGCCAGACTAATTCTCAGAGTTAGGGTTTTTTTTTCCCTAAATGGCACCTTGGATTGTATGGGTAGTTTTAGTGGTATTACATCTGAGGAATGGGTATGATTTTTTGTACCTGTATTATTGTGTCAATGAGGAAACACAATCCACAGTAATGGCATTCAAAACATGTTAAAGTAGGTTCATGTGTTATTGAGTGAGGTGCCGAAAATTTAGAAGTAATAAGATTTTGCATCATCTATACATTCTTCATCTTTCCCTTGTGTGCTCCAGTTGTGCCCTGATGAGGAAAACCATGAAGGGCCCCATGGAATAAGCATCATATTGTTGGGTAATGGAAGTACTGAACATTTTAGGGTTCACAGGCAGTCTGAATCTCCTTTCCTTTGACTGCCTTAACCTTGTAAGCAAAGTAGTA
This sequence comes from Polioptila caerulea, assembly GCA_013397295.1. Classification (NCBI taxonomy): domain Eukaryota; kingdom Metazoa; phylum Chordata; class Aves; order Passeriformes; family Certhiidae; genus Polioptila; species Polioptila caerulea. Next base: position 10,988 of record VYXF01009079.1, on the reverse strand, counting down.
ATTTTAATCCAATTTTCTGTTTTATGTTTGTTTTCTTCAAAGAAAATAATTAAAGCATCCATTATCACATACTACTGGAAAAAAAAAAAAAAGCCTTACTATGTGTTTTTAGCAGGTTTTGGGTGCTGCCTTTGCAGTTGTGCAGCAGGGCTCACTGTTCTTTGTTTTCCAGAGCCCAGGAGGGTCTCTGGTAGCAGGGAAGGTGTGATCCAAGCTGGCAGATGGTGCACATGCTCCTTTGCAGGCAATCTCTGAAGGAAGAAGGAAGCCAGAGTCACTCAGCCCACCAAAGCCAGGCCCCCCATTTCTGCCTCAGGGGTTTGCACAAGGTGCTCCTGGAAAAGCGTGAGGCTGACAGCTCCAAGGGCATATCCTGTGTCACCCTCCCTGCTCCAAGGCTCCATGGTTTCACCACCTGTCTGATGGGGATGTGCTGGCAGCACCTCGGGGTTTCCTGCTGTGGCCTCTGCTGCTCCCCCAGACCTTGGAAGGACCAGTGATTCTGGCACTCTGCCAGTGGGAAATGTGTAACAAAGAGAGAGCAGCGGATTTCTCTGGTTTTGCCTCAACAGAGAGTCAACCATGCTCGTGGGATGGAAAGGGCAATCCTGCAGGCAGCATTTTGAAGGATGCTGTACTGAACCCTAAAAGCAGGCTGTAAATTGTGACCTTTGGAAGGGAATGGATCCAATCTCCTCTGTGATATTTTCTGTCAGGCTGACTGAGGAGTGCTGGCTCTCTTGTAGCAGCCTTTGCTCCTCAGTTCATCTTTTGGAGCACAAGGCTATAGAACTGAAAGTAAATTTGGAATGAAAAGACAGCGTGGTAAGGTGGGCTTTTAAAGGTGTTTCAGTACCCTTCAGGTTTTGAGAAGAGATCTTAAAACTCCTGTACAGTGATCACTGGTTTCTCCAACAAAAATGCCTGAGGTGGTATTTAGTTTGTTGTTGGGCTTTTTCCCCACCTCATTGGTATTGTCCACTGCCTGTTTTACATAATATTATGACTATCAATTAACCTGATTTTTTGCCAGGTAATAATTTGGATAGATTTGTATTTTTCTTTTTGCCCTATGCTCTCTTACTGTTTAATATTCTTGGTTTATTTAATCATGCAAAGACACGTAACTATCTAAATTATTCCATCTATATCTCACACCAAATAGAATGGCACATTGCAATTAGCTTCCAGTACCAAATTAATGCCTGTTCTAACTCCATTGGTGTCAGGAGAGCTTTCCCAGTGGCAGACTGACCCCATTCATTAGGCTGCCACAAAATAAATCAAGCAGGATAGCCAGTGATGCCAATGTGGTTATTCCCAAGGCAGTGCTCTCGAGAGCTTTTTTGGGATCTCCTGGAGTCTGCAAAGGAGATCCAGCCTTTCAGCGTGTGCTGGAGGTCAGAGTTTCACACAGAGCTGTGTGTACCCAAAAAGTGCTCATCAAAATGAGACCAAGGTGCCTCAAAGACATTGCCTCCTTAGAAATTCAGTGAGAGTCGTGGAAGGCCTCTGCTTTCTGATGGTATATCCTGATGACATTTCCTTCCTCCTGCTCAGCCTCCCATCAATATGCTACCTCTAAGAGAATTGGCAACAAAAATCAAGAGAAGACTTTTATTTTACCCCTTAAAGGTTTATGGCCAGAAAAGCATTGAAAAGCTAACAAAATATATATTTTGTACATTATATATAGGCATATATATGTGTAATTCTTCATATAAATATATAGGCATAAATACATAGGTATAAAAATACAACATCATGTCACATAAATATACCTATAACATAGAATCACAGTATCATTTAGGTTGGAAAAGACCTCTAAGATAACCAAATTCAACCATTAACCTGACACTGTCATGTTCACCATCAGATCATGTCCCCAGGTGCCCCCTCCACATTTTCTTTGAACACTTCCAGGGATGGCAACTCAACCACTTCCCTGGGCAGCCCATTCCAATGCCTGACCACCTTTTCAGTGAAGTTTTTCCTCATATTCAATGTAAACCTCCAGATTTGTCAGGCAAAATTTGCTCTTAATGAAGCCATCCTGGGTCTTGGGTCACCTCCTTGTCTTGCATGTGATCATGTCATCCTTGCAAATATTCACGTGTATATGTTCCTTTTGAAGTTTCCATTGTTGATTTGGTCCTTTTCTATAAGACTGCACAGTTCTGCTTGTCTCTGATTGGAATAATTTCAGGGGTTTCTCATGTTAATCAAAACCACTGCAGACTATAGAATTTCTTTGTTTTAGGCTCTGTTGTCCATATTGTTGTAATGAAAAGGATGACCTGTATAAAAACTCTTAGTTAAGAAACCTGTAAATGGAATTTTAGCCCAAAATAGCTTTTTTTAATTCTGATTCTGTAGCAAAGTTGTGTTCAGCAAATTGGGTTCGATACTTCCATGAAGGAGAAAAACAGAAACCCTGACTGCTTTTTAAAGATCCTTGCAATGCTTTTGACAAGAATAGTTGTGAGAATCTCACCCTCCTGGCTGGATTCCTGTGAGTGCAATTGTGCTGTGCCTGTCAAAGTGACCTTCCTCCCAATCTTCAGTCTAGACAATGTTGGAGCAGTTCTGGTATCCAGCACGACTGTTTCAGGCCTGCTTTCCTCTGCTCTTGGAGCTTTGGCTATTCAAAGGGGATGAAGTAACTCTGGAATTCATATAATATATTTAGTGTTTTGAAATATTTGACTGAAAATTCCACTTTATTACTAATTGATTTTAAAGGAGTTTATGAAGTAAATAAAGAACACATCTGTAAAAGTGATAACTCAAAAGTAATATTCTCACTCTCTCATCCTACATTTTCCCAGCTTGAAGCTTGATTTTATTCTTCCCAGGGTGAGTCATACCCATATAGCATCTTCTGGTTTTTCTGTTGTTTTTTTTTTTCTGTATTCACTGTCAGCTTTATATGGTGAAGGTAAAATGTTTATACATTTGAAGGAATGGGGAAAGCAGTAGATTACAAAGATATTGTGTGCTGCAGGAAAAAATGTGTTTCTGCTGGGAACTGGAGAAACCTGGATCTGAGGATCTCTGATGGTGATGAAGAGCAGCTCTGCCTGGCTTTTATTTTAACTGATGATTAGGAGTTTTGAGTGGTTAAATGTCTCATTGTTCAAAAACCAATGATTCCTTACATACATGACTGTGAAATATATTCCCTTCAGGGAGAGTTCTGCCTCTGTGTCTCCTACAAAAATATTCTCCTCAAGAGGCCCACAGCTGCTGCCTGGGACTCTGATCTCCAGCCCTCAGAAAGTAATTGGCGTCAGACCCAGCTAATGCTCCTTTGTCATGGTGCCAGATGCTGCAGGAAGTGATTCAGCAGGTCCAGTCCTTTCCTCTGGCTCGTTAATGGATCAGAGTTCTTTAACTCAGAGCTTCAGAGGGTTTTTTCCCCTAATGAAATGTAAAACTTTAGCCCTTCATGTTTTTCTTTCTTAAAGGATGACGTGAAACACCTTTAAAAAGGCTGGTTAACTGTGGCAGCCCTAACTTTGAAATATAACTCAGAACAGCATCTAGGTCCATTAGTGTTCATCTTTTCCCAGCAAATAAACCAAATAAACTCTTTTTAGGGTGAAAAACTTCTCTGTCAGAATCAAAGAAACAGAAAGAACTGCAACCATATGATTTCCTTCTGTAATTTGTATTGTAAGGAGAATCTTGAACAAATCTGTTCAAGAACAATATCTATGCCTTTGTTCTTGTGACAGCGTTATTTTTTAGATTGTGTCATCTTTTTATTTATCACCCTGTGTGGCCATGTAGAAATTGCACTATGTGTCATCTTTGCTCAAGTGCTATTTCCACTTAAATTCCCCCTTTGTAAGCAATAGCACAATATCACTATTACCTATCATAAACTTGAACATTATGTTCCCAGAGTATTGAACAACAGCTCCTTTTATTTCAAAGATGGTTTCTTTTTATCAAGATATAAAGTTTACAGTGTAATGGAAGCTTTACCCTGGCTGTGCTCTACACCAATAATAATACAGATACATAAACAGTGTCATCCTGGGGGGAAAAAAAAAAAAAATTCATTACTTCTTCCTGTGAAAAAAGGGAATTACCCATCTGGGTTAGGTCACTCTGTTAATGGGCACCTTTTTTATAAAAGTCACAATATGGAGGTAAATAATGATTAATCTGGGTTCCAATGTGAGAAGCAAGAGATCTCAGTCCCATGTGTAATACTGTACTCTAAACTACAGCAATAATCAATCATTAATTCAATTTGTAGAGTGACCCAGTCCACACATATTACAAACAAATTTATTTGGATTGAAATATGGCATTTATTTTCACAGCACTTTTTTTTTTTTTCACCTGAATTGCAAATATTAATGCATCTGACACAAATTGACTACATTAATGGAGGACTTAGCATTCAGAATTTTCCAGAGCATTTGAAGAAGATGTTAGGCACGTTTATTATGCTATCTTGGTGCTTGTGTAATGCAAGTTATATGCTAAATGCAAAATGCTGGAAAGTCCAGGATAAACAGAGAAGTTGAGTTTCCTGTAAACAGATAAAATGGGAAAGCAGTTGCTACACAAGCAGTAGATTCTGAGACACTAATAAAAATGGCAAATTCAGGTCTTGATCCTGCAATCTTGTCTATGTGTGTGTAATATAATCTCCAAGTCTAAAAATAAAGAGATTGTAAGTGAAGAGGTATTTTAAACTATTAGAGAGACATTGAAATGCTCTAAATCCCTTCTGTAATATGACTTGAGTGTAGTACAGAGCTTTTATAAAGCTCTAAGTATTATACTTCTATGGTTCCACTTTATTTAGGCTATTCCTTGACAGCCACTGAAATCTCTGACAAGCTGGATCCTAAACACTGAAAATAGTAAAATTAAAAAGACCAGACTGTTTATGCTCTGAATTATAAATATAGATAGTAAAGAGTGGCATTTACATATTCTTTAATTTTAATAACCCTAGGAGCAGTTACTAAGTGAAAGACAGAACATGATGTTTATCTGCTGAGCGCTCTTTTAATTTCACAGTGTGCAAATAGCTTTTGATGTGAAGATTTGGTGCTGAAGGAAGTAAGATAATGGAAGAATCTTTAAATTGCATTATGTCACTCATGCAGCTCTGCTAACATCAGCCACGAGCAAGGGGAGGATAGTGAGCGGAAGAAAGCGACACAAAAGAGAGTCTGTGGCGATTACCGCTTAATTCAATTGTTGGTTAATTAAATCAAAGCATCAGAAGGAAAAATCACTTGGATTAAAAATGAATATAGCTTCCATCCCTTATTTGATTTGTTGTAGGAAGAAATAAATGGGGTAATTGAATCACTGGCATAAGACAGTTTCAGTAATTCTTTCAGAAATGAGGAGACCTCAGATGTGAATGAGATAGCAGGAGAAAGCCCAGGGCACACCTGCTAACGTGAGAGATGACTGCACATAAACACTGTGCTATTTAGAGATTGTTATTGACATTTAAACTACTCTCGTGTGCTGGGTGAGCTGTGCTATGAACCCCCTGGTCATGTGGGTAGTCATTTCCAGTATTTATTTCAGAATAAGCCACGGGAAGAGCGTTGGCAGAAAGAATAGGGTAGGCTTTGTTTCCTGTGCTCTGCTTTACTGTTTATTTCTAGGCTATCATGAAATGTCAGCAGAATTTTCAGAGGTACCATCACTGAAGTGCCTGTTAGCATCTGTGAGATGGGGAGTTTCTCTTTTTAAGTGGTTAAAGTACAAATATACTGATATACATCTGATGGACATAATGAAACGCCTTTGCCATGAGAAATAGTTTAATAATTGCACTCTCTTGCATTTCCATGCTCTGGCAAAGCTAGAAGTGACAACACACTGGTGTTGGTGAGAGATTCTGTTTGCATCTATGGTTTTATTCCCAGTGGTTTTTCTCTTCTCTCTTTCTCATCACATCTAGAAACTTAAAGCTGCAGTGAAAATGCTCTGCTAGTCATTGGGATTTAGTTTTCTCTTTCACTTCGGTCTTGTTTTTCCATCTTTGGTAAACCTACTCCACCTCCTGTGGGATAAATCCACTTTTGTTACTGCTACTGATCTTCCCATTTCACCTACTCTTTCTCTTGCCTGTTATGACTGCATGCTCTTTGGGGAAAAATATGTTATTAGTTTTTCTTCAGGGCCTACGGCAGCAGAATTTTGTACTCAAATGGGTCCTGTAAGACCGTGCTAACAACAGCCTGAATTTTGCAATCTGATCTCTACAGTGTGCAAGAACTAAATCAACATGCTAATCTTTATAAGGATGTAGGCATAATTGCATTAACTATCTCTATTAAAATATGTTACCATGACAAATTTCAGCTGACAGTATAACCTCGCTTGGACCTCTTAACCACAGGATAATTGGGTTGCTGTCAATTTTTTCTTGCTGAGGAGAGCATTGAATGAAAAGTGTTCTTTCTTTTTAGTTTTTCTTGGGGTTTTTTATGAATAGAGATGGCTGAATAAAAATGTGACTCTCTTATTGTCAGCAACAATGCAGACTCCCAGCAGCAGTGAACTGCATGGCTTTCCTCACCTGATGGGGCCACACTGGTCTGGATTGCAGATCACAGGACACAGGATATTTTCCTTACTTTTTGTGGCCTACCTGACTGTGAGTTCAGAGCACTAGAGCAGCAGTTCCTGACTTACCACCTTCCCATGCACAGGCTTTCCCTGTGCCCTCCAATAAACCACTTTACCTATCTGTACCTCAGTTCTTCATCTGTAAAATAATGGAACTGTTAATTTGGTACAAGTTTGATGTGGATAAACAGATAAGGTTGGTGTTCCTCTCACTTGGTAGGAATGGGGACTGTGCAACTGCCTATGAAATAAAGAAATGAATAGACACCAAGTCTTTATTCATGCAGAATCCTTTGGCCATTACATTGATAATTTTCTCAGCTCATCTTAAAAGCTCTACTTTTATGCTGAGGTCACAAGCAGTTTCAAGTGTTGTGTTGATTTTGACTGGGCACTTTTACATGATTGACAAGTATTAAAGATGAAAATGTTTCTGAGGTGATGACTGTGAGTGCTTAAATAATAACTTTTTTTTATGTCAAATATGGAAATTTTTCTGTTAAAGCACAAGTGTTAAGAAGATACATTCTTTGAAGGGAGGGGACTATAGAAATACTGGCTTTGACAATGTCCCAGGTAGGTTTGGCCCACACCTCAGTGAAGCCCCAGATATCACCTGGTAGATTTAAGATTCATCACCTGTGCCATACCTACAAAACCATTTCTTTTCATTGGTATTGTGTATGTGCAAAGAACTCTGTTTGCCTATTAACCTGCTCCCTTTTCCCTTTTTTTTCCCCTTTTGTTCATATATCCTCTAGAACCACTTCCTGTGAGCAATGTTTCTATCTATGATTACAAACCATCTCCAGAAACAGGAGTGTTGTTTGAGATTCAGTACCCAGAGAAGTACAATGTTTTTACCAGGGTAAATATAAGCTATTGGGAAGGAAAAGACTACCGGACAATGCTGTACAAAGGTAGGAGGAAACTATTGCAGCAAAATGTAATACTATCTCTGCTGGAAATGTTTTAAACATTGGTGTTAGATGGGGTTTTGACATGTATTTATATAATGATTTGTGTTTCTGTGCTTATAGAATAGCTTCTATATCGTGAAGTAAGTGAGGGGTCTTTGAATTGAGCTTTGAATTGGTTCACTTGGAATTTTTAAATGGCTAGAATCCTAGTTCTAGTGATGTTCTCTTTCTTTTGGATTTTAGAGGAAGACTTGGTGGTCTGGATTTTGTGAATAGTCTGAAATCAGCCTGGGAAGGCATCCCCAGTCACTGGTGCTTCTGTGTCAGTTCAAAGCAATACAAAATCTCCCAGGCTCTTCCCTCTGGCCAAGGTTTCCTCTTTGGTCTGTAGCCAATGGGAAAGCTCTGGGATGTCCCAGAGGAGGGAAACCCATTCAATAAACCTGATTGTTGGCTCAGGATCAAACCTGGTGGTTCTGTATCACCATGCAGTGACACAGTGCAATGCTGTATAGTACATTAGTGCAGCATTGCAGTATATTAGTGCAGCATGCAGTGTTGTCCCTAAGCTAATAAATCCTGCTGCATAATAGAAATTTCAATGTTCTTAAAATAATCTAATCAAGGGCAATCAATCTAACAGTCTAGACATTCAGCCTAAGCAAACAACCAACCTAACCACCTGAAGGATCTAAACAAGAGCAAATTCTGCTTTCTTTTTATTTGTTCATGGCTAAACCCTTTCATGTATTTGCTTACAACTTTTGCCCTGAAGCATAGCTTAAGCAGTATCTGTCTCAGAGATATAAATGGGATTATAAATGTCCTATGGCAAGCATCCTAAGAGGTGAAGAAGGCACCCACATGCCCTGTGGACCCTGAAACCCCAGTGGTTTAACATCCCATAGTGGCAGTAAAATGCCTTTGGGCAATCCAGTAGGTGCTGAATTGAATTTCAGGTGCTGAATTAAGGATAGAATAGAAGTCTGATCACTAGAAACTCTCTTTAAAGTCAGCAGAGGGAGATACACACCTCCAGAAGGAGGTCAGAAAATATGAGACTCTCTTTGCTTCAGCACAAAATGGGCTAGAAATCCCATTTTCAATACATAAAGTGCCAGAAGTTAGGAAGGGTAAAGTCTGGATCAGAGAAGCAATATAGGTGACCTCTTTGCAGAGAACAAAAGGGATACCAGCTGTAATTTTTCTCTTCTACAGCTAATAGATGGTTCCAGGGGCTGTAAGGCTAGAGCTGCTGATAAATAAAAGAGTCAGGCTAAGTAAGAAGATTCACTGATCAGCTGGCACACCCCTTCCCACAGGCAGACAGCCCTGAGCAGGTTCCCTTCAGCCCTCACGGGTGGGGGACACGAGCTGAGCCCTCGGCAGCATCGCCACCAGTGCTGGGCCTCAGTCAGCCAAGGAACAGAGAGGCTTCTGCCTGCAGCAGCTAAAGGTCTGCAGGAACTGCCAGATGCTCTTTGAGATATTCGGTGTCATGTGGAGCAGGTTGCCAGATTCATTTCCCTTGCCAGTGAAAAGCAGCTCATGCTTCTTGTTCAGGGCCTATTCTTTTTTCTTTTTTTTTTTTTCTTTTTTCTTCTTTTTTTTCTGGTAGCAAAGTGGCTTTGACAGCCAGGAAAAGTGTTGGCAAACTGAATTATTACAATTTCATGTCTCAGAGCAGGCTGAAAAATGTTTAAACATCTAAAACATTGCCCATTCATGATGTGCAGTCACATTATCAGAAAGTGAACATTTGATGCATTATCCTTTTTTTTTTTTAATCTTTCTTCTTTTCTCTTTAAACCTTCTGCAGATTTCTTTAAAGGTAAAACAGTTTTCAATCACTGGCTGCCAGGCATATGCTACAGTAACATCACATTCCAGTTGGTATCAGAAGCAACCTTCAACAAGAGCACGCTCGTGGAATACAGTGGGGTCCAGCATGAGCCTAAACAGCACAGAACAGGTGAAGGGAATTCTTATACACCATTCCTTCCAAGTCTGTCTTGCTGCTGTGGGGAGGGGATTGATCCCACAGAGAGCAGGGTCTGTGTGGGAGCAGTCCTGGGAGCATGGGAGGAGGATGTTGTGGCTGTTCCATAGGTTGTGTATGCAAACAGTGCAGAGGGAAATTCGAGTGTTTCTGCTATAGAGCTTGCTTCTTAGAAAATAACTTCTGATTGACATGACACAGCCTAGGCCTTGTGCTAGGAATTCATTTTTAAGCCACAGGAATAGCTGCACTGAGCAGACTCCTGTTCTATCTCTGTTGGTCTGGCTCCCTGTGCAGTGAGTCAGAGCTGAACTGCTTGAGAGCACCTTCCTCGTTGTGCACTCCTCCAGCACAGAGAAGAATGTCATAGTTGCCTGACTTGGCGGCCAGTCTGTGCCCTGAAGCATGAACTTTTAATTTCCAAGACAGCAATGTTGCAAAGGCTGAAAATTGCATTTGTTCAGGGTCCAGAACTAATTTAATTTGGTCTTGGGATGGTGCCCAAAACTTTTTCGTTAATCTCTTGGACCACAGACATTTATCAGGGTCCAAAGTGAAATGTACCAGCAATAAAATCAAAAGGACAAATCTTCAGATGAATACACTGATGTTGGTCCATTGCCTTGGACAGAGCTAAGCCAGCTGATGCCAGCTGAGTTCTGTCCTGAAGATCCCAAATACAGCTGTTGGGATACTGAACCGTAACCAGTGGGATTGCTTTTCTTTTTTTTCCTGATGCCCTCCCATCTCTCATTTTTCAAAATGTAGAATCTGGTTTTCTATTAAGTGTCTGTGGCTGGGCTGGGAGTTGAACAAATTAGTGTGCTGTAAAGTGCCAGCTTAAAAGGTGCCAGGCAAAATTATTTGCAGAGTCTACTCACACTTAGGAGAGGCAGACAAGCAATTACAGGGAGATAGACAAAATGCTGTGTGTCGACCTCCTGGCATCAGCTGAAGTAACTTCTTTGTGTGCCAGAATCTTGTCTTGTGGAGACCCAAATCTTAAGATCAAGCTTTCACAAATATTAAAATTTGAACCGATGTTTAATGCTTGTGAAAAGGTGGCTGTTAAAAGCATATGAAAACCCCTACAGCAACATGAAGGTTATTTTTTTTAATATAGCTATGCCATATATTAGTTTTGCATATATATTTCAATTCATTTCTACAGAGGGGAGTTTTTTTCCCATGATGGCGATCTTCCTGGAAGACATAATAAAATAAATTATTTTTTACAGTAGATTCACTGTTTAAAATTCACACTAGAGTAGCCTTGCTGTTCTAATAGCACTGAAGTTTGATTTACTATGACTTCACATCTACTTTACTTCCTGGCATTCTTTAATTGTGATTATGCTGTGAATTTATACTCATCTTGATCCCACTGCAATCACTGCTGGTATATATATAAGAATATGTAAGAGAAGGGAGGATCTTAGTAAGAATTGATG
>VYXF01009058.1:170-11885 GCA_013397295.1 Polioptila caerulea | reverse complement strand
GTTTTGCTTTTCAAACTAGAACACTTTTATGTGATAAGCCATGGGCTGGATGCACATTTGTGAATGCTATGTGTGGTTTCACCCCAGGTGGCTGCCAAATGTTACCAAAAGGGAGGAGCAGCTGACAAGTCAAAACTGGCCCTGACACACGATGCTGTTCTCAAAGTGCATGTGAAGAAAAGCAGCCCAAGGTAGGTGTCTGTGCAGCTCGGCAAGTGTCAGTATGTGGTGCCAGGCCCCTCGGGGGCGCAGAGAGTGACATTCACACCACAGCTCTGGGACTGGACCAGAGACATCGGAGAGCAGTGCAGGAGGGGTGTCTTCACATGTTGTGGAGGGCAAAATAGATTTAAGAAATTGGAAGGTCTAGCCCTATAGGATCCAAGGCACTGCTCCCTCTGGGGAGTAGTGGAAGGGCTGTCCAAGTGAAATAGGCCCATGCAAGGGCTTACTGGTTGTGTGAGAGAAAAGCAACAGGATTTGCGTTATGACAAGAGGCTTTACTTCCTTAGATATAGATAGGAGAGCGTATGCCATCAGCAGTGCTCAGCTTCGGTTAGTCCCACTGCATATTCACTCAACAAAGGAGAAGGAATGGTGGTGTGCTTTGGGGAAGAAAACCTGGTAGCAAAACAGTGAGCTTTGGGGTAAAATTAGTTTTACAGTCAATTTAAACTAAACAAGCAGAACCAGATCTGAGCCAAAGGACAGTTCTAAAGGAACAGATTTTGAGATGAATAATTTAATTCATTATTTCAGCTGACTAAAATAGCTCAAGAGTTTGACAGGGGAGAGAGTTTGCTGTTTCCTGAAGACGTTTGGAAACTCTATGGGACTCATCTCAAATAAGACAGGAAAAACTTAATGGAGAAAGATCGAGACCTAAGTGAATCAGTTCCTGTTCATGCTGGGGAGACCAGAAGCTAGCAATGGTAGCAGAATGGGAAAGAAATTACTAGATCAGAGGAAACTGGCACACAAGGGAGAAGAGGGAAGATCTGAAGAAATGCCATTACTGAAGTTAGTTGACATTTCATCTTTTTTAATTACCTGCTTTACATTAGTGGCCCTGGTTAGAAGTACAAGGATGCTTATAAAATATCATGATTATAGAAAAATTGTTGATGGGACTGATTTTTTTTCAGTTCACTGTGCTTGTCAACTGCGTAAAATTTGAGGGGAAGAAATTTGGTGTATTAGGATATGTTGACAGAACATATATAATAATGAAGCTGCCAAAGTTTTGGGGGGTTTTTTGTTTGTTTTTTTTTTAATAGAGGCATTGCTGCTGGTGCAAAAAGCTTAAGTAAGATTTTCAAATGTTCTATATGAAATGCTCTGTGTAGTTCTGATTCTCCAGGCTTAAGAATTGTGAATTCAATCTAGGTCATGCTGCAGTGATACCAGGAAGGCTGGGATGGTTTAGTCATACAAAACAAAGGCTGAGAACAAATTTGCTTGTGTCTCTAATGCCATTGATGCTAAACAGCAGAAAGGAGAGAACAAGCTAAGAAAAGAGCAGTACAAAATCACAGTACTATATATTAGTTAAAAAAACTCAAAAGAATCTTTTGACTGCCAGAGCTGTCATATTTCAGAACAGACTTCTGGACAGAGCAGTGTCAGCCCAAAATATAATTAATTGTAAGGTAATAACTCATCAGGTAATGTATAAAGAATAATGTGCGATGTCAGTGTTGGTTTGATTCAGTGACAGCTCACATGATTCTAAACTTAATTTGGATGTTAGCGGTAATTTTCTCTTGCTTTCTACAGGGAAAAACAGATGGAATATATGACATTGGCTAAAACTTACTTGGAGTGTGGAGAACCAAAACTATCACTAAAATGTCTGATTCAATCAAAGGAGTTCCGTCTTTGTGCAGAATTGTGTAAAAAATTAGGAAAGGTATTAAATCCTCACTTTCCTTTTCCTTTTTTCCCTCACATATTACTCAGAAGTAATAGTATCTTTTTGTGTCATGGTAATAGCTAAACTAAACAAGCTCTTTAAGCTGGGCTATTCAAAAGGAATCATTTTTCAGAGAAGAGGCAGAAGAGGAATGAAGTGGAGAATGATACAATTATGCAGGCTGGCTTTATTTCTTTGGCTTTCCTCAGATGTCATTACCAGTCGTTTGGAGTCAAAAATTAATGAATGACTGATGTCATGAAACTTAAGCTGTTGCTTCATTCAGTACTCTGATGATGCTGAAACTTCATTGATATTAACTGTCTAAATGGAATCTTGAAACTTTGAAGAGTTAAAGTAGTGTGCTAACAATATATAATATTTTTATTTTCGGTGTATTTCCACTAAAAGAATGTAAAATGATTGTTTGCAAATATTTGAAGTTTAAGATACAATGTTAGAGTTCTCATTCTGCATCCATAACTGTTTTAATTTAATACTATTCATTCTGAGAAATCTGTAAATCAGTAGAAGCGTCTGTAGTGTTTTCTAACAACAGGCAGAGCTGGGTTGATAAAATTATTTTGAAAATCCTGTATAATACCTTTCATTTTATACTCTTTTTTTTCAGAGAAATATTTTGAGGTTTTTTCAAACAATCTCTTTAGTTTTAGTGATGGTTACTTTAATATATATTTGATTTTATTCGGATACTTTAATTACATTTTATTAAAGTGTACTTCTTTATGAGACACCTGATGGAATTACAAGAGTTATTCCAGTCATGTAGTTTTGACTGTTTACAGCGCTTCAGTTTCAGTATTGACTTACGCATTGCAGATGAAAGATGCTGCAGTTTACTATCAGAAGAGCCAGTGCTACAAAGAAGCATCTGAATGTTATGAACTAATTAAGGAGTTTGATCTGGCCATTCAAATGTATTGTCAGGAAGAACTCTATGAAGAAGCAGCAAAGGCAGTTGAAAGGTATGTCTTGCAAGATGGTATTGGAATATAATTCTCTTTTGCCTTTCCAAATTCCATATAATGCAGTTTGTTCACTGAAAAATTTTCAGAAGGGTTTTGTCTACTGACTTGGTTTTACATAAATCCTTTGTGATGTACCTTTTAGTAATGGTAACTGCTTTTTTGAATGATTATAGCTTCTTTAATATGTAGAGATTGTTTGATCAAAAAGTTCAAGCATTAAAGTCACTTTACCAACAAACAAGTTTTTAAATCATCACTCTCTAAAACATTAATGGAAATTTATCAGCATAGGCACAAAAAACCTGCACTGCCACGTTTATCATGAGAAAGATGATAATGAGAAGCTAATGACAATTTACTCATTGAACAGGAAAAAGTTACTCATTCTCAGCATATAGGAGAGAGTATTTCACAAAACTGGCTTAGGGAATACCTCAATAATTTTACATCAGCCATTAATAATTAATATTCTAAAGTGCATGTTATGAAAGATACAACCAGGTGTTTTGCTCAGACACTCAATAAGCTACAAAGTATATGCAGATACATACAGCAGGCTTGAAAGACTTCTCTCTAAACTGACAATTTTATGTAAATTTTACAGAATATTGTATAGATTGACCTGTGGAGAATTAACTGAAATTAATATTTTTTTATAAATAGAAGATTAACACTGATAAAATGTGTTAAAATTATTGGTACATTGATTTGACAGTGTGGAGAATGCTTCATTAATGCTGTAAACCTTGTGATCTTGTTTGTACCAAAATTTTTAATTATCTTGATTCTCACAGCCTCATGTAATTAATTTCTTTCTGCAGATCTTTTAAGATGATGTGATCCTCTTTTGCCTGACAGGCATGTCACATGAAACAGTTGGCCTTTTTGATGGAACAGCTTCTAGGGGAAACTATTTGTTTAATGTGTTGGTTTGATTTTTTTTTTTTATTGCAGTGCTTTTTCGTCTAGATTTGTCATCTTTGGCAGTAAATTGATGTATCTTTTATTTCAGATATGAAGATATATTGCATGCAAAAGGACCAGTGGCTTCCAAACTCTCCTGTACAGCAAATCAATTGTATTTGGAAGCAGCTGCAAAGTACCTGAGTATGAACAAGACTGAGGAAATGATGCAAGTCCTCTCAAAACTTGATATAGAAGATCAGCTTGAGTTTCTGAAGTCTCGTGGATGTTTGCACCAAACAGCAGACTTACTGAAAAGGAAGGATCGCCAGGAGGAGGCTGCAAAGTTAATGAAACAACACGGGTTTGCTCTGGAAGCAGCCAACCTCACGGCTGTGAAAGAGTTTCGCGCATCGTGTTTGCTTGCTGAAGCACGTGCCAGGCTGAGTCGCGGTTCAGAATTACATCTGGAGAACGTGGAGAGCATCCTGAGGGAAGCCCTCGAACTTTGTGAACAAACTGAGCAGAAGTCTGGTGTTGCTGAGGCTGTGTTTTTGCAGGGGGCTCTGAAAGGAGACTTCATGACGCTGAGCAATGCATACTGTCAGTTCCTGTCTCTGAATCATTCTGCTGGTGCAGTTGAAGCTCTCTTTGCATTATGTCGCTGCAGCACTCCTAGCCAGAGCATCCTCTTCATGGCAACGCGTGGCTTAATGGCTCTTCTGAGTCTTGTTAGGGCCCTGAAGAAAGCAGCCACCAATGCAGAGAAAGATATGGTGAAGTTATGCTTTGCGTATTTTGGTATTGTTCCAACAGGTGACAGCTGCCAGGTGTCTCAAAATGAAGCTGAACCCATTATCAAGTTTTTGTTAGACAAGCCAAGTCTAAAAGAGAGGAAGGCAAAAGGTGATTTCTCAGTAAGCACAGAAAAAGTAAAATCAGCTTTGAACCAGCACTTGTTAAGCAGGTTGTGCTTTATCACCCATGAGTTACTGAGCAAGAAGTACCCTGATATTTGTATGAAGTTCATTGCTGGATTGAACTGTGAAGATAAAACTTGTGAGGGTTACCACAAGCCCTTGTTGCGTCATGAAGCAAAGACAATATTTCAGTGTAAAATGCATCTGGTGGCCATAAATGGGCTGTTGTTGGAAGCTACATGCACTTTCCCTAAAGAGGTACTGAATCAGTGCAAAGGCTTTGAGGACATTTTGACTTCTGACAAATATGCATCATGTAAAGCCCTCCTAGGAGTGTTTTTTCCTAGTCATTTTCATTTGAGAATACTGTCTGAGAACCCAAAGGCATGCAAAGAAATACTACAATTCAGTAGTGTTATTTCCAAACCTTGTAGAGAGATGTTGAAGAAGTACATCACATTTAAGTTTAATAATGAAGACATTGCAGCCAGAAGAGAATCAACTGACTTGTGGCTAAGTGCCATGAAGGTCCTTATCTTATCTTCAGGATATCCTGAAGAATTTGAGAAACTTCTTTTTAAAGAAGAGGATAATTATAACAAAGAGCTAATGTTTGCTTTGGCAAAGGCAAAAAGTTCCTCAAAGAATAAAGGCCAGGGAGAAAAGACCAAAGGAATAGAGGGCAGACATGGTATGTTGCTACCTGACAAAAATGCTGAAATTACAGGAAGAACGCACTTGTGCTTCATTCGACTTCTTGAAAATTCACTTGAGCAATTCTATGTTCATAAGAACCCAGAAAACTGTAAAAGATTTTTTTTCCGTTTCATGAATGTCCTGATCATGAAATGCACAAGGTACCTGATTCCAAGCATAGGAAATACAGTGATGTTGCTGGAATTCCAGTATATTCTGTGTTGTGCTGTCCTGATGCGTCTTGACAAGAACATTACTCTCTGCCTCCCAAAGAGTTACATTGCTCTCCTTCATTACTGGGAGTTTTTGTTCAGACGCAAGGACCATTACAAAGACCTTAAAGACACGTTTTCTATAATACAAGAGTATAGACCAAAGGATGCAAATGTAGCTGTATACTATTTCAGATCTCATCTCTGTTATCTAGCAGAAGTCTTGTGTGGTGTTCATGGAAGGTTCAATGTCCTCCTGGATGCATTCAGGGATCCTGACTGCATAACTTCAGGGGAGGCTGAGCGGACAGTAGTGCTGTGCTTAGTGATGTTACTGAATGCTGACCAGGTGCAGAGTTCTAAAGATAGATCCCTCTTACACCACCTCTTTCCTGCAATCAAGGTGATGCTGGAATCAAAGAAAAAAGACACTCCCTCCAAAGTACCTGGGAGATTGCTGAGGGTTGTGGAACAAGTAGGTGATGCTACGCATGTAAGACAAGTTGCTGCAGGCCTGCAAGAGCTGCTGACTGAGCGAGATGAAGAGCACTTGGTTGACTGCTGGTGGAAGTGGGACACTGCCTACACTCAGGGGCATCCACCCATACGGGGTATCCAGTATGAACGCGTAAACCTTGACAGATTTATAACCTCTTTGGATGAAACAGAATATGCTGATGAGCTGGAAGCGGAATTTGAAGACGTTCATTGCTTAGAGGACCAGAAGGATCCCCTGGAAGTCATTGCACTCAGCAAGCAACAGAAGCAAGAGCAGAAAGCATCTGCTGAACGCCAGCTGTCTCGTGTGTTCCATTTGATTTCCCTATATGTGAAGTGGAAAAGGAAGGCCCGCTCCAGAGTTCATCCTCTTGCAATTAAAGAAGAGGAATTTTTATCAGAGATATTCAAAAGAGCAGATATTGACCAAACCCAGTGTGACCTCTGTGGAGTCAGATTCATCCAAAGCTCCGAGAACTATTTCAGCCGTTCAGAAAGTGCGGAGGCAGACACTTCTGAACCTCTGACACCAACACAAAACAGTGGGGAAGAAAAGTTGCATGCAGAAGGAAATGCAATGTCTGTGGCCAGTGAGGCCTACATGGAGCACAGAAACACAGAAGAACACACAAATAACTATGCTGCCTACAGACACTATGCTGAGTTTTTTAAGAGAAAGATAGATCCAATAATACATGATGGACTGGAAGCAGTGGAGGCCATTATAGAAAGGGATTACACCCGAGACCATTTAGCATATAAAGAAGGTTCCAACTTACGGCAGAGGAAAATCAAAGAGAATATTAAAAAAATTTCAGATGCAGTAGAGGAAATCTATGAGAAGAAAGCCTGGGCTAAAGGTAGGACCTTTCTAGTTATCTTTGAACAATTTATTATGTCATTTTCTTGGCCAAACTGCTAGACTTGGCAAAACTCCATTTGAAAATCTTGATGTGGTCAAAAGAAAGGTATTTCCAGGTATTTCAGGTAGCTAAGGAAAAGAAGAGCTGAGAGAGCTGGAAGTACTGAAAATATATTCTAAACTCTTCCAACTTAATGAATTACATAGTAGAACTAAAGTGAATAGTAGTTAATTTTTATAGATAATTACATGAATTTCAACCACATGGTCAGTTGTACTGTGTTCTCTGAACGTATACAGTTTTACAGCAACTTTGCACTTTTACTGACAGGTTATCTTTACTAATTTTTCTATTGTTTCTACTGTTTCTTATTTAATTCTGCTAGCCATAGTAATTCGGATATGCAGGGGTAGCCTGGTAGGAGTACTTGGAGTCTTTGACTAAGGATATCTCTGATTATTCTGCCCTTTAACTTGTAATTTTGCTAGGGCTGAACAAAAGTGGTTACTTAACCACAAATCTGTGGTGTGTCAGGTACTCAAAGGCAACACTGATATTTAAAAAGGGTTAGCAAATTATGGTGCTTGAGATACATATTTTGATATTAGATTTTTTTCCCCTCTTATATGCTTAATGCCTTATTCTGCTGATTTTTGCAAGCAAAATTGAATTAGTGAATTAGTGTCTTAGAAGCAAAATTGTTTAGTATACTTGCTTTGGGAAAGTGACAACTTAAATCTTAACATTGTTACTGGCTTCAGTCATAGAAATCCACCAATCCTGTCAAGTTGTCATTTTGTCTTTGATGTCTGACAGTAGTTAAAACCTGTAGTGTGTGATATGTTCATCAGCTCTGATCAGAGAAATGTGTTAAATTTGTAACTAAATTTTGGGTTGTGCTTTCCACATGTAAGCTTTCCACTCCTAGTGGAAAGTTTTACATATGGATGAGGTCCATGAACTTCAGCTTATTGTTTACTTGGCTTCCTGCTCAGTGAACCATGATAGTGATCAATAAGATGTATATAGTAGGCCTAATTAGGTAATAGTGGGTTTCGTTATGACAATTGCTTGATGAATGTTACCTTGTTCTACTCAGTGAAAATATATATAGAGAAATAATTTGTCTCTGAGATTACTTTTCCTTCTCTTTATAACAGGCATTTTTTAAGTTCTTTGTGGTGCAGTTCAGCAAAGGCTGCAGCATTTTAGGTCCATATTTTACTTTGATTTGTATCATTTCAGAGACATAATGAAAGTCAGGAACTTTATAACCCAAAAATAAAGTGGAATGTTTTCAGGATTCAGTTGCAGCTCAAAAAGGGCAGCACAAGGTTGTAGAACTTCTGCTCTTACAGTGCTAGTAGTGTTGATTAGAAGGGGGATTAATACATGCATCATCTTCATCCACATTAGTGAATTATCCCCCACATGGGATCACTGGTGACCATGACTTCAGGGTTTGCAGCATCGTCATCCCACATGGCTCTGTGTAACTTCATTTTGTGCCTGGCTTTAGCTGCTGTCCATTTCTCAGCTAAGTGTTCTCACAGAGTGTTAATTGTGCTCCATTTCAGCTGAAGAAGTAATAACCACACAAGCCAACAAATTGGTTCACACCGTTGATGATGCTCGTAAGTGGCTGAAGCAAATGGACTCTCACAGGATAACAGAAGAAGGTATGTTTTAAAATTGCACAGCTTTCTGTGCCCACTGTCCAGTAGTGGTCTCTAAGCATCACTTTAGTCTCCCACTCAGCAGCATTGGGGATATTCACTGAGTGCCTTTGAGAGGCTCTCCCACAGGGGCACTCTAGAAAACACGAGATAACCAGGCTTTTCTCAGTGGCTCCTCAAAACAGAGTAGCTTGGGTGCAGGGTGGCCAGAGAGGAGCAAGCCTTCTCCCTGGGCCCTTGGTGGATCTTAGCCTGATAAAGGATGCTTGTGTTTGTTTCTTTTATTTTACCTTCCATTTCTCTTGGCTTCATATATAAAGTAGCATACATTGATGCACTCTATTGCATCACAGATCCCCAAGGACAAGTCTAAGACTTCATTGTGCCTCCCTGAATGTTCATGTTTAAACATATATTTAGGTGATGGAATTGCAACAGTTGCAGAAATAGGCAGCAATTAAGTGATTGCACTTAAAAAAGGGACTATATGTAAAGCATTAAAGTAACTCAATTTTAGAAAAAATAAAGCCTTGTGTTGCCTCTTCCTTTTCCAGCAGATACAGTTAACAGGAGTGGAGGTGGTCTTGTAGTCTCAAAAGCAACGTTATAGTCTGTCTTAGAAGTCAGCAAGGAAATGTAGTGTCTGCTGAAACTGAATCTTGAAAGAGAGGTGAGACAGACTTCTTAGAAAAGTCAAAGGAAATAACAATAGAAACAGATTTTCAGTGTGAAAATTAATTACTAGAGCAGCAAGTGGCTTAGCAGTCACTGCTTCACTGCTTTGTTGCAGAGCTCTTAAGCACATTGTCATATTAAGCTAAATACTTCTTAAACATGATTATGCACATATGAAGGTATATTGCTGACATATAAAATAGCAATGACAGCTTGTCATGCTGTTAAGAGAAAAAAGTGTTGGGGTTTTCCATTCTGCATTAATTTATTGGTTTTTTAGGCTTGGTGCACGATAAAGACTTGGAAAATGAAGTGGAAGATGAAATTATGGCTTTTGAAGAACTTGTCCATAAAAAACGCTCAAGGAAAAAAGGAAGACATGGGAAACTATAATTTGAAAAATTATTCCAAATGGCTATTTTATCTTCTTAAGAATCTAAGTTTAGAAAGAAAAATTTAAAAAAAAAACCAGGGGGATGGGATCAGAAATCAGAAGAGTCTGAAGAAAAAGAGCAACTTACGCTCTTAGGTGTTTTATTTTGGTGTTTTTTTATTACTTGTATCATGTCAGAATAATTACCTATGTTATGATAATGTAATTGTTAAAACCTATGACTGGACCAATTTCCTTTCAAACCTATCTGATAGCTTAAAAGTAACAAAAGCCAAAGAAACAAGTGGAAAAAAATATTAATGTTCTGACTTATCTCAGGGGTACTTTTACACTCATTCTTTTTTTTTCTTCTTCCTTGTAAACTTGCATCATCGTTTTTCTGAGCTAGAATCCTCAGAAAAATAGATTGATAATTTCTCTGATTTTAAGAGTCTTGGTATGTTTAGAACTTTTTGAGTCTTCAGTGAGATATTTACAGTATCCCTTCTTTCTATTTTTATAGACGAGAAATCTCTAAACACATTCATATTTCTGACAGTGTGTATTCTTCTGATTAGATAGGTATGAAAGTTAGGAGTTGTCTTTATTTGATAAAGTTTTGATATAAACGTCTACCTGCACCTATTGAAAAAATGGATCATCTTAATTTTAAAGAATGTTACACATTTTAAGTGCTTTGCAAGGTTTAATTGTAAGGCTAAATTGATACATTTTTGTAATGTATAATATTTTTATAAAATCTGTAAAATTTTTTAAATCACTTCATCTTGTCTTATTTTTTGAATGCTTTCTGAAAGCCATAGTGACTGTGTGAGTGAGATTTGTAAATTGGGTCCAGAGTATCAGTTCATTCTGATGGGATCTCAGTGTGTCCAGCATACTGTAGTATCTTGGTTTTGGCTGGGATAGAGTAGGTGGTATAGTGCTGTGTACTTGAGTTCAGGATGAGAATAATGTTGACAACGCACAGATGTTTTGGTTGTTGCTGAGCAGTGCTTACCATAGGCCAAGGACTTTTTGGTTTCCCATGTTATGCCAGAGAGCAGGTGCACAAGAAGCTGGGAGGGAGTGTGGCCAGGACAGCTGACGCCAGCTGGCCAAGGGGACATTCCACAGCATAAAACATCTTCTCAGCACATAAACTGGGAGGAGGTGGACAGGAGAGGCCGATCGCTGCTGGGGAAGGGCTTAGCATCAGTCGAGGGAGTGAGCATTTGTGTTGTGCATCACTGTTTTTCTTGGGTTTTATTCCACCCTCTCCTTTTCATCTTCTTTTTCATTAAAATTGTTGTTTTAATGGTAATTATTACTGCATTTGTCTTAATTTCAGTTATTAAACTGTTCTTATCTCAACCTGCAGGTTTTACCCTTTCTTCTCATTCTCCTCCCCATCCCACAGGGAAGGTTGGAGGGTGAGTGAGCAGCTGTGTGGTAATTGGTTGCTGGCTGGGGTTAAACCACAACATGTAGTCTGCTTTAGTAACCTTTTTAATTAAAACATTTATGTGTTATACATAATTAGAGTATTATTTAGTTATTGAAATATTTTGCCTTTAAAAGGTTTCTTCTTTGTATACATAACAAATTGCTTCAATAATTACCTTTTGTCAAAAACGTAATCATTATTATGCTCAGTGTTGTGGAAATGGGACACTTTACATGGGTAAAAATGAAATGCTGTCAAGGGGAGAAGTTTGGGGAAGGCACCCTCCCCCTCCCAGGCTCTCTTAATGTTTTCTTAATCACCCTCAAGTACTCTCGGGTTAAGGGTTAAGCAGGAAAGGGAGTTCAAACATCATTTCATAGGGGGAAACCCCTATGTCTGACCAAGGTCTTGTTTTAACTTGCAGGAGAACAAGGTGTAAACACTTGAGTTAATTCAGTTGGGTTTCTATGATCAATTTGGTTAGTACATTTTTCAGGGTTTTGTTCATTCTGTTTTTACTTTCCCAGAGCTCTGGGGATGCCATGGGGTGT
>VYXF01009055.1:0-16677 GCA_013397295.1 Polioptila caerulea | reverse complement strand
CTTGGCCAGCATGGCCGGCGAGCTGCCCCAAAGTGTCATCAAGAGAATAATCCGCCAGATCGGCCTGCAGTGCGCTGCCAAGGGACAAAGCCTCTCGGAAACCTTGGTGGCCTTCATGGTAAGCGCGGAAGGAAGCTGGCACGGGGCTGGCAGCAGCTGAGGCCTTCAGCGGTGACCCGAGCTTGGAAATACCTTGGTTTCCAATTGCCTGCAGTGAGGTGTTTTAAAGGGGCATTCAGCGACATCTAGTACAGGGTCCTAAAACTCTGGAAAATTTATTCCTCTGAAATCTTATGTGAATATAATGCTCCAAAAAAGCTGCCGGTCCTGAGTCCCGCAAACTCTCTGGACTCCAACTCAGAGCTCTTTCTCAGTTTTCTTCTGCAGGCAGATAAACCATTGTTTTCTTTCAGAAGTGAAAAAGAGAAGTGTTACCAAGTTTTAATAATGTTTCTTCACACTCTCATAAATGAACGTGTGATGCATAAGTGAATGTTTAATGCAGCAGCTATATTTGTTCTTCACGTTTGCCTCCTCCCTCTCTTGTGATGGATAATTTTGTTCGTTTCTCTGCTCAGACAGGGCCAGGCAGTATAAATGGGCTGAATATTTGAAGGAGTGGGCTCTAATCCCACTTAAAGTGAAAATTTAATGGAATCAGTCTCAGTATTGTCCTTAGATAACTAGAAGTATCCTGAAAACATTTTACATTTTGGCTTCTCTTAGGAGACACAGCACTGCTGCAGAATATAGTCTGAATGCGCCTGCAAAGGTGGGTCTAAAGCAAGATGGGCTAAATTCCTTTTTTATTGATGATCAGTTCCTGATAAACTTGTATATAAATGTAAATGGTTCACAGCATTACTAATAATGTCCTTTTTTTTCCCCTAAAGGTGACACTGCAGCTTTAGAAAATAGATAGGGCTCAAAAGCAGTATTAATCAATTAAGCAGGAAAATTTTAATGAGTAAAAAATTCGTACAAGTGGCTGACAAGACACCCAGCATGAACACCAATTGCAAACATGCACATATTTTTCTGCATGCAGAATGCTATGGGTTTTTTATTTAAATGGTAAATGTTTATATCGATGCACATAACACCAATTTAGAAGTTTATAAACAACCATGATGGATTTTCAAAAAAATGTTACTTAGGAAAATATTTTTCCAAGTAATTTTTAAAGGAGCAATATTTAAATATTTGTATCACAAAAAGATTTTTTTCTTCATTTGTGCCTGAGAACTGAGATGGAAACTGGTGAGATGTGAAATGAAGTAATTTTGTTTCATTGTCAAACACTGAAATGGATAAAAAAGAATAGTAAAGAAATAGCAAATGCATCTAAGATTTTTCAGAAAATAAAAAGTGAGTTGCAAAGATGATATTTTGAGATGTAAATTAGTACCTTTCTTTTGGCACTCTCCAGGTGAAAGCTGTTGTTTTAGATCCAAGAAATGACTTTAATATGGATCGAATCCTTACAGAAAACGACATGCGGGATCTTATCCAGGTAATTCTGACTTGATGTTGAGAGTCAGTACTTATCTAAGACTATAGCATTATTTGCTCTCTGTTCCTGTAACTGAAATGACATGAACACTTCCAAAATTTTAGTGCTACTTTATTCTCATGGCTCTGTAGCTAAAGACTGGACTATGTTTCCATAAATAGATGCCTTAGAAAAGCTTTATGTGGTAAAGAATGGTAGCAAGGGGGACAGAACAGCTGTTGTGAAACCTGTAGTAGTTCACTATCTGTTCAGATTTTTCCCCAGAGATGAGAAAGAACTCATTTCTCTGACTCTCCTTTTTAGCTCTGTGTTACCAGACTGCTTGACACAACAAACCCATCCCTAAGCACAATTAAGATGCAAGTTTACTTTGATATGAACTATGCAAACCGAGGTAATTTCAAATATGTTTTCATAGAAGTTGATGCTGACTTTATAATTTAATAGTAGTAATTACTGTTAAATGAATACTGGCAGTAAAGCAAAATAAAAATCCTGGGAGAAATTTACTGAATAGGAGTCTGATGTTTCAGTGTGGATATAGTAGGGAAAAATGTGCATTAGATTTGAGAGTACACTCTTCTCATGCTGAGAGAGTTACTGAATATAATGTATTAGGTTGCTTGAGGACAATTACACTTTCAGGTTCAGTGGTTAGCTACCTCCAGCAAGAAAAGCTTGCACCTGCACCTGTGTGTCTGAAGGCACTCAGAACTCAGTATTTTATCAATATCCCTAATTGGGAGATTTGACTGATCTTGAACAATCAGTTATGGTTTTAACTGAGTATGTTTTTGTCTCATCAGCAGTAATTTCATATGGTCTGAGAAAGAGAATGTGAAAATAAAATGAGATGGGGAAAATGCCTCTGCTGTAAATGTAATTTCAGATCTCAAAGGGACACTGGAGGCTGGCTGGGAAATAGAAGACACAGAACAAGAATAGATGTGAAAAAAGCATTTCTCTGTGTGGAGATAATGAATAGATTCCTGTTAGCATGGATTAAAACCAGAAATTAGCAACACTGGGAGCTGCTCCTAAATCCTCTGAACTCTATAAGCTCAGTAACTCCAGCAAGTATATGAGATCCTGAGTGGTATTCAGACTTGGGCATGTAACTTCAGGTGTGTTTGAAATATGTGTGTATGTAAGTTAGGTCCTCCTGCAGTCAGAGAAGTCCAGAGAACCAGAGACTTGCTGTTTAATTTGGCCTGAACAGTTCTCAGGACTCTACTGACTGATGTTAGTCATGCTAATTATAATCATGTTTAACTCTGCTGGTTTTAATTCTAGTGGTGTGGTACTATGACTATCTCTTCCATGTACCTGTGTTTCAGAAACCTTAAGTTGGTGCTCTGACTGTGGAAATGATTGCACCCTGTGTATAAGCCAAATTTCAAAGAATTTAGATAGCACTTTCTAAGTGTCCTTCTCTCCTAGATGAATTACTGAGTGAGCGGGAGCGTGTTCTGGAAGGAAAACTGGCTCCTGTGGTTAGAGCTATCACAGAGAGTAGTCCACGTGTACAAGATGAAATGGAGAATGTGTATCAAAAGATCGTTACCTATGTGCTGCTGAGATCTGGCCTGGGATCCCCAACAGATATTGAGACTGTCAGGGAGGTAACAGGTCAGTAAACTCCCACCTGTGAAACTGGGCTTTTCTTCTTGGAAAATAAAATTTCACCTTCTCTTCACTGATATTTAGATACAAACGCGGTAAACTGTGATGAATGCTTACTATCCAAACTGTCACTGCTCAGCCTTGAAGTGTTAATTTCCCATAAATTTCCCATGCATTTGTTCAGGAGAGGCTATTGTTGCTTATTTAATGATTTTCTTTCCTGTTCCCTCATATTGAGGCTTTTCTCCCACTTTGTAATGCTTATAGCTGCCTTGCAGAGTGTGTTCCCCCAGGCAGAGATGATTACTTTCATCTTACTCAGTAAGAAGGACAAAGAACAACAGCTGAAAGATCTTGCCATGCTAGTCACAGGAATTCGTTTGTACAACAAGCAGTGCCAGAAGGGAGGAAGCACCATTGATGACCGTAAGTAAACATCTGCATTTGAGCTGTGTATTCCCAGTTCATTCCTCCTGGACTGCTTCACTGGAGCTGCTCCAATAATTTCCCATCTCAGGGAGGTCTGTTGTTGGTATTGGTATTTTACAAATAAGGATACTGAGAATTGAAAATTGTCCAGATTCTCTCAGGTAACCCACGTCAGTTGAAGCAACGGAGTTGCATCTACTATAAAGCAAGTTTTCTCACATTCCTTGACTTGACTGTGATATTTCCACATCTGTAATTCTAAATATTTGAAACAACCTGACTAGTGAGATAGGGTAGTTGGATCTGATTCACAAATATTTGGAAATGCATAAATAAAAGGACAAAATTTAGGAATCAGAATTTCATTGGAGACCATTATGCTCAAATATTGCACTTTAACCAATTGATAATGATTTCAGTAATGCTTTTTGTACATATTTTGTACTTACTCTATGTGAATAGTGCCAGACATCCTGAACGAAGCCATTCCGTCGGCTGCTCGGACTCTGGAGGAACGGCTGAATTCCTGCCGGCTGCTGGCCCACCGCTACACGGCCCTGCTGGAATCCATGCAGGAAGAGCCCCGCAGGTACTCCCACCTCAGCTTTCTGAAATTAAGAGAAGCACTATTCAACGTGAGACAGTACGAAGCCTTCCTTGGCATCCTTCAGGTGAGATATCATCGTGTTACATCCTGGGGATTTTACTGCAGATGGAATGTCTTCAAGTTACCTACTTGCATAGGACAGGCATACAAGAAAAACTATTTGGGATAAATGAACTAAAATAAAATATATGTATAGGTAAAGAACCATAGATTGCTTAGGTTTAAACATATCTTTAAAATCATTGAGTCCAACCGTTAACCTATTAGCCTGGCACTGCCAAGTCCACCATTAAACAGTTGTTTGCATACTGATTCTCTGCCCCAAAAGGCATGAGAGAAAAAATCTCCTTGATCAATCCATAAAACATCTCAGTTTTAGTCTGCAGACACCCCCAAAATGTATAGAGTCATCAAAAATCTTTGAAGAATACAATTTAAATTCTTGTTTTGTTAATGAAGAGCTTTTCATTTGTTTTTTGAGAAACTGCAGTTTTTTATTAGTCTTTCCTGTGTAAGGCATTGAAAAAGTTGGAGTTTTTTTTGTTGGTAGTTTATGTGTGAGTGAAGTGCCTGAATACCTGAACATTTAAGGAAAAATGTATTTTGTGGAAAGCTACATTTCATTCCCTTAAACAATTGTTCTGAAAATAGTTGAATGAAGAGGCCCAGGTAAATTCTTATTAGTAAATCCGTGGTTTTTGGAGTATGATATGTCTTACCTGGAGTTCTCTTTCCAGTCTAATGCAATTACAAGTGCTCAAGAAGTTGAATCGTTGAATGTTCAATTTGATGCAGCAGTGATGGTATTGAAAAACACAGTGCAGGATAAGACTTCTGTAGAGTCCAAAGAAGTTTTTGTAAGTATTATGAATGGAAAACCCATTACTTCTTCAGTAGAAAAAAATATTAAAATAAGATACTTTGTTGGTCTGTTTTTGAATAGTTTATGTTTAGAAAGAGGATACATATTTTTTCTCTATTACAATATCATGTGATTTTTGAAGGGGCAACTAATAGACTTGTTCTTATGGTAAGAAAAAGACAAGGTACAAAAAGGAAGCAAAGGAATGAAATTTTATTTTACTGTAGGTGTCTTGAGTTATTTGTCAGTATTTGCAGATTTACAATGATATCTTCATATTTGTGTAAATATTCTTTTCTGTTCCTTGCAGAAACCCTAAGAACATAATGATTGCAAAAAAACAGCACATCAGAGTGTGATTCTTTTAAAGTTCCCTCAGATAGCAATCCCTGTAATTACAGTATGAGTCACTGATATAATTTTTCTAAAAAAAATGGGTTTCTGTGATGGGGGTGTCAGCTTCTTTTCCCCTCCCAATAGCTTCTGAACCTGTTGGCAAGTTTCAGTCACATTTGTCAGAGTACAAAGATCTTGAAATATGTCATTTTCTGCAAGTTTTGGGGGGGACAAAAAAATAAAAAGCAACTAGAGACACACAATTAGGGCCTTACCAGGATCAGATCTGAAATGGTTTGTGTGCTCTCTGGCTAGTGAGCAGCCACTGAAGGATTGATGTTCTGTACTGGTGCACCCTTGGCTGGGAGCTACAGGACGTGGGAAGGAGGTATTGGGGGGAAAGGGAATGAGTGCTGTGAAGTACAGGTATTATGAGGGAGGCTGCTTGATGAGCCTGTGAAAACCTGCGATTATTACGCTGACATGTTATAAAGGAAATTTATTCATGGGAGAGAAATATGCTAGAAACTAGTTTCATTTGCTTTTCGTGTAAGAGCTCATTATTTTCTGTGATTTGATTATNGGGAAGGAGGTATTGGGGGGAAAGGGAATGAGTGCTGTGAAGTACAGGTATTATGAGGGAGGCTGCTTGATGAGCCTGTGAAAACCTGCGATTATTACGCTGACATGTTATAAAGGAAATTTATTCATGGGAGAGAAATATGCTAGAAACTAGTTTCATTTGCTTTTCGTGTAAGAGCTCATTATTTTCTGTGATTTGATTATCATTCCAATTCCTTGTGGTTAGCTGCTGCACTAGCATGCAGTTTCATACATATTGTAGGTTATTTTTCAACATTCTAAGCTAATTATTCAAAAGCAAAATAAAACCTACTGTGGAGGAAAAGGAAGATCCTGACCCCCACCTACTCAGGCTATTTTTTACACTTCCCATAAGAGCCTACAAGCTGGAAACTCATGGGAACAGCACTTTAGCTGAGTGATCCAAGGTTCAATTTATGTATGCTTTTGGTTTTATAAACCAGATGTTCTCATTTGGAGAACATTTTCCCCTCTTGTTCAGCTACTCAAAGCAGTTTTTCTCCTATGTCTTTGTGGGGCTTAAGTGACTGATACACCTTACCCTTTTCCCTAAAAGCTGCCTATTGCTGTTTGCTGCCTTCCTAGAATTTTTTTCTCTTCTAGTTGGTTATTTTATCTTCTCTGCTGAAGACAGAACACATAATGTAATTTGATTTCAGATCCTTTTCAGGTAGAGATTTTTCTATTAACACAGCATTTAAATAACTTTTCTTGTCTTCGGCTTGTTGCTGACAAGCTGGATCCTCTACAAAGGTAGAGAAGCAGGGCATTTTCTCTTTTAAAAGCATAGGATAAGGCCCATATTTGTAGTGAACATTTCTTTTAGGAAAAATAGTACATTTCATTAATATTCTTTGTTTATTTTATTAAGAAGGTTTTTGATCTTCCTTTAGTTTCTTCCATTTTTGTAACCATAACATTTCCACAGCATTAGCAATGCTGATGAATTCCAGAGCTGGCTCTGTTGGCTGCTCTTATGATAATGTTTTAACATGCATAAAATGTGTGGTTAAGTGTACATTTCAGATTGTTTGAATCTCTTCCTGTAAATGTTCTCTGTGTGTTCAGATGTAACAGAGCACGTTTTATGTCACTGTCATTGAAGACAGCATTTAAACTTAAAGCTTTTAGGCTGCTTGTTTGTGTGCCTACATCTGTGTGCCAACAGCATGTCCATGCTGGGAAGGGCAGCCTCCAGTTTTGCCCTGAACCCTGGAGCACTCTAAAGGGGCCTGGACCCCCTTCATTTGACACACATGATGGCCTGGGGGCTGTGGTACCAACTCACTCTGGAAGAAGGGCAGACAAAAGAACAAAACCTGATAGTTTGTATATAGGTGTGGTTTTACCTACTTTGGTAATTCATCAGGTGTGTTCCTTCTGGTGCTTCCTCCTGTACACCATATTTTCAGTTATAAAACTGTACTGTCAGTGAAGTGCTAAACTCAAAGCATGGTCAAAGAGTACATTTATTTGAGAAGGGCTATGGAGTAAAATATAGGAAAGTACTATTCCTGCCTGTGGGTTGACATGCTGGATATACTTGCTTTAGGCATATGTGATGGAAGCTCCTCTTACAGTGTTCCTGAGTTCCCCTGGAGTTTCTGGTTGCTGAAGGCCTTGGAGATCAGCCCTGCTTTGTTCATAGCTGAGATTGTTGTGCACAGTGCTTGGGTTACGCTGTAGACAAAAACAAATCTGCATTTCAGATCATTTTCTTTATGTTCTAGCCTCTGTTTATGGAACTTTCTAAGCTTTGGACCAGCTTTCAGGATGAAATGCTGCTGCTAAGTTTCCTCACAAATATGGCTGACAATTTACAACAATTCTTGGAAATCCAATCACAGCTTTTTCCAGAGGAAATGCTAAAATCTCTTCTGGAAGGAGTGACTGTGAAAAGTGATGAGGAAAGGATAAAAGAAACCATGGGTATGGAAAGTTGAAACTTTTTGGTTTTCCTTAGTTTCCCATGATTTTATAGTTTAAATTTTCTTTACAATAAGTGCTTTACAGAAGGTGCTATATATTGATTTTTTTAATACTCAGAACTGGCACAGTAAATTAAAATAAGGCTTGTAGGGTGTAGATTTACATTTTCCTGTAGTGTAGCTTGGGATTTTATTTTTACATATAAAATTAAAATAGAGCTTCTAGATACAAGTATACCATACAAAGATGGCAGAATGACCAGAGGATGTTTATAAATTTTTGTAAAAATTTTTGAAGTGTATTTAAGTCTTTTTATACCTTTCGGAACTTTGGAAATTGAGGGGTAGGGTATAAACAAAATAATTTAATATAGCTTTGGTTACCAGAAGAGTTTGTTTATAAGATGGTATCCCTAGGAACCAAGTTTTATGCCAGGGAGTTTGTAATGCATGGGTGGGTGAAAACAAAATCAAAGAATAAAATATTATCTTCCTGTTGCTGTCCCATGTTTTCAAAGAAAACTAATGCTACTAAAGAAGGTTCTCACAGGACTGATTTTCAGTAGGTTCTCTTTCAAGGCAGGACTAAAGTTTGGCTTTTGGGATCTGTGCACTGCAGGTCATCCTCTGAAAACCAGAGTAATCTGGTCATCCTGTGATATTATTAGCTTTTAGACATGTCATTTTTAATATTGAAATCCTTCCTTTGTGTTATCTTTTCTTAGGAACCAGAGTGGATGTTTCTGATTTCAAGAACCAAGAATGGCTTTTTCCAGAGACTACTGATAATTTTGATGAGTTGCTAATCCAGTACCATGGTTTCTGTGCACATTCAATTGGTGTGAAAGGTATCACTCTACCAGGTATGCTTTGTAGTTAGACATTTCCCATACTATATATTTACACAAGGATTAGGAAAAATGTAAAGGCATTCTGAATGCATCCTCTTATGTCAAAGCTGGAATACTGTTTTTCCACACTTGCAATTTTCACCCCAGATAACTTTTTTCCTTGTTAAAGTATCTTTTTTAAATACACAAATAAACTGCCTTTAGCAGAAGGCGGGAGAGCTTGAAGAGCAAGCAGAGGCAGAAACAAGATGGGATGGATCAATGTTTCTTCCTGCTGTATGTGCATCTGTATAACCTACACTGCAGCTGAATACTGCTTTGGTTACTGCTGTTAATGTGCTGTAATGCCAGCATAGGGAAATGGCCATTCCTTCTATTTTGTGTATCCATAATGTTGCAAACATAGCCATTCGTGCCTACCTCATAGGTATTTTTAAATAGTCATGACAAAGCATGAAAAATTTTTCCTGAAAATAATGCAAAAGTTCACTTGATTAAGTCAACTAATCCTAGGAATTTTTGGTCTCTCTAGACTCATTTGTCTTGAAAGTTAGCCTTATTTCAATGGTCCTATTTCGTGTTTTCTGTCTCCCTATCCTTTTCAGAACCTGTCCATATAGATTTTTTTTTAAACCTACAGGAGTTTGGATGAAAATATGGCCATTTAATTGTCAGTAGTAAAGAACAGATATTTTAATGGCAGTGTAATTTACTTACACTTACTTAGTATTGCACATGAGAACAGCTGTCCTAAGCTGGACTGAAGGTCTCTCTAGCCCTGTATCTGATTACTGCACATGGACAGTCAGAGTGATCTTTCCTTAATTATATCCTTCCTTGTTCTAGCAGTTAGTGGTTATGGGATTTCCTCTGATTAATGTTGAGTCTGTAACCTTCTGTTGAATAATCCTTCAAAGAGGTTTTTCATTTATCTAATTGATTTTGGAATCCATCTAGAGTTTGTCATGGGATATTCTTATTCTCAAGAGCCCCACAATTATAATTATATATGCTATGAAAAGGTACCTCTTGTTGAGATGGTTTTAAGCTCTGGCTTGATAATTTCCTTCTGTTAGG
Source organism: Polioptila caerulea (assembly GCA_013397295.1). Lineage (NCBI taxonomy): Eukaryota > Metazoa > Chordata > Aves > Passeriformes > Certhiidae > Polioptila > Polioptila caerulea. Next base: position 6,848 of record VYXF01009055.1, on the reverse strand, counting down.
AAAATTACTAAATAGTAATTTTATATTGCACACAATTAATGGTTTTATAACCCCCTATCATATTATTTCTTTTTTCTTTTTAATGCTGAGGAGGCTTCTTTCTTTAACCTCTCCTATGAAAAGTATCACCAGCCTTTGATCACTCCTAGCTCCCTTTTACTTTTTCTGTTGTGTTGGAACAAAATGCATTACTACAAATGTAGCCTACAGGTTGTTATAATGTTGGTTTTCTTCTCTTCCTTTGTTTGCACACTAATAATTCCTTTTTTGACTGAGTGTTTTCAAGGCACTGTCTATGATGATTCTGGTCTTTCCTGAGCAATGACATCTGAAGCACAACCTGCCACTGTCCTTAAAATCAGTTTGTGTTTTCCTATATAAGTTATTTGGCCTTTATTGACACTTCATTTTCTCTGTGAATTTATTGTTCAGGTGCTTTATCTGCTTCTTCAGTTAATCTCAGTGTTGTGCCCTTTGGTATAAATGCACTACTGATCTGCAATCAGATATTTGCTGGAGATTTTAGGGGAAATATTTGAGGGTAGAGACTGGTTTGTAATGCCTTTTCTATATGTGCTTTATCTGTTGTTTTTCTGAGACATGCACCTAAGGCATGCTGGGTATGAACTGATCAAAAACAGCTTTACTGACCTAACAAAATACACTTCTCTATATTTAAAAAAAAAGCTTGCTTTCAAGGGTTTATACTGAGTTCAGAAAAAGAAAGAAGTGAAACAAACTTGAGGGAAACAAAGAATCTTGATTACAAATGTCTTTTGTATTGGATATCATACTGTTCTATATTTTAATTTGTGGAGCTTATTTTGGGTTGCTTTTCTTCTCATTTTTAGGAAATCCTGCTATTGGAATTTTGAAGCACAAGGGGAAATATTATGTTTTCAGTTCAAAACAAGCTGCATACCTCTTTGCTCAAGATCCAGATAAGTTCATTCAATTGAATGTAGAAAAAGCAAAAAAAAATGCAGAGCTAATTCAACTGCTTGAGCTCCGTCATCAGTTTGAATACCTTGTTCCACATGCACAGGTACACACTGCCTGTGCCTCCTGCTGAACAGCTGCTGGGTCACTGGTGTGTCCTTTCTAAAAGAAAACACATGATACCTATCTTTAGGAAAGAAGTAAAATCCTCTGCCTGTCTGAAGGTCCATCTTTTCCAGGTCTTCAGAGCGTTGAAGAAACGTTTCTACTTAATGTCATTCTCACCTTATCATAGGAGAATATGTAGATCCAAAGCATTCTGGCAGTGATAAAAGCTGTTATTCCATAGCCTAGACAGGTCTTATGTCTGATGTTTCTTTTCCTAATTTTTGCAAAATTAGCTTAAAAGACCAGTAAATAAATGCAACAGAAGATATGTCAGACATCATGTTAACTGGAGCTTTAGCTTAGCAGTCCATCCATGTGTGCTGGATGAGGGTGTAGTGGTGTCTGGGGACAGGAGTTATGGAACACATTACAAAATAAAAGGAGAGTCATCAATAATGAATCTGATGGTGTTACTATATGAAATTCAAAGACTTGACTTGGATTTATAGACAACATTCTCTATGATCCACTTGTGGATTTTAGATCCCTAGCAGTGGAAAGAATGTAGTCTTGAACTGGCCCTTAGTTTGAAGCACAGTTTTTATCCCAGCTATAGCAGAGATGTGTGCACTTCTCCCAGTTATGATTTGTGATTTTTAGTCCATTCATGAAGACAAACTGAGGTGCCTGTATCATAAAATACTGGTGGTGGTGGGACCCTTTTTTCCCAAAATCCAACAATTAAGCACTCACGAGGTAGGCAGGAGCCTGCAACTCAGCTGTGGCCTCTGCCTCAAGGATTTTCTGTCAGAAATTAAATCCATCAGGTGCTTAATATTTTCTTTTTTGTGGGGGCATGGGGAACAAAAATACTGTTGAATGTCAAAATAATTATCCACTTGTGGTTTGCAGGTCTCTCTTTGCTTTTAAAAAGTAGCATACCCGTATACTATTTCTCTGTATTCTTCTCAATGCCTTGCTTGGCTTTGGTTGTTTCTTTTCATCCAGGCCAGAAATGCAAACAGAAGTTCAATGAAACCAACCCCAAAACGTGACAGTGGTACTCAAACTGACACTCATATCTTGCCTCCAACTATTGTGAGATCCTATGAATGGAATGAATGGGAACTGAGAAGAAAAGCTATAAAATTGGTTTGTACTGTTACTACCAGATTTTCATCATTAGTAACAAATTTGAGAAGAAATTATTCTTTTATTCCTTGAAACTTTAATCTAACCTTTTATTCAAAGACATACACTTCCATTACAACTAGTTCAATTTTTTTTGTCTAGATATTTTCTCTCCTTATTTCTAGACTTCTCTCACTTCTTCCACATTTTTCCCTGTTTTTTAGAGCAGTGCTTCCACTGCTATATCTATTAATTTCAAATTTTTCCATTGCCTTCTTTATGTAATAAAGGTTTGTTGTTTTGAATTGAATTGCGTTGAATATTAAGGTTGTTCTACATTCAAATCAATTTAATGGGTTGAAGATACTACTATATAGTTTTTTTGTGAAAAAAAGTCAGAGCATATGTTTGTCATACTATCAGGATTTCCTGATGGATTGCAAGCCACAGTCTGTCCATAGAAGGTTGACCACATGTAAATAAAAACTTTTAAAGTAACTTTTAAAGATTTTGAAGCTTCTTTCTAGGGTTTGCCAGCACATGTAGTTGTCAAGGTATAGCACCTGATTTTCACAATTCAATCAAAATGACCAACTTGTGAGTACAGGGAATATTGCAATTAACAATATCAACTGAACATGCAATACTAAAGGGTTTTTTTTTCTTCTGTGAACAGATGCGCTGTGGAGGCCTGTGGTCTGCTGGGTAGCCTATTTCCTTTCTGTTTTTCTTTTTGCCATGAAATCTCTAATATTATAAAAGGAAACCAAAATTTTGGACTGAGGAGTCTTGCCAGTGTTGATAGCTCATAAAGGATTCGAAGCAATAGCTGTTACTGAGGTCTATAAAGAAGCCAATTAGGTTTGCAAGGAGCCTAGCTAAAAGCCTCTTTTGCTTCTGTGAGGGACAGAAGTACATAAATAAACATAAGATGTGGTCAGTGGCTCTTCAGCATAAGCAAAAGTGAATATTTTCCAATATCTGGTCATGAAGACCATTCACAAACAAATTTGTAGCCCATTAGTTTGAAATATTTAGAGAAAGTACTTTAAAGTACTAAGGGTGTTTTGGCCTCAGCTGTCCAAATGTGAGATTAGTGATGTGGAGCTGAAAGAAAAAATCCCAGATGGAAGCAAATGTGCTTTGACTATGCTAATTTGTAATATGGAGGTGATCAAATATTTAATATCGAAGTGATAAAATAACAGAAATAGTTTACCTGTGCATCAATGAGTTTGATACTTCAGGGAAGCATCAGACATATTTGTGGGTTTTGTTAGAGGATGAGCTCTCATGCCTTTGGGGTTTTTGTGTTGCTCATACTTAGCCAAAAAGCTTGTAGTGGTATGAAATATTAAGCTATTACTTGGTTAGAAAACCTATATGCTGTTAGAATTAAAATTTTTAGCTCACATTTGTTTCTCTGTGCAAGCACAGTTCCTTGTAAGAGCATACATTTAGTCATTAAAACCCTCAGAAAAAGAAAAGACTTAATATATTGTCTGTCATTCCATGCCATCTCCTCTGTAAGTTCCTTATTGTCCTTTTCTGGATTCTGCTTGATGGCTCTGCATATAAGATTCAGTTGTAGATTAAGGTACCAAAATGTGCCTACATTTACGTGCTTCACCTTCCAGTCCAGCAGAGAGAGACCTCAGTGGTGGAGTCTGGAGAATATTTTAACTTGCCCTGATACAACATTTAGGGCATTTGGCCAGCTGTATCACTCTCCAGCTTCCACTGACTCCAGTCTTTACTGACTGGACTGGACTCCAGTGAGGGACTTTCTCACTTACATGGAGGGGTCTGAATTCCTGCTCATGAGACTGAATTTTGTATATTTTGAGGAGAACATTATACCATAATTTACAGTGTTTTACATCGTTGCTGACATAGAAGGCTCAGTGGAGTAAGGAACATTTTTTGTTTTGAGTGCTGTCTTTGGAATATTAACACGTTATGAGAAGTAGTTTTGTTGTTGTATCTACAGCAATTTCTGTGAATAACCAGCTTTAATAATAAATTACCCCAACTCTTACCCCTCCTCAAGGGGTTAGGGAGCAACGTGGTGTGAGAAGGCATTTTTCACTTTTATCTGATACTTTGTGACACCAACTCCTAAAGCTCATCACATTTGGCAGAAACCAGATAAAGACTGGAAGACCTTGCCATGAAACATTTTATTCTAACAAAACAAAGGTGAAGCATTTAACAAATTAGAAGGACAATGACCAATGGTATGAAAATATTAAGAGACTCATTTAAAATTGTGTAGCCTACCTAAAGTGCTGTTTGCACATCCTGTTGGTTCAGGACTTACCAAATCACAGTCACAACCGTGTATTGACAGGAGGGCAAGGTGGGCCATGTTCCAGGTTTGTGATGCCCATGAATGTAAAATAGACAAGCACTCCTAAGTATTGTACTAGTGCTAAAATGTTCAAACAAAGTTTTGCTTAATCTGATCCTTTCTGTGTCTTTAGGCCAACTTGCGCCGCAAGTTAACTCATGCCATGCAGACTGATCTCAGCCACATGAGAAGAGAGAGCTTCACCCAAGTGTACTTGCCAAAAGATGTTGGCACCCAGACTAAGCGTGACAACTCAAGCAATGTACCCAAACCCCAGATTTTCTTGAAAGGTCTCCGAGGAGGATCATCTCCCACTACTCATATGGTCATAGTAGACTTAACAAGACCACTGGATGAAACCTAAGTGAAAATGAGAGACCTGAAGACACATCTTGAATGTTTATATAAAAATCCCTGAATATATCTGAATTTACTAAAGATTTTGCTGTGTCTGTTGATACCAGGAACAGTTGGTCTGTTTCATTTATCTTATCTGTTGGGGCTGCTGACTGGCATTAAGATACAGAAATGGTAAGCCTGAAGCACAGATTTTAAATAGCAATTTAGAATCAAGATGTTCCCAAGGACTTTCACTTCTAACATTTAGATGTGTAGCATTCTGGGATTTTACTGAAGTTTTAATGCAACAATTACTTGTTGAAATACTGTCTTTAAGTGAAAAAACTTAGCCCAGGAGAGTCACTCGAATGTCACAGCTCCAGCCTTGGAGCAGAATTGTCAAGGCAAAACCAACAAAATGAAATCAGTCTGGGTCCTTGGGCCTGTCTGTTTGTGCTGGCGTTAACCCAACCCAATGAGTGTGGGCCAAGGCTGGGAGGTTGAGAAGAGGGTGTCTGTCTTGGGTGGTTCTGGCTCTCTGTTAGGTCTCTAGCAGTTCCTTGGCTAAACAGTGTACTGGTGAGCACACTGCAAACCATAGGAACTTGACCTCATGGGAATTTTTGAAAGCTCTGTTTTGCTTGTGTTTGAAAAACTAAAGCACAATGGAGAAAAAGTTTTTAGCTTTATGTCATTGCGGCAAAGAAATACGTGCCAGGTCTGATCAATGCAACTGCAGATGGTATTTCTGCTTGTGAAAACCCAAATTATTTGAGCTTCAGGATAAAACATCTTCTCAAATGGAAACGGGGTACTTTAAAATAGAGCTTCTTTTCATAACAATAAAGACTTCCTCAAGTGGTATCTGCACAATGTCCAGGTGCACTGCTGTGATTGCATAGGGAATGCTAAGGTTCCTAGATCTCTTTGTGGCAATGAAGCTCGAAGACTCAAGCTGCTGAGTGATTTTTCTGTGGCATTGTGCAGGATAGCATTCTCTTGATGTTTTCCAAGGTACCTGGCTTTACTTTTAAAAGTTACACAACAGGGATGAATCCCCAAAGCATTATTAAAAAAACAAAGGGGCGTGGGAGGAGCACTATGAAAGAACTTTGCTAAATGATTTTTAACTATATAATTTTCTCTGTTGGGAAAATAAACTAATCAGTAACAGCTAGATGCGCTGCTCCTCCATGTTTTTAAATAATGAGTAGGCACCAATTATTACATTTATTACTTAAAATATCAATGCAATTACTAGCTGCAGCTTTTTTTTTTTTTTTTCCCCAGAGAAAAATACCGTCGATTCTTTATTAAACACTTTTTCTTGCTGTGATCTCTCTATATTACCATCGTTTGCTTTGAGGCTTTTATCTTACAGCTCTTACCAACAAACTAGTATTTCAAGAATCCAGAAATACGTTTTATTTAAAAGTAAACTGATGATTGAAATTTCATTTTATCCTACTTTGTTCTTTTCCATTGGAGAAGGTACTGCAGTGCTGTAAAACACTGGCGAATACAACAGAAACCTCCATCTCGGTTTTGTCGCGGCAGAAACGCGTCGGTAGCTACGAGCTCGCTCCTGGTAACGAGAAATACGTGCGTGAGACTCCTGGATGTTTGCTGCCAATGAAACAGCTCCGAAATGCGGCCGGGTGGAGCAGGATGCTCTCCAGGATATCCAGGCGGGACGGAGCTCGACTCGATGGTTCGGCGCGGGCGGCGGGGCGCTCTGGGCGGCCGCGCCGCACTCTATGGTGCGATGGGAGGAGCGGCGGGGCACGGCGGGCGGCTCCGGCCCGGCGGTCCTGGAGCCTTCGGCGAGCACCATGTCGCCTCCGAAAGGTGAGCGCGGCGGCCCGGGGCACCCGGCGGGTCCCGCGGCTCCCGGTGGGCGGCACGGCCGGAGAACGGGGACAATTCCCACCCGCTTCCCCCAGAGGAAACGCGACCCGCGCGCAGACTCCCCCTGCCTCCC
>VYXF01009049.1:4807-32222 GCA_013397295.1 Polioptila caerulea | reverse complement strand
GGTGAGGGAGAAGCCTGCAGCCTGCAGAACAGCTAGCACAGGCCTGTCAGCTAATATATATACCCCTAAAAACCTACTGACAATGTAATTTCTAAATTATATAATTTGAGCCCTGTTTACGTGCTTACGCTTTACCAAATGATCCTCTGTGAATCAGAAGAGGCCCGTCTTTTATTGCCTAGCATAGCCCAATGGAATGCTGCTCACCAATTTTAGCAATACAGTTTTTAGTTTTGTTTTTAACATCAGACTGGATATGATCAAATACCCTCCAGCTCACAAGTGCTTTTCTAGCTGCTTGCTGTGTTTTCCTGCTGGAGGCACAGCCTGATGCACATTCTCAGACTTGCTGATGAGTCACCCGACACAAGGGGACTCTGGGACGGAGCCCAAGCCTGCCACTGGCCCGCGCAGCTGAAAACCAATACCGGTTGCTATTTAGATCAAAAGCAAAAATGCCAGTGCATTTGCAACATTTTAAAGGGTGATTCAGAAAGCTAGAAGTTAAAAAAATATATATTTCCTTTCCCCAGCCCTAATGCTAGATTCACAGTGTTTACAAACAGCTGTTGCAACAGCCCCAAGCTCCAAAGAAATATGTGACACATCTGAGAATTTGACAATCAAAGTATTTTTTTGAGGGTATCCCATGTATGGCTTGGCGTAACAGGAGATGTGGTGCTCCCGGTATTTGTTGCTGTGGCAGCTGTGTGCATGGCAGTGGCAGCAGCTCTGCTGTTATTTGCTCCTTTATTTACTGCAGCAAGTAGAAAGTGATCCCACAGGCAGGGGAATTCAGACAGCAGAGAGAAGGGAGCAAAGCTCGCTGAAAAAAAATAATTATATAAATAACTTCTAAATAAAAGGGATCCAGCAGGGGTTCATGGAACAACTTGGGTGTTAAAGGTAACAACACAACACTTGAAAACAAGTGTTGCACAGCCCCATTTATCACTTCAGGGAGGTTTTAGGAAAACAGAAGTCCCACACAACTCCTACATTGCATTTCTACCTCACTATGGCTGTTCCTACACCCACTTTCCATCTCACTCTGAAATCCTGCTGGGAGAACTGGCTTTTGTAACCGCTTCTGGGGCTGAAGACAAAGCAAAAACTTTAGATCTCTTCCCTAGAGAAGGAGACTCTAGTGTTAGGAGCAGAAGAAGTCACGGAAGCAACATACTACACAGATGATGCAGAGTGAACACAAAACTACATTCAGTCGTTTCATTAAGAAATCACCTCAAACCAACTGAATTATGGGCAGACAATGGATGATTTTCAGTACACAGAATATGTTAGGAGAGGAAGTGGCTGTACACAAAAAGATACCAGACCTTACATGTTCCCAGCAGCAACTACTAGGATCCATGTATTATAAATTATTGTTCCATAAGGACATGTATCAATGGCAACGTACTTGTGCAGGTAATTTCTATTGAATTTTATATTTTATGCAGGGCTCTAAAGATACCAACTTTAGGTTACGTTCTTTATAAAACATAAATGGCTTATGTTTGCCCTACTAACAAAACCCTATAGCTTTTCAAATGCTTGGAAAAGAAATGCCTAGCATTTTTTACATAAGTAAGGTTTAGATAAAATAGATGTCAGGACCCAGGGATATTTTCACTTTTATCCCGTTAAACTTTACAAGTTTAAACTGTGCTTCTGAATTCTTCAGAGAAGCTTTGAAATTCACAAGTTCATACAATTCACAGAGCATCTGTTGTGAAAAATAAAGAGATTGTGACTTCCCATTTAAATAACTAAGAATTCCACTATTAAAAATAAAAACCTTCTTATTTAAAATAAAGCCCAGAATAGGCATCATGGCAGCAGCATAAAAAAATCTAACTTAGAAATGTCAGAATAGGATGGGAATTGTTATGAATTGGAGGACTCCTAGTAGTCCATTGGAATAACCTCTATATACACCTGCAATGTAAAATTAAGAATTAGGTGTCTAGCTGTTGTTAATACTATTTAGGAACTATGCACCAAGACCTGGATCCAAGTACTGAAACAAATATTAAAGTACCCTTTAAAGTTGCTTAAATTGGATATAAGTAAAACAACTAAAGCCTTTTTAAGAGCCGTGCCTTATCAACCTTTTGGGATTCTGAAAAATCTTCTGATTGTAAAGCCTTTAACTGGGTAGAAGAAGAAACTCTTTAATGAAGAGGGACTTCATGGGGGAGGACAGAGGACTTGCTCTTGGCAGAAGAAACTTCTGAAGAGGATGATAAGAAGACTCAAGATGTGGGTGACGGTGACATGAGGATGTTTCAATTGCATTTGAGGGTTGTTTAGCCCTTTGTGCACTGAAAACGAAGAATAAATTTGCATGTATCAATTCAGTGTGAATTTTACACAACTCTAGTTCAATAGTCTAAGTTTCTAAATTTTGCTTTTGTTAACAGCCTTGTGTTGTTTTCCAAGCTTTTTGAATAAAGGTCTATGAGGTCAGCTTCCCTTGATAGATTTCAAATGGGAAAGTAAAGTTATATATTTTTAATCTCGACTTCTCCCAGAACTTCCAGAGAGCAATGACACAGCTGGGACACTATCATTCCAGTGTCTCACGGTTACAAATTGCCACACCAATATGGGCCTCAAAAATGCATATCAGGTAGCGTGTTTTTATTTATATATGCAAAGACAAGTACAAAATACAATAGCAGTCTTATTAGAGGCAACACATCCTAGGGTGAATCAGTAAGCAGGAAGTCCTTGTTGCTGCACTGTTCTTGGTCAGACATTATTTTGTCAGATTTCTTAAAGGTATGAAGAACTGGGCTTTTATCATGGCCTTATCCTTAGCATTTTCATTCTTTTTTACATACTTTAGTATCACTAGATGCTTTAACTATGCTCAGAGAACATCAATTCAAAATGAGATGATGGCATGCTCTAGAGAGTTACCTAAGCAAGGAAGGGACTGGTTTAACACAATGAAGAAATTTTATACTAAAATGTTTAAAAAATATAATTAGACTGAGGAAAGCATCACCTTCAAAGGATGGGGGACAAGAAGCTTGTGGTCAGATTAAATGCAGCTCTTACTGCAGCCCAACTTTTTTTAACAGAACACTTGAGATCATGTTGGGGAGAAAGAAGTTTCCTATTGTTTGAAGAAACAATTTGTAGGTAAATATGTTAGGTTTTACTCCATTTTTCAGTTCTGCATCGTGTACAAAGTACTTACCTTAGCTACTATATGAATAGCCAATTGGGTGAAGAGTTTTGCTCGAGGTTTCAGGGAAGTCTTTGTATCTCTTCTGTATCTCTACCAAAGCTTCCTGTAGTCAACCTGCAGTACTCTGCTACTGCAAAACTTTGCTGTAAACACCTCCATGTCTCTATAAATGTCTCACCGCCAAGTGCCTGAAGAAGAGCACTGTCCACTTCAATAACCCTGGGTTTTTTTTCAGGTTTGAGAGATAAACCTTAGGTTGCCAGGGCCTAGACTTTTTTCTTCATTATTGCTCCTTACGTTGTCATGGTTATCATCTGACATCCTCTCTAAATGCTGTTCCTATTTAACAACTCTTGTACTCTCCTTTGTGAAATTGAATAAACAGGCTGCTTGAACCTGGAGTGGGAGAAGGGGAAATGAGCATTTATGTGCAGAGAATAATGTTCACAAGGGGCTGAAAAACATTTTTGACCCGCAAAAAACCCTCCACAGACAAATAGACTGTATGTTGTGACCAATATGACACTATTTTTAAGGTGTCTGGCTTCTACCTGCCTCACATAATGATCACTCCGAAAAGGGTTTTGGCAGTTGGTTGACCACTAAATATGAACCCTGATTTTTCGTGTTATTTTTATTTGTTTTACATTGTGGTTAGGCTTTCAAACTTTTACTGAGGAGTAAAAAAAAACCAAAAAAAACCCCCCCAAAACCCAAAAAAACTGACAGAGAGAAGGAAAGAAAAAGAAATAACCCAAAGATAAGTGGAGAGGTCGAAATGGCAATTTACACACATAGACAGCCCACACAAGCACGCCAAAAATTTTAGAAAAATGAGATAGTGGAGGATTCGTAAATAACCCCTGAAAACAAGGGCTCCCTTTTCCTTAGGAAAACACACCATTCCTTTGAGCAGGCTCCCAGGACAGAGTGCTGCAGACCTGCCACTGCAAGGTGTGCTGGTGTGATGGCTCTCTGCAAGCTTGGCTCTGGCCCTGCTCAGCTCAGCGATTTCCCCGCGGTCAGCCCGTCTTGCCATAATCACGCGTTGGCGCCACAAGAATGTTCCTTAACTGTACACTGCATCTTTTAATGAATGCAGACTAAAATACTCTAAACCACTTTGGTCCAGGAACAGGCATGACCTCAGGATTGACAGCTCAACACCATATTTATTTATATGGAGTACCTGATAGAAAGGATACCAGCTGCAATGAATGCAGCACTTTCTCTTTCTTGCACTGTTAATTTTATCATACCTGGAATATCAATTATTCCGCTCTTTCAGTGGATTTAAACTGGAACCTCTTCTGGGTTACCAATGCCTCTGAGAAGGTCTATGGGAACTGCAGCTGACCAGAAAAGTGCAGAGGGGACACACATTTTGGAAAGCACTTCTCTTAGAGGTAGAGGAGAAAAGTCAATATTTCTTCTAAAGTTACACACTTGTCCTTCTGGCACTTGTTACATCTCCAATTAGGAGTGAGTTTTGTTAAATTCAACACAAAGGATTGATCTCCGTCAGACTTTGTTGTAACTCAGAAATAAAGGTGTCCCAAGTTCTAGAGTGCCTCAAAATGCAAATTAAGAATAATTTTCAATTTCATAAGTTTTAAGATCTGATTATTAAAATTATTAGATGCCTCTGTCCAAATTAAAGTGGAAACAAGACCATATGCCAAAGTCAACAGAAATCAGAATTTTATTCAGCAGAAAAAGCAAATTTTACAAGTCTCCTTCAGGCTCAACAGGGCTCTTTTTTTCCCCATTGCTTTCATGCCATCAGGTGCAAGAAATCATAACTTCCCGACCTCCATGATATGCAATGACTTAATCCCACTACCCTTCCCCCAGAAAAAGCATACAAAACCTAAGATATGATGTGGAGAATGACTGGGATTTAATTCAGGTAGTTTTCAGCAGCTGTTGTATCATGTTTTGCATGCAGCTAACATAAGGAAACTTTGAATCCAAAATTCAAAGTATTTCTCTTTTTTCTTTTTTTTTGCCTCTCTTCCATCCCAAAAGAGACATAATTCACAAGAGAAGGTTCCTAAAAGCAGCTTACATTTTGGTAGTATTAGCTAAAGCATCTACAATGGTTGTTAGCAATTTGCCATTATTTAAAAGAAAAGGTTAAAAGGCTTCATAAGCCAGCCTTCATGATATGTTTTACACAATAATTTTGTCTGTCTCTAATGGAATACTCCAAATACATTAAGCTATTTGGTTTGTCTTCATTTTGAAAACTAAAGATATTTTACAAGTCATTTTAGGGGTCTTGAAAGGGACAGCATGTAGCATATCTTTTTAGAGTTTCCCATTTATGTGAGTCCACATATCTTGCCTCACATTGGTAGATCATTTTGCTCTCAGTAGGAAATTCTTGCCAAACTTTCTCCATCACAAATTGCATGGTTTCTGCCGTTTTTCCTTAGTGAGACCTGTGGGTCTTTTTTGTTGCAGTTGCATCAGAGTCAGCATTCTCCTCACACAAAACTCATATCAGATACCTGGACTTAAGCTGAGTAGACAAGTGCGGCATGACTCAAGAAACTTTGCAAGGAAGGTTCGCAGGGGAGGCATTCTGCTTGGTTTAGAGTTGGGTAAGGGAGGGACTGTTCCCCTTAGGGACCTTGCTGTGCCTTGGCATGATTCCAAAGCATGAAGGTGAGTTCCTTCTGATGGGGTGGCACTGCTTGTGGTCTTATTGCAGTTTTTCAGAGTTGCTACCTTTCCTGTTTGGACTTTCGGGTATTTGGGAAGTTGGGCTACCTCTTTCCTGGAAGCAGCCTGGTAGAGCAGGAAGGTAATGGTCCGTTTTTTTTCTGACAACCAGTGCAGAGTTGCAGCAACTCTTTTCAGATTACTTTAGAGATTCTTTGTTTGTGGAGGCAGGTGATGGTAAAGAACCATTCTGTCTGCCTTTGTTCATTCATTCAGCCTGCCTAGGTAGTAGAAAACCTGTTTTGGCAAGCATAACCTAGGGCAGCCTCACCGTGCAGGCAGTAACCATTGACCTTCCCTGCCTGACTCCTTTGTGAAAGGGAGCTCCTCTGTGTCTCATGAACGATCAGAGCTTTTTTTTGCTTTCTTATTTAGATACTGAATTTAGGCAGCACAGCAGAGTGAATGACATTTATGCAAAGTGATATTATTTCTCATATTCTTCCCTAAGCTTGAAAATTCTGGCATTGATTCCTTGCTCACTTCCCACTACACTAAACTGGTATTTCTCAGATACTGACAGCCATGCACATAAGGTGAATGAAGATTGAGACAATTGTCAATCTATCTGGTAAAAGTGATGGTGTTTCAAAAGTTTTTTGTGCAGACTCTATTATGAAGTTGGTAAGAATTGCTATTACACTCAATTAAACATTTTCCTGACTGGTTGCTTTCATTTTGATTGCTTTCTATTTTGGGGAGGGGGGGAAATAAAGTAAAAATAATTATAAAGTATATTTTTAAATGAACACAAGCAGCTTTATTTGCATGTGAAAATTTATATACTCAGGGGAGAAATAGGCTGAGGTTTGCATTGACAATCTATTTTGGCACAGATCTTGAAAAATCACATGGGAGAAGTTTGTATCTGTAAAAGAAAATTTTATAGACACTCTAAACTCAAGAAATTTAGTTAACTATCCACAAGAGAGATGTAGAAAAAGCTGGGTGAAAACACAGGCTAACTGGAGCATTTGCGACACACTGCATTTCCACAGCCGAAGGAACAGGAGCAGCACAAGGATATCATCAAGACCAGCAACACCAGAGTTTTGAAATCCTGACTTTGGTCAACATTTCTGAAGTGGTGGGGTCTTGTTCAGCAATCTGGAATGGCTACAGCACCTCTAAAGAGCCTGCAACATGCTATGCAGATGGATCTGCATGAAGTTAATGCTGAATTGAATTAATTTGCATTACATTAGTTCTCACAGACTAGTAAGTGTTTTTCCATTCCTTTGTACATTGTATTTCCAGCCAGACATTTTTTCTTTCTTTTTTTTTTCTTTTTTTTTTTTTTTTTTTGTATATACTTCTATTGNTTTTTCTTTTTTTTTTTTTCCCTTTTTAACTGCAACTTCTCTTCAATATGATCATGGTTCCATGTCTGCCCATTGCTTTTTAATGAACATCAGTATTCAAAATTTCTATTGAGTCAGAACTCAGAATCAGAGATCTTGAAAAAATCTGGACTTTTCTTTGTTATTTGTACTTCCTTTATCATGTACATCATACTGTATTGAGGATTACATTATCCTTAATAAATACCCACCTCAGCTTCCAGCTAATGTCCTTTGAATCTTTTGAATAAGACACAGCTAGAGAGCTGTGTGAATCTATGCCAGGGGAGACAGAAGAGAAGGGGAAGAATTGAGAAAAGGTCAAGTGAAACTTTCTGCAAAGCCCAGCAGCAAGTTACTTCCCCTCCTGCAAAATGCTAGAGAAGACTCGTAGCTGGCTATGTTAGACTACCAAGAATTAAATAAAAGTAGATTTAAGAGAGACCCAAGTCTCTGAACAGAGGTGTCAGGGTGCTCCTCATGGAAAGAATGGGCATGGGATGGATAGTTAGGGAAAAGAGACCTCTGAAGTGGAAGCAACAAGCGCCGAATGGAGACATCAAGCAGGCAGGACTTGAGGTCAGGAACGCAGATAAGTTGAGGAGGTGAGGATGTCAACCAGGTGTCAAAGAGAAAAACACGTTCTCAGCTGCAGAGGGAAAGTGAGAAAGCTGCTCTAAAGTCATGGAGATAATAGGAATATATTTTTTAAAAAATTTGCAAAGGAGCAGATGCTATTTTTTCAAGGGAAATGGCTTTAGTATTTTCAACAATCACTCTGAAGTGCTATAGCTTTCCTTATACATTAGAAATAGTTATTTTTCCTGTGTTCAGCCATTGTGTTTGTTAGTAGGAGGAAGAGGTATTGAGTAAATACCCTGAAGTATTTATGTTGCAAGCTGTGAAATATAGATGACTGAACAGATCAGGAGGGCTTTAACAATGCACTGAGAAACTGGATGCTCCTTACCAAAGCTTGACCAACACGTACATGATAACCTGCGTGGGGATCAGCATATGGGGAAAGACCTACACCTTCTTTGTGCTTCCTGAGGAGATGGTGCAATCAAGGCTCTATAGCTGCTCATAAAGATTCAAGACAGGTCAGTGAGAAATCCTGGCTACCAAGGTCTGTTACCAGAGATGCAGAGAGTGTCTGACAGACATGGTGATGCAGGAGATGATGGCCCTTCTCTTCAAGAAAGGCAGGTATTTGAGCACCCCCACCCCACCACCCCTAACCACCTCCAGGAAAGAATTGAATTAGGTGTGGAAAGTCAGGGAGAGAAAGTCAAATATATCAAAAAAGGAGAAAAACAGAAGATTATACCAAGTGCCAAAGGGAAAAGAAAGACTAAACCCCAAACTAAGAAGTGGGGAAAGGCCAGGCCTGCATTCACAAGGAAGAGAAAGGCAAAAAGGTTTGAGAACAAAATTAGCAGAAGAGAAAGGACAATCTGAAAGCCTGAAGGGAAGAAAGGGCAAAAAATACAGTCAGAGAGAAGAAAGAAGTACAGTGTGTTAACAGAGAGCCTGTTGAATGGGAGCAGGATAATTCTCTCCAAAGTTAAAAAGCTGATCTCCTTGTGCATTCAACATGCCCAAGTACTTCTGTAGTTAAAAAACTACAGAACTGGGCTAGAATGCACAGAACATTCTATAATCTGTTTATCTTAGTAAACTTTAAAGTAAAATGGCCATTTGTGTCACTTCCACCACATTATTGATATCATAGGGCTCGTATCCAGAAGCAAATCTTAGCATGTCTTGGCTCTCACAGCATGGAGAAAAGGAGAAAGAAACCTACTTGGACCACAGACACCCATAAGAGTGAGGAGGTATGTTCCAAGAAAAGTGAATGTTGTTGGAATAGTGACAATGTACTCAAAGTAAAACAACAATTTGTCATAGTGAGCAAAATAAAGTATACAAGACAGTGACAACTTAAATATTTACAGGTGAAACAAGTAATAAAGATGTTGTCAGACCAAAGATAAACAGTGAACTGACAATTTTAAATAACTAACAAAAAATTGCAAAACTAAATGCTCTACCTAAGAAGTCAAAAGTCTAAATTAATCTGCTGCAAAGTCAGGAATATGCAAGTACTGCTGATGCTGCTTGTGAGGGGATTATTTATACCTAAGAAGAGAATACAATAATGCTCCTAGATACATGCCTAATAGTGGTAGAAAATAGGAGGACACATATCTCCCCTGGATGTTTCCTCAGACTATCTCTTTTGAAATGGGTTGATGAAGATATGCTATTAATTTCCTTTGCTCTCTGCAGTTGAACACAGTGGACAAGATGCAGCATTAGAGAGCAACAGTAGCATCACAAGAATTGTGCCTTTTTCTTCAAAGTAGCAGATTTATTGACTTTAATAAGCAGAAAATATCTACACGGACATTAGACAAACACAGACTCAACACAGACTGAGAAAAAGCTGATAATTGTATTAAACTGACTGCATTTTTGTTACATGTGTTTGGGAAATTTCCAACAACAGAGTGCCAAAAGGCCTGGTTGTGAGTCTGACAAAAATCCCACAGAACTGAAAAAGATAAATATTATATGGGAGTTTTTTCAGACACAAATTTTAGTGCTTTGCATAAGTATAAGGGTGTGTTTCTTTGACCTTGCTTAGACAGTGCAAACTTTACCTGTATGGGCAGTTCTGTTATTACCTGGTCTGATGTCAATACAACTGACTCTCTACCTGAACATGTGAGAACACACCCCAGCTACAGAGTTGGGGAAAATGCTGTAAGGTAGTCCCATAGAAGCAATAGACATGGCTGCAAGGTGTTTCCTTTAGGGTTCTAGCTCTGAGCCTAAAAGCAAACTTGGTTGGATTAACATGTTATAAAGATCTGTGAGGATAGATAATGAGGATTTCTGCTCACATTTCCAGTAAGTAATAAGAGTATAACAAGGTTTATGGAGTGGAATTTTAGAAGCTTTTGCTTTAGTGCATGACCAGATGGTGGTGAGAAGAAGAGTGGTCGGGCTTCCGCAGTGGAAATTGTGACTGACTGGGTGATGAAATAAAAGCATTTGGGAGAGGAGAGTGGGAAGGCACTGGACTGTGATAGCTCAGAGATGGAGGAGTAAGTCTGGGATAGAGTCTGCACCAGTACAGCAAATTTCAGGAAACTGCTACGTGTAGGAGCTCTGTTTCACTGGTGGCACAGCTAGAAAGTATGCACTGCAGAAGGCACAATTCTGAATTGTGGGAAGTGAGGGAGGCATAAGGACACATGCAGATTAAGGGGAAAACAAAATATGAAGAGGCTCATCGTTAAATAAGCGTCCCTCCTCCAATTTAGTAAGTGAGGTGGAAGTCACATGAAAAAAAAGGAAAGTGGCCTTGACACTAAGTCAGTTTCATAGCATGCCTGTGTGTCTGCAAGGGGATTGAATTCAATGTTTATAAGATGCCTAAATTGTTCCAGTACCTTTTTTGATGATCATTCAGTATTTTAAACATTGTGCTTTTTATGACACTTGCATGAATGCATGTGTAATTAAGTGTAAAATACGATCTCCCAGAGGTACAGAGAGATTTCTGTGTACTGATCCCATGGCTCAATTGATCTATTTCAAACCTCAGGGCTGATACTGCTCCTGCAGAAATAAAAGGAGGTGCATACACATACTGGTATGGATGCACACACTAACTCATATACCTGCACATGCCATTGGATTGGAGTGTCTCCGTCACTGAGAGTGTGGTCTGTATACCATGGACCCTTTGCTTTTGGGGAAAATCTTGGTATTTTTTCCCCAAGACAGTTCAGAGACATGAAGGTATAGTAGAAACAGAAGCAAGTTTAAAAACCAGACTCTCAAAGTGGAAGGTGACTCTAATCATAACTCCTGGCTTTGATATGTGGAGGAGGCCACACGGTGGTTAAAGGACAGTTATGTCAAGGTCATCTATAATTATAATAATTTTGCATTTTTTGAGTTATTTTCATCTTTGTTATAATGTTAATGTCATTTAAGTACATTAAATTGGTTTTTATTTGTTTTAGAAAATGACAAAATTACAAATTTAAGAAGTATATCTAAATTCTTGCACTGGTCTGCAGGTCTGAGTCAGCCTCTGAGGTGCTAAGGCCAGCAAGGCAGGCAGACCTTTAGCAAGCCTTTGCTTTGACTTTTTGCCTCCTCTTTTCTTGCTTCTCTCACATGCGTGAGATAAATAGGATTTTTTCTCTTTTATTTTTTTGAACGAACTGAGTGGAAAAGCACAAACACTTAAATGCCAGCTAGTTGTTTTCCAGGGCTTGCTCTTTCTACGCATTCTCTTTTTTGTACTTTAATGCACGCTAAAGTGTTCTACAATTACTGCAAACCTTGACATACACACATGCACCTACAATTTGAGCATCTCACATTGCTTGTTATGGAAAATAGGTTTTCAAGCTCTTCTTTGATAGGCACTGGTAGCTTTTTCCTTCATGATGCCAAGAACTCTGGGCAATGATCAGTGCCCTTTGTGTGTGCAATCATGCCTGATGTAGTGATGGTGTCTTTTGCAGGTGTTGAGGCTGTGACAAAATGCTGCAGACTGCAATCCACTGGTCTCACTCAGGCCAGGAAACAGGTCTGTGGGTGGAAAGTGGAAATGGTGGTCTTAGTAGTATAAAGGAAGTCTCACCAGAAGACTCTAACTGAAAGGAAGTGCACGTGGAAATATACCATCACCCACACCCAACTTCAGCAAAACCTCATGCAGCTGAAAGGGGTTTATGTGATCTCTGAAGCATAGCCACCCACAACGGTCATCAGACCAATCTCTGTGGGTTTTTTTTAATTGTGCTTTGGGGGTTTTTTTCTCTCCTTTTTTTGCTTTTTTGACTTGTAGCCGTAAGCTCTAAACTTCATGTATGTGTGTATATAAATGCATAAAGAGAGAGAGAAGATATGTACTTTTTTCCTTTATCCTGTCCATGTTCTAAAATAAGATGTCCTACAAAACAATTTCATCCACATGAAAACTGAATGAAAAGTACCTAAAGATACCTCACAAGTGGAACTCCTCTTAGGGAGGAGGACTTGAGTCACAGTCATGGCTTGGCTAATACAGAAATCATGATCTTGGTCCCTTGAAACTGATCACCTAACCACAGCTGGCATCAGCAGAAATATAATCAAGATCAAGTGAGATTTCTCTTTTACAGTCTGGGGCCAAATCCTCATCTGTCTTGCTCTCTTTTTTGTGGTTTTTATTTAAAAGCTTATCCTTGGATATCTGGATATGACACTCAGAGGCTAAACTGCATTAGTTGGATAATATATTTTCAGCTAAGTGTGTAGCTAGCCTGCTTTAAGTTTAATTTGAAGAACACTGCTCAGGTGCTTTTTTCAGATAACTATAATACCACCTTTGATGAATTTCAGTGCAGTAATCTGAAAGTGTGAGTTGTTGACATTTCTTTGAAAAAAATCCATTTCACTCAGTGTGTTTTGCCCCTTCCTGTATGATTTTTTCTGTGTATTTGCATTCAGTGCAGATTTATTCTCATTAGGTCCAGCTAAAAATGGATTTTTAAGTCATTTGTAAAGAAATAATTCAGTTTGAATCAGCAAGTAAGTGAATGAATGAAGTTCTTGATTTCAACAGTTTGTTACCTTTAGTGGCTTGTTAAAAGAACCACGGCTCAAAAGCTCAGTTGCAGAGAAGATTCATAGCATGTTTCCATCCACCCAGGGACCAGGAAAGCTGCCATCTGACAGCAATGCCTAACATATGACAGCAACAGCTAACACTAACACAAGCCATCCTCTTCTTCCTATCCTTTCCAAGTCCCTCTGTCTGCCACTGCACATGACCAGACATAACCCAGCTCCTCAGTGCTGATTCCAAAATCTTGCCCTGCTCGATGTGTTATACTATGCTACATGGTTTAGACAATGAGGGAAAGCTTATACAGTTACTATTAAGAAATGGAAATGCATAATGTGGGACAGACTGGAAACCAAGCTTGTGCCTTAGAGGTGAACACAGAGATGTGCAATCACCTCAGACTTCACAAATTGTGAATCTGAAATCCTTATGTTAGGATGCAGTCCATTTCACTCATTGGAGTTGCAGGGCAAAAAGACACCACCAAAGAAGGCTCCTCTTCATTTATTTAAGGTCAAAACCATCCAGACCTCCCAACATGTCACGTCACTGAAGTTATCTTAAGACAGAACATGAGCAGAGCAAGGGAATGCAGTGTTCATGCTGAGTCCCCATTCTCCAACACAGCAGTCACTTTGTACCACAGAATGAAGCCCCGTTCACAGGAATGCATGTGAGCCTGGCCCTCTGCCTTGCTGCTCACTCGCTTCTCCTCCCACAACCCACATGCATCCGTGCCAGGCACAACACATACAATGGATCTGATGATGCAAACAGAATGGGCAGGTTGATAGTTTGCAGCTGGGGGGCTGGGAAAAAAAAAAAAAGAGAGAGAGAAAGGTCTTCCAATTGCTTATGATTTTCAGTTTGCCAAGAGGTAAACAAAACCCCCAGAGGCACCATAGCCTTCAAAATTGCCATTTTTGTCTGTGCTACTCCACCAAGCAGCTTGGAGTGGTACCCACAGTACCCTGACACAAAACCACAGGAGGGTGAGGTTCCTGCTTCTGCTGGGAGCAGAACAGGGAAGCTATTTATTTTGGGTGCATCTCTGTGCAGTGAGTCATGTTTCGACTGGAAAATTGGCCACAGTTTTCTTGCAGATCTTTGTTGCCAGCAAAGCTGGCATGCTACCCAATTCTTCCCCGCTCTCTTTCTGCACCCCCACTCCCTTCTTTAGCTTGGGCTGCCTTTATATTGTTAAAGCCCCCATTTAATAATAGTCATTGTGCCATGTTAACCTTGAGAGTAAGGGAGAAAGGACAGTGAAGGGCGTAGCTCTGTGCTATAATGAGCATTTGGTGCTATAGCAGGTGGGAAAGGCTTTGGGGATCTGGGCAGATTAGAAAGAGAGGGGGCTCTAGCAGATGTTGAAGCAGGATGATGTATTGCTGTTCACTCTGGGATTCAGACAATACCAGCACAAAAGTAGAACAGGGAAACGGGGAAAAAAATTGATCCCTTCTGATGCAAACTGGGCTGGAAACCAGACATACTTGAAAGTGAGCATTTAAAAAAGACAAATATGTTTCCAGGCCCAACACCTTCTCCTCTCTGTTACTGCCAGATTTCCCTTTTAAAACACCATCTCAGGTTTGATTTATTTTACATTAACTTAAGCCTTGAAGCATTACATACAACTTCTCCTTCCTTTGCCCTCCTCTCAGGCATTAACTGAAAATACATGCATCTAAACTTCATCCTCTCCAACACACCTCACAGGCAGCCCAGGCAGGACAGCAGCTGTAAATAAGGTCTCACATAGACAACAAAGGTCCGCAACACTTAGAAATTTGAATCACTTTTTCTTCAGCTTTTATTGCAACACTTCCAAAATATTTTAATGGTGTGATTCCCAGTCTTGTTATCCCACCTAGCACAGTCAACTTCAAAAGTAACTCTCACAGAATTGCCTATTAGCTATATCTAGATATAGATATAGATGTATATGTGTGTATATATATATGTCTGTGTGTAAATAGATATCAAATTTATGTCAAGAGGACTAAAAAGCAGATTTAAATGATGAAAATTTGTCCTACAGAGGGCTAACACCTCAAGAGGAAATGGTGCATCTGTTGTAATAAATAATCTGCAAAAGATGAAAGAAAGTAAGGCTTGGTTTTGACCTTGATTTTCTGGAATGCAAATCAAAGTGAGATAGTGGGTACACAGCAAATTGAGAAGCAAATTTTTTTAAAACAAATACCTACATATGAATATAGGACCTTAGTTTTGGAGTCCCACTAGAGTTGAAAATCTAGGCCTTATTTCTGTTTCTATTTGCAAAAATGTTGCCAAGGTACTCACATCTTTCTGAAGTTCATTAGATAATTAAAATTGTGCTCTGTAATATAATTTCAGATCAGCAGATCATCCACTTTTGCATTTTGATATGTGAGTAATACACAAAATCTGGGTTACTTGTTCTTGAACAGCACAGATCTATACACTGATGAATGTCTCTGAAATTACTTTTGTAAAGGAGTTTATCTTCAGATTGTCCCACAGAGAGATGTGGGTTGTTACAGCAATTTCTGAGAAGTACCTCATGCCAAAGCTTTCCAGCACCCTGGAAATTCTTAAACCAACCCAGATTTCTGATTTCAGAAGGCTGTCAAAAACCCCAGCAACAAACCCCTTCCCTATCAGAAAAACAAAATGGAATAACACAGCTACATCTTCTATCTATTATTATTTGTATGTATTATTGCACTGGAGCCAGCTGCCCAGAGAAGCTGTAGCTGCCCCATCCCTGGAAGTGTTCAAGATCAGTCTGGATGGAGCTCTGAGCAAGCTGGTTAAGTGAAAGGTTTCCCTATGTATGGCACAGGGGTAGGATGAAATGATCTTTAAGGTATTTTCAACCCATCCATTCTATGATCTTACAATTTTATGACTTAGGGATTATCTGTCAAGACAGGGAAATATTCTGATTCCTAGAAGTACCACCTCAAAATTTAAATGGCCAAAAAATGGCATATAACAGGAATCGACAGAAATGAAAGTGGAACAGCTGATGATAGCTCATAGCAGTCTCAGTCATCTGTGAATCCAACACTGAGCATGCGGTAGTGAGGATTTTTCTTATAGCCACGAGCCAAAGTCTTCCACCTCCTGCAGAACTTGTCTTCTATCCTCCTTCTCTGTACGTGCTGACTGTCAGAGGTTGTGTTGATGGTCTGCTTGCAGTTTCTGCCCCTGAGGCCTTGCACTTGATGGCAGGGAATATTCTCTGCTCTCATACTCCTCTTGCCTGGTGAAAAAGGGATGTGATGTCACTCTTCAGTGGGAGTAAGGGGTCAATATATGAGTGAGGCTTTCTCCCTTGTCATATATATAAGTTTAAATAAAATATTTTTTGTGAGCTTATATAGCAATGGCATTCTCTTGCCTGGATTAGTGGATTCTAATTAATAATTAAAAAAAACCCAAAACCGGTTCAGAGGACCTCAGCACCATGCTCACACTGAGTGTCCCTACACTCTGGCAAGTTCTAATGAAGGGAAAAATCAAATTATTTTCTGCCACTCATCTTTTTGGTAAAGACCCCCTTCACATCCATCTGTACTCTCTGATTTTATATGTGGTGTTTTTTTGTTCATGTCTGGGAAAAATAACCAAGCATGAAAATGAAGTAAATTAATAATGTTTAATAATGCTTTATTTGTAATCATGTTTTTATGAGCAACTACATTACATGATGAGCAACACCCAAAGGCACAGTCTCCATAAGATTCTGGCTTTTCCCTGTGTCCCTGGCTAAAATACACAACCCCCAAAATAACATATGGAATACACATGGGGTACTTTTAAATAGCTGAGTATTTACAAATTTTAATTTGTGTCTTCTTTTAGCATCTAGAGGCCTCAAATTTGGGCTGTGGGTTTTGCTAGTATACAGCAAAATAATAAAAATCAGAGTAAAATGGAAATTATGTGGCTTCAGGAACATCATTGCGTTTTGGTTTAGACACCAAAATAGAAATCTACAATTTTGTGTTATCCTATATCCACCGACCATCAGCCTCAAGAGAGGTGTCTGAAGCCAAGTGCCTCCTTCCTTCTGGACCAGATCACCATTGTTGCTGGGCTCGAGCAGATAGGACACATCACTCACAAGCATACATGGAAATGGGTGATCAAACAAAACTAGGAATTCTGAAAAAATAAATGACAAGAGGAGAATGATGGACTCCATTGCCATGGCAGATATACAGTACCTTTACAGATTCCTCTGGAGTCAGTGATCCTTGTACATCAGTAGAAGCTATGATTTAAGAAAGTGAAAGGAAAAAGGGGGAGAGTGACTAAGTAGCTAGATCTATGGACACAGCTAAAATGCAAGAAAGAAATATTTGAAATATGGTTTGATTTATTAGTATGCAGGATAAGCTTTGAGCAAATAAAAAAAAAAATCTCTGAAATGAAAGGGAAATATGTTTCACAGTGGAAAAAACCCACAAAACAATCTAGAAGTGCTGACTGGGAATAACAACAAAAGCCAGATGGCATAAAATGGCATCTTTAGGGATTATGTGGCATAAGGAGCTGCACACAAAAGCATACTCTGAGGCCTTAAAAATCTAACACCACTTACTGGGCATGCTCAGTGTCCTTAGATAGCCACATTAACTTACTTAACGTCCTCTGGCCTCAAAAGCTGGACAATCATCTCTACCATTTAAGCTCCCTGCCCTTAGTTATCCCCAGCCTTTCATCAAGCTTTGTCTGCTCTGCTGTTATATATCCTCAGCAATCCAGGATATTCTGCATTATCAGAAACTTGAAAGAGGATCCTTTATCACAGTTAACAACACAAGTCACCCCCCACACCGTGCCATAGGCATAAGACTCCTCCCCCTCTCTTGTTAAATTTTTTTGAATGGTAGTTAGGCTTTAAAGAGCTCACTTAAGTTTCTTCTAGACAGATCTGCAATATCGCTGAAATGTTTTCCCATGATATGAATATAAAGGGTCAGGAAACCTATTTTCATCTACACATCCAAAATTATGCTCTACTGGTTGTGAGCATGAGACTGACTTATTAGAGAAATGTCAGCTTAAATAATTCATTAACTTAATACTGTAACCAGTATTGAACTTCATATTTGTCAAAACGTAAGTTCTCTGTGCATTTAATTCCACGAAGGCCCTGCCTACTCCTTTTCATCTTTGCACCAACAAGGAAATACTCTACTGCAATCAAAACTAAGTCCAGCATCATTTACATTACAATCCTTAAAAGTGCCATCAGTAGTTCAGACATCTAGACACCGTATTCCATTTTTTTATGGAGATTTACAGAAATCTTCTTAACAGAAAAGAAGATTTTTCTCCATAGACTATCAGCTGCTAAACTCAGCCTTTTCTCCTTTCTTTAGTGCTGGATTTATGCATATAAAAAGAAATAAATGAATCAGCTTTTTCTAGTTACACAATAACCTGATGCTTATTTGGATGAAATCTGTGATAGAAATACTGTCCTGTGGAAAACCTCTGCAATAAGCCTGTTGTATTTGCAGATCTTTTCTCTAAATGTGAGACAATACTTGTAGCAGTGAGTCTGTAATAGTAATTTCAGGATTTAGACTTTTATATCTCATTCATGAACAAAAGATGTAAATATGATGATCTGGGTCAACACACAACTTTCTTCCAGATGATTTGGTTCCTATTTGACTGCACACCTCAGTGTTCAGGGATGGATCAGAAATTACCAGTATCATTGGAATTCTAGACATCTTGCTGAACCCACTTTTAATTAAAAGTTAAACTGTGCTGGCCTTATTTTGAAAAGCTTAGTTCACTGTGAAACATTACACTACTTTTTATTTTTAAATGGTGTGTGAATTTTGTTACTCATTAAATGTGCCAGATTGACAGTCCTCAACCCTCCTGTACCCACAGAATGGGTGGAACAGTAACATAATCTCCCAAATGTTGTCTGGCATTGATGGGAATAATTTCACTTGGCTTCTAATTTTGATAGAAATAGTCACTCCACTGAGCAAGAAATGAACTTTCACAAGATAAAACCTCCCAAAATACTGTTGAGAGATATTTATTTTATTGAGTATGAGACAGGTAGGAAAAGTATCTGGGAGTGAGAGGGGGGGGAAATAATTGCTCATATTCGCTGTACAAATATGAAAGGTGTAAAATCACTACATATCTGTCTGAGATTTCCAGTGTGAATTTTCCTAGTGTGAGAGAACACCTAATATAACAGTATATCCCATTTCTACTCATCTCTTATGGGTTTTGGAACACAGGGTACATTATTAATAAAAAGGAACATAGCTGTTCTCTGCTGTTATCTGTGAGTGGAAGATGACCCTGTAGAGCAATGGTAATTTTGTTCCATTTGCAAACAACCCAGAACTCCCCTGTATTGCCTTAGAGTGTCAAACAATTGACCTGGAAATCACCTCTGTTGGAAAATTAGCTGTGACTAAGTCCCTTGCAGATTTTTCTTGAGAATCAGGAGCAATTGAAACATGAAAAATATTTAGATGGGGATTTAGGGATGTCCTGATTAAGTTGAATGGAAAAAGACCAGGGAAATTGTGAGGCAGATAATAAAAATGCCAGTTGAGAGAAATGCAGTTGAACTAGGCAAAATGTGATGCTAAGCATTGTCTTTGCTTCAGAGAACCTGTCTGACACAGCAGATTTAGCAATAGCCATGTATGCCACTATACTCTGAGTCCTTTACCACAAGGATGCCCATTTTCACATTTTGAGGACAAAATAGTTTTAGTGAATATCCATGAGAACACCATTACCAGAGGGAAATGATTTTAGTGCAAGCTAATGGAAACCACATTACATGAGTAAATTATTTTACTGCAAGCCTCAGAACCACATTACAATAGTCAAACAATCTCATTTCAAGTCCACTGAGACCACATTAATAAAGCCATTATCAAAGTAAACCAATTTCAAATGAACTCTGTGGGGATTTAGTTTTAAATGGCAACAAGATTTCAATGCATGTTGAGAAAGGCCCCTTGAAATGCTATTATGGTGTAATGTCAAACATGCAATCAAAGTTACAGGGACCAGCTACAGAATTAAAAACCGGTCACAATTTTTTCTAAATTCTGCTAATTTGACTAACAATTCATTACCATTTGTGTTCTATTTATTGCTTCCTTTCCAATGCGTGACAAGAGTCTGTTAGAAAGCAATACATGCAAAATTAATTTTAAAACATTTCAAGAAGTCATTATGACAATCCAAAAGTCAGTAACCTCATTCAGCCACTTGTAACAAGCACGCATACATTATTCTGGGATAGGAAAGCAGCAGTAAGTCCTTATCCCATGTGCCACGAGCAATAATCATCGTGCACTGAGAAGAGCACAGGGCTTGTGACTGAATTAATCTGCAAAGCAGACTTTGCACAGAAGAATGAGGAAAATGGGACACCTGAACGAATGCTCTCTGTTGAAACTGGAAAAACTATTCATATAAGACCAGATGATATTAATGAGTTATACATACATCTAGAGGCGCACCCTTTCACACACAGATATGACCTCAGGTGATTCTTTCACTTTTCTCCTTTGATTTTTTCCTCCAACATCCTTTCTTGTAACTGCTTCTATAGAAAAATAATCTTCAGTCATCAAAAGCTGAAGGAAACATTTCTCTGTGTGTTTTAGAGATGGTTCCAGACACTCATCTTTGATGGATCAGTCCAAATATTTGTGGGTCCTTTTCACTTTGGAGATTGACCAGTCATAAAATTTAGACTGCAATATGCATTTCTGTGAGTCTACAGTCAAACTTAACAGATACCAGCTTAGCACCTCAGCTCTGCCTAACTAAACCCAAACTTTCCTGATGTAGAAGACAAAATATATTGGCATGAGAAGAATTCTGGCACAAATCATATTTACCAGTGGACTTAAAACATCTATAGTTTTTGATAGTGGGGTGAAATATTTTCTCTGCAACTTTGGAAATACATTCTAATTTAACTTCAACAGCTAAAATCCTTTCTGTAGATCTAGTGGCAATTTTTATGCCCTCTATACTTAGAAATGGTTTACAAATGATAAATAATTTCAATGTGTATCTGTAGATATCCTTCTTAAGTGTTAAAAATTTTTAAGCATACAATAATAATAAAAGTATTGTTTTCTCTGCTGGCATAAAAAACTAAGAGCTCAGGTACTATATTGATACTGATGAATTAGTAAATGCTAACTATTGAAAAACTTTTTCTATTCAGATGAGAAAACAAATCATGATTCCTAACATATCTTTGATTGCCAAGATGTAGATAAAGATCTTGTGAAAAATGACAATAGAGAGTATTTTAGTAGATCAAACAGTTCAAAAACACTGCAGTCATAGATTGTAGCTGTGGGTCTTTGAGCTGTACACTAAGTTTGATTAGGAAGAAGAAAAAGAAGGATCCCTTGGATACCCCTGGGTGGCATATTACTGATAGTTAGTACAAGAATTAACCAATCAGATTAACTAACAGGATCAGAGAGTGTACATCATAAAAATAACCCTTTCTGTCAATCCTACCTCAAAGTACCATAGAATTTTGAAATTGTAAGGTTTCTTGAAGCCAGTTGTGTTCATCCTTAGAAATATACAAATACTTAAATTACTCCTAGCTCTGCATCATGAAGTAGGGATAGTAGAAAGATGAAAAATAATAGTTTTTCAAATTCATAATTTTCCTGCTGATTTGCCAGCTGTTTCTATAACCCCCCCAAACACACCAACTGGTAAGTCTGAGTGCAATCCACATCAGTGAAGTTCTGCGTTTAGATGCTGCTGATCTCAAATCCGAAAATGTCTTTAATAAATACATAATTTTTTATCAAGTATAGGCTAGTTTTGGGATGGGTTTATTTGTTTGTTTTGTTTTGTTTTGTTTTTTTTAGTATTTCCTAAGTAACCTCAAAGCAAATACACACTGTACATTTACTTGGGCAAATCCAAACAGCTCTGTCAGAAAACTGACACCTCTGCTTGCATTTCTCCTTCTTATGTTACTGTGACTATTGCCGATGAACCAAAAGTTATTTGATGTTATTTCATTTAAAAATGTTATTAAGGTTATAAGTTTGAACATGTATTTTCATGGCTTCTTTACTGCAGTAGATCAAGCTCAGGTGAGGATTTCAAATTCAAATACAAAATAATAATCACAGCAAAAGGAAAACTACAAAAAAAAAGTTGATTTCTTAAAATTCTGTTGTAATGAACAAAAAATGACATAAATTCAGCCCACAGTCTTGCCCAAAATCCAGATGCATTACAGGACAGAGTTCTAATCCTTTTGCCACTTTCATGAAAGTCTTAACCTTGAGTGTGCATATTTTCATTACTTATAAAAGTTGA
This sequence comes from Polioptila caerulea, assembly GCA_013397295.1. Lineage (NCBI taxonomy): Eukaryota > Metazoa > Chordata > Aves > Passeriformes > Certhiidae > Polioptila > Polioptila caerulea. The sequence goes on along the minus strand of VYXF01009049.1, from coordinate 9,946 downwards.
AAGAAACAAGAAATCAAGTCCAGTAACAACAGCAAGAACACAGCTATATTAGGTTCAGTGAGACATGAATACTTATGAGTTTATATTTAGATCTAGTTACTTCTACCCACAGAAAATTCATCACTGTTGATTTGTTGCAGGAAGAAATTTCTCCAAAACAAAAGTTGACTCACCACGTTTCTACAAAAAGAAATAAAAATCCCCTTACTAATACAAATGAAAGAGTGTGGAATTGCTTTTCAGAACCTTTTTCTCTTGGAGTCCATAGCGCATGTATTTCAGTGTACTGGATGAAAGCAATCACATTGGTGGGTGCCGCTCTTGAAAACTTCTTGTATGAATTCTGTCGCTTTTGTTTCCCATTGATGGGCAAAATCTGACTCAACAGCTTTGGCTGTATGCAAAAGTTGCAAGACATGCTGCAACCTAAAAAATATCAAAATGGCAGACCTTCAGCACTGAAAACCCTTCTGTCTGAACAGGAGGAGAGAACTTTGAGTTAGAAGCATTAGGTATTGGATTGTCTCACAAGTAAACACTCACACTAAGCCAGTAGTGCAGAAAAATCAGTCTTGAAACAGACATCTGTGGAAAACAGTTTGCTAGAGTACTAAGATAATACAGAAGCATTTGTAGGTCACTATTGGTAACTAAGCTCAGTATTGGAAGACAATTTATACAAACAACTTCTCTGGAATTAAGTATTTCCAATCTGCCATTGAACAGAATAGGCACAGAGATTAATTTATTTTAAAAGTAGTCCTTAGGCCACTTTGAAGATAAGTGTTAGACTTGAAGATTGCAAGACTGCAAAAACTGCTTCTAAGCATGGCTGGGGAAGCCTCTGAAGCACTTAGACCCTGCACACCCAGCCATACCTTCCAAATTAGTACATTGCATTAATAGATTTCTTAATCTGTGGGGTGGACAGAAGGCAGGTGAAATGATACCAACTACATTTATGGTCAGTCTTAATGCTGTTTCTGAGAGAGTCTCTGATGCATTCAAAGAAGGGAAAAAAAGGGACCATTTTATAATATTGAGAAGACAGAGGAAAAGCTTCAGTTCAATGCTAATGTAGATAAACACCTTAGTCTGAATCTCACCAAGCTCTTTATTATTATCAGTTGTTATTGAAATTGGGATGCATTTACTTCTCTTGATTTCAGTGTCTGTACTGATATCCCATTCTTAGGACCGACTTTGAAAGACAAAAAATCTCTACCCAAGGCAAGGAATTGTTTTTAGCAGCTTTTATATATTTGCACATTTGCAGGTGCTGTGGTCACTATGTGTGCCACATAACCTAGCTGAGTCATAAGCTGTGGCTTTGGCAGTTGTCATGAGCTAAACAAACAAAGTGTGGCAGCAGCATAAGTGAATGAAGATTTGTCAGGATAGGAACAACATGCAAAATTCTATCTTACCCAAGAACCGGTGTTGAATCATTTGCTTGCACCTCATTTAGAAGTAGCTAAATAAAAAAGAAAGACAAATGAGGTGGAAAAGATACGAATTTGAGAAAACTTGAGCACAACTGTAACATTTCATGGTAGTCTAAATCAGCAGTGGTGTCACTGGAAATTCTTTGCTACAGGTGTAGACAAAGAATCCAGACATAACTGTTTTTGCATGCAAAGTTCCAGTAAGAGCTCCTGAAGCCCAGTGTACTTGATATATTTGCCTCAGTATAAAAAAGTGCCAAATGATCCATAAAAGAAATCTGAGAATCAATATTAATTCTAAAAATAGGAGTAATTCAGTGTTCATGGTCTTGCCAAGATCTTGTCTGCATTGACGGATGAAACATCTCACCTGTTAGTTATACAGGAAAATATCAGTATGGTTGAGGTTTTAGAAATTCATTATAGGGCTATTGGTTGCAAAGTTTTGAGGAAAGATGAATGGAAATTTAGAAGAACATGTTCACCAGCTTCTCACTTTTTGGCCTGAGGATTAAATATATAAAGCAGGTCTGGCAATGTCAAATTGTTTTGCAGTATACCATACCTGAATCAATCTGCTTACAAAGAGAGATAAAAATAATGAATAAGTATACCAGAGAAGTGATGCCTATCTGGTCCTATTGCTGGGTTCATACCCAGTCTTCATTTATTTGCTGCTCTACAAACATTTCATATGATATATTGGCGTTTGTGTTCTATGAATAAGATTAATGCAGTGTGCCCATATTTTCAGTGATAGATGAAAAGATTTAATTTCTCAATTAACAAGTTTTAGTCTTATGGTTTAGGGCTTTTTTGTCTAATTTTTCATTTTCCTTTATTTACTGGTGAGTTACATATTCATAAAATCTACCAAATATGAAACATTTGGTGAGATTTTACAGACATTCTTTTTAAACTATACTTGCAATAAATTGCTGTCTGAACCTTTGTTTTTACTGATGTTTTTCAGATGTATTTTTTTCTTCCTATGAATTAAAAAGATCTGCAAGAGAGTGCTTCCTTGAAAAAGTTTCCTCTCTTTTCAGAGAGATTGACCTGCTTTCTTCTGATTGTCTCTTGTTCTGCCCCAGCCAATTGTTCTATGGACTGGTGTTTGAAATAAAACCCCTTGTCTTCTTCCACTCATCTTATGACCTATGGCATGTGATGAACTTTCAACTTGAAAGATTTGCCCAAACAAAGTGGAAAAGTCCAACTAACCAAAAAAAACAGTGATAGGGAGAAAAAGAAACAACAAGAAAAAAAACTAACCTTGTTTTAAAACTGAGATCTCTTGAAACACAAAAAAATTAGGCATTCTTATTCTCTAGAATATCACCTACAGCATTGGTAGATTATGGCATTTCCCATTGTAAAGCACATCACTAATGTCTCTGAACTAAAAACTGAATTTTTTAGAATAGGGTCTAGCAAATTTGATTGGCTCTGATTTGCTGCTGTAATTGTAATTTTAGAAACATCACATCTGAAAAGTTAAAATAGCATATATGAAGCTAATTTAATGTTTTAAGTGGAGTGTATTGTAGAATGATGTGTTTAATGATAGTGAGCAAAACCAACATCAAGTACGTTAGATAGTTCTTCAAACTTTCCAGAAATTAAACATTTTAATACTCTTCAGTTGGGAGGATAAAAATGATTACTTTAGTTTCCTTTGCAGGGAAGAATATAGTTTTTTGAGAGACAACAGTTATTTTGAAATAAAGCAAAACAATATATTTTCAATAAATGGAAGGTATCAAATACCTTCAGCTTATGTAGGTGTACATATCAGCTGCAGCACCTGCTATCCAAGTGTGGGCAGCTTCAGGCAGAGTTGTGATGGAATCTGAATCTTTTTTGAAAAATCGCTCCAACATTGAAGCTAGAGCGTGCAATTCAGACAACCATAGAAATATCAAGGTTGGAAAAGCCCTATCAGATCATTGAGTCCAGCCAATTATACAGCATTCCCACAATGTCCACACGTCTTGAGTGTATCCACATTTTTTGAACACTTACACGGATGGTGACTCCACCCTTCCCCAGTTTCTTCTCTATCTAGGGACTGTGAGTCACTTCAGTACCTCATGCACCAAAACTGTAGGAAAAGACAATGTTCAGGTCTGTAAAAAATAAAGTACCTATTTTCTGATTTGAGGTCCTTGTCTCAGCCTGACACATTTAAGAGCAGTAGCATCATTAATTTTGTTAGCCTGGGCAGATTCTTCGTCACTCTCGTGTCTATTTTTTTGGTATAGCTGCCCAGAGAACAGTACTTAGGTGCAATAATTCTTCTCAAGCTTTTTTTTTCAAACTTAAATGCATCCCACTAGGATTTGCAATGCCTTTGTCCTCCTGCCCTGGGATAAAGACAGTGAAAACACACATTTGTTGTCCCCCCAAATGTGGTTCTTTATTTCATTGAATGGATTTAAAAAAACACTTCAACAGATAAATTTTAGACATCTAATCTCAATTTCAGATGAATGAAGCTGCAGAGCATATCTAAACCAAGATAATTTTACCTATGCAGTAGCAAAAAATAAAATGTGAAAAGGAAAAATGTGTTTAATACTACTGATATAGAAAAGCATATTCCATGTTTGTAAGTGGTACCCAAGATCATATTTAACTGAGACTAAAATCTGACCTGCATTTGACTTCAAGGCACTAGGACTACATGTTATTGTTTTCAGGTTATTTCAACTCCTTTCTTACTATGAATTTTTTAAAACACCATATGCTACCAAGCTGTCTCTACACAGAATACAGCAGTAAAAGAAATATGATAAAACCCCTACATGTAATTACATACCTAGTAAAATTTTAAAACTAATTCCTTGTCAGAAACAGGTAGAAACTTCTGTAATCCAAAGCATGCTTTGTCAATATTCTGCATATTTAAGTATTTGAGTATTTTGATGCGTAACCTAAGGAACTTTACAGCTTTTTAACAATACAATGCATAGATTCAGGTTAATTGCAAATGGGTAAAATACTACAACAAAATGCACAAAGCTCACCACTGGAGTCTCTTCCCAGTTTCAACTTGTCAACAATTCATAGTCTCAATTCACTGAACTTTTTCATTATAAAAGGATATATTTGTTCTGACCCAAATATAAAAGAGGAAAAAATGTTATTTTATATATGCTAAAATTTGGCATGAGAAGACATTGCAGTAAATGTCCTCACCACTGAGGCATTGGATAAAGTATAAGCACTTCTTGTTCAACATTTGGTTGGGGTTTTTTTTGTTTAGTTGTACTGATCTGTAGCTGTTAGTAATGTCATATTAACAGGACTGACTTTGATTTGTGCATTAGAGATTACCTGGAATTTTGACTAGATTCTTTTACTATTCTTGAAAATCAAGTGACATTCATAATTTGTAAAAAAAAGGAGGAAAAAATAAAAATACAAATATATCTGGTCACAGCTATACAGAAATTTATATTCATGTTTAAGCATGTACTTAATCATAAATCATAAATTTCTCAGTGATAAGGACAAAAAAACTGAACTATCACTCATGTATAACCTTAAAGCAAAGGATTGATGCCAACTGATTTTATTTCCTCCCTCAGATATAGAGTCAGAAACGTGCTTATACACACAGAATGCTGGAGCTCAGAGTCCTGCTTTTAGCCATAGACAGAATTCCTGGATCAGAAGAAAAGAAAAGAAA
>VYXF01008985.1:42891-54992 GCA_013397295.1 Polioptila caerulea | reverse complement strand
CCCTCATGACGGGCGTGTGCCGGCCCGCCCGGCGGGCAGCTGGTGCCGGTGGCCTCGGCGGTGCCGTGGGCCCGGGTGTTCCGTGAGTTCGGCGTGGGGTGATGTTTTCGAGAAGTCCTTTCAGAGCCCGCACAGGAAGGAAGGAAAGAACTGATGAAACTGCCCTAATTTGCCCCAACGCTTCTTGCTAAATTGAGAAGGAAGAGATCACTCAATGACACTGTTGCCCCTGCAAAGTGTCCGATTTTTAAACAATATTTTATATATATATGTATGTGTGTGTGTGTGTGTTGCAGACTGTTACATGGGTTACCCACCACAGTCAAGCAGACACACCTACGCCTCAGTTTGGAGATCCAAAGGTTTGGTTTTGTGTTTTTTTTTAATTTTAAAATCAACCAAACCAAACCTGAACATGTTAGTCCACTAGTTTCTTGATTTAATTATATTGTTGTGAAGCCTTTAAGAAACCTGTCAAAAGCAAGATGGGTTTAAGGAATAGTTATTTTTTCCTTAGAAGCTGCTTCATACAGCATGTCTTAGTAGTTCCCTGACTTGCAGAGGGGGAAGAATTTTTAGCTGAAACTGAAGGGCAAAAGAGAGGTGAATCTGCTGCCTTTCAGTGCACTCCTCCAAAATACAGGATGCATCACCTGTGGAAAACAGTGGAATTAGAAGCAAAATTTCAAAGGAAAAATATCAGTCCTTGCCAGTTTTTTCAAAACAGTGGTGTCATTCACCTGTGGATCATTATCAGGATCTGGGGCTGCTGCTTTATTTCTCAGCCATGGAGGTAAGCAGGTGAGTCAGAGAAGTCCAAGTCTATGTCCAGGATTTGTGAAAGGAAGTGCAGCAGCTGAGATACCAAAGGAGAGCAGCAGACATTGCAACCAGCTGCATGCAGGTTTCCTGCATTTGTGGTTCACAAAAAACTGGGACAAGGGAATCTTATGATGCAACAAAACTAGAAGTGTGCTTGCTGGAGAAAAGAGTCATGGGACAAAGGTGCTGAAGGCTCTGAAGAAAATTGGTCAAGATGATGAAGATGGGTTACAAAGAGCAAGGTTGTTATCGAAAAAGATAACCCCTTCATATTATGGATGCAAGGTGGAAATAAAGAAAAAAACAACTTTTAGACTATTAAAATCAGTAAAGCTGATGAATGAGTTTGAGTTTCTTGTCTTACTATTCCCGTAACCTACAGATCACAGCAATGTTAGATACTGTGAGAAGTGAGAGCTGTAGTCAGACAGAAACAGTTCATTTATTTGGGGCTGCCCACTACCTGGAGTGATTAATATCAGACAGGAAGATAGGGCTGAAACCTGTTTTTCCTTCTCTTTTTCCTGACTCCAAGGTATTTTTGCCATTCGTACGTAGGAAAAGTGGAGTCTGATGGAAAAAGCAGCAGAGATGTCTCTGCTGTGCTGGTGGCAGTAGAACATTCCCTGCTCAGGGGAAATCCTCCACCTACTTCCTCTTCCAGTGTAGTAAACTGGAGAATATGATCAACATGCCTCCACTCTGACAATAAAGAAATTCATAAACTAGATTGAGATTTTGTTGGCTTCCTCTTGCAAAGAATGGGGAGCACCAAAATTTCCCAAGTGCTCATTTTTAAACAACTGGCAGCAGTCATTTCTATAATTCTGTATAACTGTGTCTGCCCTAACCTGGTTCTCATTATTAATTGACAGCTGCAAAAAGAAAACAGGGAATCTGGAAACAATTACTCGTGGTGTTCTTTACTTTGGAAATGTGAAGTCAATATAATAATAACTATACTTTTTTGATCCAAACTTACATAATAGTATTTAAGGCATGCTGCTTATTTCAGACAGGAACAATGGCCGAGAAGTGCTGAGATCCATGGCCACTTACATTTTTCTTCTCACAGGAAAATCTGAAATGATGGCAGAGAGAGGGTGAGCTCTGTGAAAGCAACTGTTCATACTTCACTCAGAAAATCTTGCTAACATGGGCTGCCACTGCCATGGGGTGGGCTACACGTTGCTCACACTTTGTTTTGTGACCCCAAAGCAGCCACGTGTCTGCAAAATTTCCCAGTTGTATCTCTCTGGCTTATTGAAATTTGGATATTATGACAGCTCCTTTTTATTCCTCTCCTTGCATATAGGATGGATAGGATTCCTGTAAAACTCCATGAACATTTGATTTTATTAACAGACGAGATCAATAACAGGGTTAAAGTCCAAAGTCCAACTCTGGACTCTCCATTTTTTAGGACATAAGTATGGGCTGTTTCATGTATGAATTACAGCTCCACAATGTAGCTGGCTTTAAATAACAAATGAAAGGCTTTTCTAAAATGACGTTTATTTATTCTAAAGGGCACTTCTACAGAACTATGATAATGCATTGATGAAGCAGCTATTTGCTTGACTCCAATATATTTATAGTAAAATATATTTTAAGCAAACTGATCTTTTAATGATATTTTTAAAGCTGTTGACATAAGCATGTGATATCAGCATTTTCACTGAAACAGCTTTGAAAACTCCTGCCTCCTACCAACTAGCAGCATTTCCTCAATGCAGAAGTTGCTGGAGTTTGCCCACATCTCTGATGAGTGGTACGATACAGGTAGTCAGTCATGCTAGGTCTGAAATTGTTGCCTTGGTTATCAACAGACACATCCAGTGAAACAGCTACGTGTGGTAAGAGGAACACAAAACCACTGCAAGATTCTCACTTCTTAAAATGCTTTAGAATTTTTAAAAACGTAACAATTAGCAATGCTGCACAAGAGCGTCACAGAAACATGCAAAATCCCCTTCCTTAAGATTCTGCATTGTACTTGGCAACTGAAAAGCAAAATCACAAAATATGACTGGACCATGTAATCTTGTCCTCAAAGTGAGAAGAAAAGTTTTTCACTGCTCTGTTTCTGTAATTCAACAAATGCACACGAAACTCCATAGGCAGTTACATTTAGGTCTCCTCCCTGCCCTTCCCTTTGAGGCTGAGCAGAGCCAGCAGGGCCTCTGCTCCCTCCCAGCTGTGACAGGAGGCTGCCAGTCTGCAGTGCCTGTCCCTGGGCTTTGTCGAGGCCATGAATGTAACACCTCAGCATAAGGCTGGGTGATGAAAGGTAGTGGCCCTGAAGCTGGGAAGTGTTTGTGAGCATTTTCTCTATACTCAAAAAATGGAGAGAGAGCAGGGAAAATTTCCCTCTGCTTGTACACCAGATGTTTAAAAGTGCCTTCACAGTGATCAGCCAAAACTTCAGTATAAGCAAATACCAATGCTGATGGCTGAGCAACAAAAAATGCTTCTTCTGTCCAAAGGTCTGATATAACCTGCTAAATACCTGAGTGCAGATCAGGAAGAATACACAAACATCTCAGTTCTCTGGAAGGGAAGCTCATGGTCTGGGTCAGAAATCACTGTGGCCAGGAAAGAATGTGAGGCATGTCATACCCTTGCAATGCAACCAGTGAATTGAAAAAATCACTGAGAGCATGTGGCATCAATTATTGTTTCCATAACCATTGGCCCAGCAGGTTACTAATAAAACTGAAAACCTTTTGCAGTTTATCAAAGTCTGTCTTTATCGGATGTTATGGATCAGGAGGGTATTTATCAGAGTTGGTTTCTGCTGAAGTGATGCTCAATAAAATTAGCTGTCAACCAGAGAGGCGGTGCTTCCAGGAAGCCTGCTGGGCTGTGCCTGCATGGCTAAGGAAGCCTATGATTATAAGGCCACGCATCTGCAAGACTGGAAATGAAAACCACATCAAACTGGGTTTGTCAGCCGCTCTCAATGCATTTTCTAAGAACTCTATTCCAGAGAAATGTATGAAATTATTTGGAAGAGCGATCAGACACACACATTTTTAACCTTTTGCTTTTCAGATACATTAATAGCTTCATTTCAGGATTTTATTTTCAGGTTTTGGTGCTAGGTATATACTCCGTAGGGAGTAAGGAATAAATATACATTGCTTCTCTAATTAAATCTTTACTTTTCTGGTTTAAATACCTTTAAATCTAAATAAATCTGGCTTGTTTGTTACATTTGGCCTGCAGTGGCTCCTCAGGCTGGATGAGAGGCATATGTTTACATTATGTTATTGACTTCCTTGAACTTACACATTCCAGTGCTTGACAAAAAAAATCTTATAAAAAATTATATCTTCACTGGACTGAACAAAACAGACTCAGAGCTCTTTAAGGCCCCTGCAGTCAGGCAAAGGATTGCTGGTGCAATGAATGCGTTTTGACTCAGACCTTCCAAGGGTGACAGCAGGCACAGAGCCAGGCATTTGTTAAAGGGGGATCAGTTCAGGATGAGGTAATGGCGTGGGAGATCCCAGCTTGATTGCAAGGGCAGGAGGAAATGATGTGGTGCCTGCTGCTCTCTCAAAGGGAGGGGAGGGGAGATGAGGGAAAGAAAGGAAGTGCAGACCGTGAGCCTGGATATGCCTCTTAACCTGCTCAAGGCAGAAATTTTCACGTCTGGTATCCCCACATGATTTGCACAACTTATACTGTGCAAGCTGAAAAAGACTTGTATCTGTATGTCAGTGTTGGTCACCCCTTCTGATCACAAGGCCATCTAGTATCACCTACAGCTTTTGTACACTGAAGTTTTGTCTTTTATGGAGTTTAGCCCCTGCCCAAACTGTTTTTTGGGTTTTTTTTTTCATTCAGTCCATGTGGTGAGTTTAATCTCTTACTATGACAAGTGTTAGTTGGCAAAGGAAATTAGATCTGCCATGGTGGTCGGATTTCAGCAGAAGGGCATTTTATCCAGAGAGAAAGAAAATCTTTAATGCAGCCATAGCAGAACTATTACTGTGGCCCTGCTGATAAACCAAAATCGTACACAGTGAGTACTGTAAAATCCACCCAACAAGCTGAGCACTTGATACCTAGGCAGCACAGAGATGTCGTCTACCCTTGTTCTATTGCTAGCATTTGCAAATGAGTTACTTTAAAGCTAATATAAAACTATTTGATATCAGTTATGGACTGCAATTACAAAAGTTACTGTACTTCAAATACTCTCTTCCTGGCTTTTTGACATGGCTACAGATATCTGTCAAACACACCAATATAATATCTACATGAAAGTCTCTTGGAAAGTAGTCTATAATAAAAGACAGATTTGAAGAAGTTGCAAGATTTTGTAATGACAAACTGAAATAAAGGATAAAATTAAAAGTTATTGTGAAAAAAATTCTAGGAAAAATCTAACAGTGTCATTTTTGTCTGCTTTTGGGGTCCCTTCCCCTTTGCCTCAACTAAGAACAAAAGCTTTAAGTTTTTCTGGAGTTGAAACAAACTTATTTTTAGAAACAGGTCTGTGAAATTCAAATGTTATTTTTGCCAAGACAGTTTGGAGAGAGAAGCCCCAGAAAGCCTAGAAGGGCCAAGAAAGCCTAAAATAGTTATTTCTGAGGAGAAATCTTCTTGCACAAGACATATGCCAGTATGGACTGGCAGTGTCAAAATTCAGCGGTAGGGAGTTGGCTTACTTATAACTCCAGCAAATATATTTAACATAATTCACCAGAAAAATACAATGGGAGATTGTTGGAATTGTCCATTGGGAATCCTGATAAGTCTCTGAGGATGATTTTATCACAGTTTTGGTGCAAAATCAGATGTAGCACTCATCGGGAACAGAATAGGACACTGTTGTTCAAAACTTAACAATATTAAACCCAATTAATTAATTAATTAATCTAAACTGTGAATAATTCACATTGTCATTGGCAGTCCAGGCATCATGTATATTGTAGTACAATAGTATTCTGTCCTTCATCTGTGGGATATCTCTCAAGATTCCTCTTGATATGACAGAAGTTGATTATCTTTGGAATACAACTGCAGGACAGTGGCATTACCATATTCACGGAAAACCATGCCTCTCCCTTTGAAATATCCTGACGTCTGATGTGTATGTTGTTTCATCCTGATGTGCTGGACTTACTTGGTAAATTCTGTCATGGAGTTTATAAAAATGCCTGATCCATGTCAAACAAACAGCTACAAACACTGGCAAAAGTCTGAGTAAGCAAAACTGAACATCTACAAAGCTCCTGAATAGTTATTAGGTCATCCCTCCTGTCATCCTACACAAGCTCTCTCCCACCCAGTATACATGTTGGACCATATACAAGACAAAATTCTTAAGGAAAATTTCAGGTAGACAGTGAATTGTCTTTGTATTGGGAAACAGGACACACTTCCACCTGGAAAAATATGGATGCCTCTACTCTTCCGGACATTTGATCTCTTCCTTCTCCAGCCATATGCATCATCTCTTCTGTATTTTACTAATTGCTCACTCAATTCCTTGTGGCCCACAATATATTATGCCTCTTAAATCAGGATCATCTTCCCTCCCTAATCCCAACTGGACAGAGAATATATTTCTGCTTGAAAATTAGGCATAGAGCTGGCACGTAAAAACAGAATGCCTTTTTAGAAACTCAATCTTCTCAGCTTTGGGGTGTGTGCAGCACCGCCTCTTCCCTTTGAAAGGAGCCAATTAATCCCAGAATGGCTAACACAATGTACGCTCAGTTTACGAGTCTCATTGGAACCAAGGATTTGGCACAAGAACTTGGACTGAGGAATCCACTGAAAGCTTGGCCTTCAAGGAGCTAGTACTGTTCTTCTTGTCCTGGGCATCTCAAAGGAAGAATGGAACAATTGCTGCACGCAATTAATGATTCCATTGCTGTGTCCTGCCTCTTCCTCAGAAAGATCATAATTTCCTGGTATATCATGGCAAGAAAACATTATGCTATTTATGCTTTGTGCAAGTGATGGAACTGGGGGAGAGACAAGAATGAAACCACTTCTCAGATTTAATTGTTTTTTGGCTAAAGGCGCTCTTTAAGCAGTTTGATTTGAAAAAGCTTGGCTAAGAAGAAGTAGTAAGTGTTTAACTGACAGGGTTCATTAATGGCATACAAGAATCACTTCTTTTAGATATTCCCAGAGAGAGAATGGATAGATGGAAGGATGGATGGATGGATGACTCATCCTTGAAAAAGTTTGCAAGCTCAAAATTTAAAAGAGTGAACCAAGACAGGGCTCCTCACGGTAATGTGACAAGTGAATGTTCATCCATGCTGTTGACTTCTACCTGGACCAACAGTTTGCTGCAGGAATTGCAACCTAGTGCTGAGCAAGGCCAAGATGGCCAGGTCAGCAATGTGGCAAAGGACAGAAAAAAGCTACATACACTATGCATTTTGCATAGATTCTCCTGAAAACTTGAGCTGCTTAATTCAAATATTTTATCTGATATTTAAGTGAAATGGTCCTTGTAAAGTGCCTTTCATGATCCTTGAACAATTTCTTGGTCTTTGACCGTGTACAAATTTCATGAAACAAGGATGTGGAGAGGAAAATTTCAAATTATCTATTTTCGGGCACCCAAAATCAAAACTGATAGACTTTGTGTATTCTGAAAATTGGTTCTGCTTAAAGAATTTCAGGTTGAGCATTGAGTCTTAAACCATGCCAAACCTCTTCTCAGTCTGGAAAACCTTGTTCTTTATGTCCCAGTCATTGCTAACTATTGCTGCCATTCAGCAGTCAGTGCTATTGTTTTTAAATTAAGTGAGACAGGGTGTCATTCTTGATTTTTTTTAAGGGATGGATTGTATAGATTGCTGTACTTGTGAGAGTTTAAAAGCTTCTCTTCTCTTCTCTTCTCTTCTCTTCTCTTCTCTTCTCTTCTCTTCTCTTCTCTTCTCTTCTCTTCTCTTCTCTTCTCTTCTCTTCTCTTCTCTCTCTTCTCTCCCTAGAGGTGTGTATGGTGTTTGGGACAACAGCAGGGCACAGGGCTGTAGTGGCTTTGAAAATGAGCACCTGATTTGGTACAGAAATGTCCTATTTTGATACAGAAAACTTCCTGTTCTGGCAATTAAAAACCATAGTAGAGAGGAACCTAATGCATGTCAATAATAATTCTTTGGAAATGTAAATCGTGCAACGGGGTGGCTTGATTCATGTCCAAATCACTTCCTTAATGATGAAACCCCTGCCAGTTTCATATAGTTCATTATACATTAAAATAGAATCTTTCAGACAGACTTGGTTAGTTTTGAGTATAGAGCCTAGTCATTTACTTGAAAATATCAGCAGCTAGTCATACCAATTTGATATGCTTTGCAATGCTGGCAATGACAATAGGCAACATAATTTTAAAAATAAATTTCATGAAAGAATTTGCCAGTTTCTTTCTGAAGACAAAAATTAGCCAAGGAAGTTACTCACAAGGGGGGATTTCAATGCTGGAACATTTACATGTTCTGCAGCCTGGTGATATAGAGAAATCCAAATCAGCTTCTCCTAGTCAGAATGTAGGGAGATGGATTATCAGGGTGCAGAAAAACCTTCACTTCCCAGGATGCACTGGCCTTTCTCGGGGGCTCCTCCTTACACTTGGCTCTCAGCTAAAGGGAGGGACTTTTCCCAGCTGAAGATTAGAGCCAAAATCCTTTTTTTTGTTTAGACCATGGCTGAAGGTGTTCTTAGACAGTGAGAGTCACAGCAGTCACTCAAGTGATAGGCCACAGCACTCGCTCTAGCTGAGCACTGCAGAGTGTTCCTCCTGGTTAATTGTCTGTAGGATGTTAAGGGTCCTTTATTTCCATGTGTTAAAGTGTGTCCCTATTGCCCACAGTTTGTTTAATATTCATGGTGCAGGGGATGTGTGAAGGAATGCCTCTATAGCCCCATGCATCCCAGGGCTTATGGTTGCTATATGGTGCTGACAACAAAAATTATTGTATTTGCATGGCAGGATGTTTTTTCATGGATGTTTAATCTTTATGAGTCTTTCTACACCTCCTGGAAGCAGAAAGTTTTGAAAAAGAGCATGAATTTGATTAAGAAAAGCATTCACATCTGTTTAGTCAAGGTTCATATAACTAGAAAGTACATTCAATATTTGGACTAAATTGCTCTTGTTTCTAACTGTTTAAATTAAATGGTAAATAAAAAAAAATTTAAAAAAGTAAATGCCAGACTTTTCAGTGATGTTTTCAGACCAACAGATATTTTTGCAAGGAAATAATAAAAATTCTGTTATATGGACTTTTTAATTTTTAGTGCAACAGATATGCAGCATAAAGCCATTCAGGCACCTATGCCTCCTCTCTGTGCATATCCATTTTCCTCATTAATTAAAGTTACACACAATGCAGGTGTCTTTTTGCTAAATTTCTAGGACTTGCAATTCTATTTCATTCTTGGTAGTAAACCAATACATAATTACCAGAAAAAAAAAGGCCACAAAAGAAGGCATAAAAGAAAATTTAAGTGTAAACTGAAACTTTTGTGATAAAAATAACTGTTTGATTTTTCAAGAGTGCTATTGGCTTACCTCTGATCTACTTCTGTAGAGGTGATGTTGTGGGCTGACCAGGCAGCTGCATGACTGCACACTGGAATTGCAAGGGAAGGCATTGCAGTAAACAGCACAGATGACAACCAGTAGTTTATGAATAATCCCCAATGTGGTGCTGAGTGATGCTCTCAGCTGTCTATTCCTCATGTCAGAAGCTGTCAAGATCTCCATCAGCCACTGCCTCTGAGAGTCCCATAGCATTTTCCATGAAACTAGACAGATTACTGGGATTTCATTTCCATTCAAAGTACACTCTCTATGATGTTTGTGGCTACACTGAGACAGAGACTCTTCTGAAAAGGACAGTAGAGATCATTTTGCCTTTCAGGGGGACATGTTTTAATCCCCTTTGGGGTTTGCAATGCAAATGTGTGTTAAATTTATTACAGCTTACAAGAAACTTACAGCTTCCATTTGTGCATCTGTGTCAGTGCCAACTAGGAAAAGGCACTTAAAGGTTTACTGTATTCCCAACAGCCAACAATATCTGAACATTTCATCATGAGACACAGAAATGAGGCAGGTGGCCAAGAGCACATATGGCAGCAGTGACACAAACGAACAGAAATTACACTTGAAACATGAAGTGGGTGGGTCATGTTTACAAAAACAAATACTTTTGATTTTAGGGGCAAAGCATTTTCTGAATGAGGATGATTCTTGCATATGTGCGCCATTGATGGTTTTGTGAAGTGTAAGCTGTGCTCTGTTAGGAAAAACAGATGAGGCACCAGCACACCTTTGAAAAACAACAGTCTACTAAAGCTATCACTATTCCTGAGTACAGCATCTTAAATCCAGGAGACTGTTGGTTATGTGCTGTTTTGCTTTTTGCCCACTCATAGAACGAGTATGTACTTCTGTGCCAGAGCTCACAAAGGCTTACAGCTCAAACTTGATGGCTTAAATAGAGCTCTGAGAGGGCTGGGCAGCACAACAGCAGCCAGGCTGGGCTTTGGAACCCTTAGCCTCAGGAATGCTGTGTGACCTCTGCCTCTTATTCAGTGGGTGAATGGAATGAGCTGTAGCCCAGGACTTATACTGCAAGCACTTCAGTAGCTCAACCTTGTCAGCTTCCTTTGCTTGACTAGGCTTCAGTGAACAAAGGAAATTAAAACCTCAAGGACCTACATTTAGAGACAAACTGCATCCCTGCACTTCTGGTTGCCAACAGAATGAAGGCAAAGCAGAATTTCCTTCGAAAAACCAAGATCTTTAATAAAATACATAGGTTCACATCCTTCCTTGTAAAGTACATTACCTGAAGTACAATAGTTGACTACTCTGAATTAGGGTGTGAAGATTACCTTTTTCTCTACCCACTGTCCATGTTCAGGTGTATCAGAACTTCCAGTGAAGATATTTTTTCCTGCAGGACTGCCAGCTAAAATGAATCAAAAATCAATGGTAGTTTTGCATCCCTAAGTGCTGAGGTAATACATTACAGATAATACCTCTACAATGTATCACTCAGTTCCCGTAGCGAAGAGGAAAAAGATGTCCCTTACCTGATGCATCAGTGTAGAATCTCAGAATGTGAGTCGTGCTTTGGCCACTTAAGTTCTCTAAATGGCAGAGATTCTGTCATCTCCCTTAAGCAACCTCTGCATTCATGCTGAAACAATCTGCTGCTACTCAAAATTTTTCTCTGTTAACTTTCATGCTATTGCTATTGCCCTGTACTACCTCCATCATTCTTTTCCATTGCTGGTAGTCCCATTTTGATAGTAAAATTGCTCTTAAAACACTGGGATTTTTGTCTGGCCTTTTATGTTAGACACATATTTGCAGATCATAGCTAATGAATAATTATCATTTTGCCGAGAGCTCTCCTAAGAATCTGACCTTGTGCCTACCAAAATTAATAGCAAAATTCTGTTGGGTACAATAGTAGAGAAACAAACCTTTGTCAAAATCAAGCCTGCTACAATCCTAGTTGTTATTCAGGAGTAAGATCCTGGATGCAGTAATTTCAATAATGTAATGTCCACATAAAACCCCCCTAAGTTATTCCTGGGATCATTGTTACAATAATAGTAGAATTAAGCCTTAGGCTTGTAACAGCTTACCCAGCTACAAGGAAAACGTATTTAACCTGTAAAGTTTGTGTCTTAAGCATAGGAGCTGAGGTTGCTATCATGGGAGGCAGCTAAAGAAAACACATACATTATTTTTCTGGCTGTTTATTTTGGACACTTGGCAGCCCTTTGTGAATAGTTATCATAATTTTCCCCGATCTTACTCTTTCAGAGAGCTCAAAATGAAATGAAATGTTCTTAGAAAGATATATACACATCATAGCTATAGAGGGCAATTAATAGGTTATTCGGAGTATTTTCCCAGGCCTGTGGCATAACATTAAACTTGCCAGCCCCTTCTTGCAGTCACCGCGCTCACTCCGGAGGGGGACAGCGAGATGCAAGAGGGAAACCCAGCGCTCGAAGATGCCGCTGCTGTCATCCCCGTCCTCGCCGGGCGCGCCCTGCCGGGCTTTGCCGGGCTTCCCCGCGCCCCCAGCGGGGCACCGCCCTGCCACGTCCCGCAGCCCCGGCGGAAACCTGCCAGCCCCCGGGGACTCAGCCCCGGCACAAGCTGCCGGCCGAGCGCCCCGCTCGCCTCCTTTGTGTGCGCGGCCGCCGCACCCCGCGGGCGGGGCGGAGCGGGGCGGAGCGGGGCGGGGTCGCGGCGCCCCTAAGAAGGGGCC
>VYXF01008985.1:31699-42864 GCA_013397295.1 Polioptila caerulea | reverse complement strand
GTTCGCGGCGCCCATAAGAAGGGGCCCTGGCCGCGGCCACCGCCCTTCTTCGCCGCGCTCTCCGCTCGCCCCGCTCCGCTCCCGGATTACAAAGCCCGCGCCGCCGTCGCTATGAGCGTCAGCACGAAAAACTCCTCGTACCGCCGCATGTTCGGCGGGGGCAGCCGCCCCAGCACCGGCACCCGCTACATCACGTCCAGCAGCCGGTACTCGCTGGGCAGCGCCCTGCGGCCGAGCAGCGCCCGGTACGTGTCCGCCTCGCCCGGCGGCATGTACACCACCAAGACGACGTCGGTGCGGCTGCGGAGCAGCATGCCGCCCATGCGGCTCCACGACTCCGTGGACTTCACCCTGGCCGACGCCATCAACACGGAGTTCAAGGCGAACCGCACCAACGAGAAGGTTGAGCTGCAGGAGCTTAATGACCGCTTCGCCAACTACATCGACAAGGTGCGCTTCCTGGAGCAGCAAAACAAGATCTTGCTGGCCGAGCTGGAGCAGCTCAAGGGCAAGGGTACGTCCCGCCTGGGCGACCTCTACGAGGAGGAGATGCGGGAGCTGCGGCGGCAGGTGGACCAGCTCACCAACGACAAGGCACGCGTGGAAGTGGAGCGGGACAACCTCGCCGACGACATCATGCGGCTGCGGGAGAAGTGAGTGTGCCTGGGGGACCCTGGTTCGGGCTGCCGACGCCTCCCGCTGCCGCCCCCCCGCCCCGTCCCCTGGCGCCGAGGCAGCCCCTGAGCATCCCGGGCGGGCGGGAGGCTGGCGGGGGGATTTGGGTGACCCCCGCTCCCTCCTCCCCGCTGTCTTGCCCCTTCCAGGTTGCAAGAGGAGATGCTTCAGAGGGAGGAGGCCGAGAACACCCTGCAGTCCTTCCGACAGGTTAGCGGTGGTGGAGGAGGGAGGGGCCCGAGGAGGTGGTGGCTGTGCCTGGGGCGGAGGGTGGGAGTGCAGGAGTTTGCTTTCCTTGCACAAAGAGATTCTGTCAGTTCTCACGCAAGCCCTCCGTGTTTTCTTTAGTGGGATGCTGCAGTCTAAGGGGAGGGGAGGGAAACTATTGTCCTGCTTTATCCAAGTCTAGCCTGTTTCACAAAAAACGCCCCAACGTGGAATCGCTTTCCGATCCAATAAAAGTGAAAGGGGGCCATCTGCTCGCTTGGCTGAAGGGTATTAATGGTTTCTATGGGATTCACCGTGGAATGCAGATACAGGCATTATGGCAAGTGTGGTGGCAGCAGATTGAAATAATAGATCCCTTTGTGTCGGAGGGGAGGGCGCAGTGGGCTGCATTCTTACTAAATGTGTAATGGTGCAGGAATATTTCTAGCGAAATGTGTCTATTATGGGCCAGTTTTTGTACAAAACAGAACTCCTTTTTGATGACTCACTGGTCAATGCATTACTGGGCAACAGTTTCAAATTTAAGGTTTTTCGTGTGGGTGTTGTCTGCTGACAAGATGTAGACAGTATGTTCCTTGGGGCGAGGTCACAGGATTGAGCTTGCCTCCTCTGGGTGTCCATTAAGAACATGGAATTTAATCCTCTCTAAAACAATGATGTTAATTTTAGGAAAGATGTTAACAAGTCACGTTAGAGTTTAGTCTTTGTAGGATGCTGTGATGTTATCCGGATAAAGTAAATCTACATGACAACCAGAAACAACTGTACAAACAGTGTTCAAAAATTCTTAAGCTCAAGTTTTCACTTGTGCAAAACCAGCTTTCAACTTAGATTACGCCTTGTTTGGATGAAGAGATATTTAGGAATGTGCCTTCTCAAAACAAGGTCTCTTCCCTAAAACTGCTGGTGTATAACAGCATTGCTAGCATTCTTCCAGACTGGAAGTGATTGCCTTTATCACCAGGCAGCTGGGTACAGGCTGACTTTGTCCCAGAGCTCTTCACAGGCATTAACAGAAGTCACTATTCAGGAAATCAGCCCTTGATTGTCAGCGTTTCCCTGGGAAAGGCTTTTGACTGCAGTATATTTACAGTCCTTGAAGGAAAGCAGGAGTGTTCAAGAGATAGTGTGGGGAAACTGAAACACCTACTCCCATTCAGAGCCTGGGAATTCCATCTCCGCTGGCGCTCTGGGGACAGAAGTTTTAAACAACAGTTTGAGATACTGCCTTAATTTAAGCTTCTGGGGTTTTTTTTGAGTGCTAAGGCAATTTAATGTAGTGTGAAGTTCTATGAAGGAGCATTTAACTTAAGTTTTAGAGAACTTCGTCTACTCTGCTTCATTGCTGAATTCAGTTGAAGCATCGATTGACTTAAGGTTGGCTTTTACATGATCTTTCATATTTAATTGGTGCACTTTAGGCATGTCTGTGTTTCAATCCATTTGAATCTTATGAAGGCTCTAGGCTTTAAAGTGAGCTTGGCTTGGTGTGTATGCCCCACACTTATTATCCAGTTCTTCCCTTTTCTTTGGGAAGGGGTCACTGAGGAGCTCAGCCTCGAGCAGATGTGTGCATGCAGGACAGTCAGAATTGGATCAATTTAACGTCCTAAGCTGTAGTTTGTGCATAAGAAATGCTAATCATTGTCTATGGAAACTCTGCACTAAATCCACTCATGACATAACTGGTGCATGCTGGTGTGCTTGATTTGAGCATCAGTCATACCTCATTTTTCCTTACTGGCAAGGGTGGAGTTAACATGCAGGTTTTGAAACCTAGATCTGTTTCAGTGTAAGTTTTGTTCTTCTGAAAGTGAAATTAAATTCATGGAATACTGAACCTGTTGTGCTTTCCATTTTAAAACAATGCACAGCTTTCTATTAAATCATCATATTTTCCTATTGGAAAGCTGTGTACTTGTATAGATTTGGAACACTTTAGCAGGTGCTGTGCTGTTCTGATGTATCATCAAAGCTACTTTTTACTTGATGGACCAGTTGTGTACTTCAGTATTTTCAAATAACGAATATTTGAACTTAAGCTTTTATTTCCAAAAGCTGCCTGTTTCAGAGACTGTTCAGCTCTTCTGTACTGAATTTTAATTTATTTCTTCTGGGAAAAGATGTGATTTTACTAATGTGCTGAGGGGTGTACTGAATAAAGTATATGTGAAAGCTCAGTGAGGACTTTCCTTTGGGGCAGGACAAGCATCAGAGTTAGTGAGAAAGTTACTGCAGCTTTGCCAGGTAGTCTAGCAGCAAGGAATAGGTCATGAACCTGTGACAAGCACAGGTCCTGGCTAACATGAGGTTTGTCTGGAGTAAACGTGGATGCTCAACCCTGCAAAGTCTGTGGCTTGCATTGAAGAATCTCCTAGGATAAAATCAGTGCGTGCTCCAACTGCACGTGTATCTATGACCTGTACAGGTTTGTTCAGGCTACAAGTAGCCTATTCATTTATGTGGTTCTGTACACATCTGAGAACTACTGAAACACTAAATCTTCGTGTTAGGGAATGCATAAATGATAGCATATAGTAAAGTACATACCACATATTTAAGTGTCTTCAGTTTAAATTGCTTTCAATTTACTATAAGATCCTAAAATCCTGTAACTATTCAGTTGTTATAAAATAGCCTTCAGGGTGAAGATTTCTGTAAAATTCTCTAGAAAATCTTTGTATGTCTGGCCAATTATGTAAACATGTTGGGTCATAGCCATGTAATTTTCTGCCAGAATGATCTTGAGGGGTTTTGGGCGGAGGAGAACAAATTAATTAGGAAATTATTTCCCTGAACTGAAAAACAGAGCTGATATGAACTGTGGGTGTAAAACTGGAATTGATAGAAAAATTATGGAATGACGCATGAAAGGGGTATTTTGCTGGATAAAGTAAACAGAGTAATTCTTCTGGAGCAAGGACCTTATCCCAGAGTAGGAGTGATCCAAGGAAAGGCTTTCTAGGAGTCTAAAGAAAACACTCCTTATTTCAAAGGTGCCATAATAAAGAGAGCTGTTGATTAGGAATGCTTACGCTTTGGGCAATCCAAAATAGCTTTAGAGTAAGCTGTGAGAACCCAAAATGTTAATACCCTGTGAGCACAAGCATGTGGCTGTGTATGTAACTAGTGTGAAAGGAAAAATCTTCCCCTCTGCAAACCAAATGCCCTACACACTCAAAATGTAAGAAGTTGCCAATCAATGTTTATTCTTATGTTTTTGAACTAATTCAAGTTGCTCCCTTGTAAAATTCATGACGCGTCTTCTGTTATGCTCTAAATGAATTTTTGCTGTTGATTAAGACTATCTCAGTCCAGCACAACATGGAGCCTTTGCCAGCAACTGAGAGGGTGTAGGCAGTGATGAGTAGCTCAGTTTGTGTTTATGCTCATACCTTTTTTTTTCTCAAGGGAGATCTGTTGACCTGCATTAAGTGAATGCTGCAGTTCTTACACATCCCTCCCCAGCTTTACAAGTATGCTTTAAAAGTATGGTCTGTGGACCTAAGGGGCTATCTGCTTCTTCACCAAGGAGTCCATAAATTATGCCCACTGATAGGCATGAAGGCACATGTGTTGCACTTTTAAGCCCCACTGAAAAGAGTGGAAGTTTGCAAATTGGAACTCTATGTCAGTGTAGTCAGGCTAGAAGCACTTACTGCAGACTTCTGACTCAAGTACTTGGAGGATTTACACCCACTATGATGTGTGCTCTTGATCATGCTTAGCAGCCTGCCAGCAAAGATGATATAATGTGCTATAGTTTTCAAATTCACAATAAAGGTGCATATATTTGTTTAAGGCTAAGGTAGGAGGTGACAAAAAGGTTTTTTACAGCTTTTAATTTCCTATTGTCTTGCCAAAAAGCTCAGCTATAGCATCGGTCTGTCTGCTGCTGAACTTGCTGTAAGAGACTTCTCTACATCAGTTTTGTAAGACTATGAATTGTTCTTCTCTCTGGTCAGGATGTTGACAATGCCTCTCTGGCACGTCTTGATCTTGAGCGCAAAGTTGAGTCCCTGCAAGAGGAGATTGTCTTCTTGAAGAAGCTTCATGATGAGGTAAGCTGAGAAATGAGATCCGTGTTTAGATGCAGACTGTCTACTAAGGAAGCTCTTTGCTGGTTCTGTCCCAGAGTCCCCACCTGCGTATGATCCGTGTGCTTTTTTGCAATAATGTTGAGTGTCTACTTCTCTCTAAGGAAATCCGAGAATTGCAGGCCCAACTCCAGGAACAGCACATCCAAATTGATATGGATGTTTCTAAGCCTGATCTTACTGCGGCCCTCCGTGATGTTCGCCAACAGTATGAAAGCGTTGCTGCTAAGAATCTTCAGGAAGCTGAAGAGTGGTACAAGTCCAAAGTAAGTAAAATCTATCAGGCACTGGAACTAATTCTGCTTAACAGCTTTGCTGTAGCACTTGCTGTTCCCTCTGTCTCTCTAATGGACCTGAACACAACCATGACAGAAAGTCCTTTTTTAAATCCTAGTCTGGGAAGGGTACAACTGAAAACATTTTGTGCCATAACTATGGTAGCGAAGTAATGGGTGCATACTGGGAGTCTTTCCTGTGCTTGTGCCTGAAAGCAGATGTTGGATGATGTACTGGGGAAATGAGTGAAAAAACAGTGAAAAGATGGGAAATGTAGAGGGTGGGGAAACAAGTATGAAAGTTGGCTATGCACTCTAATATAACATTTAGAAATGGAGAGGCACTTTAAGAGTAATACTAATATTTAAGCGTTTCAGGTGCTAACCCTTCTGATACCTTCAGTTGCCCTCAACTGCTGTGTCCACAGAAGGTCTGTTTCACTGTTTCTGTTGAAGTGTTATGCTAACCAGACTGGGGTTTTCCAGTTTGCAGATCTCTCTGAAGCTGCTAACAGGAACAACGATGCCCTGCGCCAGGCCAAGCAGGAAGCGAATGAGTACCGCAGGCAGATCCAGTCTCTCACCTGCGAGGTTGATGCTCTTAAGGGAAGCGTAAGTAGAAGGCAGCAGTTGTTCTTCATTGCAGCTTTAAGCACTGCACTGCAGTTGAATTGCTAATTTGGATGTGAATGCAGGTGATCTGCCATGCAATTCAGCAGCATATTAGTACTTTTTGAAAAGGATGCTGTGGGCTCAATTTGTGTGGATGCACAAGAATGCACTGGCTAAATCAATACACTGAATTAGTCTTACTTAAGCTGTAAACAACAAGTTCATTCTCTTGCTATAATATTCACTCTTTGTTTAGCACTTTCTGAAGGTGTTTATGCCTTGTCTGTCAGGTACAGCTAAAGTTATTAAAAAACCCTGGAGGAACAGCAAGAGGTACAACTTTTGCTGTTGCTAGAACATGACTGCCTTAAAGACAGGCTTGAAATGGATGTAACAGTGTTTAGCACACCTTCAAATCTCCTCTCCTAAGGACTTGCCTGCATGCTGACTTGAACTGCATACATTGGGCTTACTGTAAAGGATGGCTTTGCCACCTGGTAGAACAAAAACGTGGCACACCTCAGATCATGCAGCAGAATAACCCTCCTTGACAGCAAAGGGAAGATAAGGAGATGACAAATTTGGGACATGTCTGGGCATTTTCAGAAAGGATGCTAACGTAACACAACTTTCCTTCCTTAAGATGTTAGGGGTCTTGAGGGTGGGGAAGAGTGACTGAATTGCAGCAGTGCTTGATTTCACTATTCTCTCCTAGAATGAGTCCCTGGAGCGCCAAATGCGTGAAATGGAGGAGAATTTTGCTGTTGAAGCTGCTAACTACCAAGACACTATTGGCCGTCTGCAGGATGAGATTCAGAACATGAAGGAAGAAATGGCTCGCCATCTCCGCGAGTACCAGGACCTGCTGAATGTAAAGATGGCTCTTGACATTGAGATTGCCACTTACAGAAAACTTCTGGAGGGTGAAGAGAGCAGGTAATCACATGCAGACACTTTTCTAAAACCAGGAATTATTAGAAGACACTTTATATCCATGTCTGATTTTATCCATTTCTTTTTTCCTTCAGGATTAACATGCCTATTCCAACCTTTGCTGCTTTGAACCTGAGAGGTAAGCTCTTTCTGCTATTTCAGTTTAGGCAGTTGCTCTATTACTAGCATGGGGGTTCTGGATAGTTCCTTTTATGCTGGTTTTTGAACTTGTGTAAGTGCAGTTGGTTGTGAATACTCTTCTTGGGGCTAACTGCAGTATTTGCAATTACTTAACCTTGGATGGTAGAAACTCTTTTGTTCCTGGACACATTTTTAAATATTAGTACATAGCAAGTAATTAGTTTAGATACCTGCTGAAAGTGCTTTAAGGGGCATGGAGAGAAAATGTAGAGGACCTGGCTTATGCAGAGCAGGAGACTTTTTTGTATTGGGATTCTGAAAGTAGACACTAAAATCTGTTATGCCTCATTTCTTTGAGGAGGCACTTCATCTAAACTATTGGTAATAATACATCTTCTTTTGCAGAAACCAACATTGAGTCTCAGCCAATGGTTGACACTCACTCAAAGAGAACACTTCTAATTAAGACTGTCGAAACTAGAGATGGACAGGTTGGTGGTAACTTTAATTTTATTTCTATCACAGCTGGTTCTCTTACATTCTCAAGTTTGCCTACTGCTTACTGCAGCTTGTATATGGTAGTAAGTACTGAGTAGAACAGCAACTGGCACTCCAAGGTGTGTGAACATACAGGTATAGCAAACAGGTTTCTTTGGAAAAAAAAGAAAATTCATCTCATAATAAAACTTTAGGTTGGTGACTGTTACCTGTGTATTGAGTATTTAAGTTCAGCTGAGTTAGCAAATTCTCAAAAGATTTCCTTAGGAAAGCATGTGGCAGTAAGCAGAGATACTTAAGTTGCTTATGATAGGATGCTGTTGTTGGTGTAAGTAAATAAAACTTGAATGGTTTCTATATGCTATTTAAAAATAGGAATTTCTCACAAGTGAGAGCTGATACTTCCTTGTTCACATTTGGGAGATGGATGTTCCACTTCTAACTCTTGAAAAACCCACAAAAATCTTCCTACTAAAACTTAATGCAAGTGTTTCTGTTTTTCATTAGGTTATCAATGAAACTTCCCAGCATCATGATGACTTGGAGTAAAGTTGAAGTGAAGATGCATACTTACTAAAGGAGAAATTCTTACCAGCAAGATTGAAAAAGTCCATGTCTTAAAGGAAGAAACAGCTTTCAAGTGCCTTTCTGCAGTTTTTCCATGAGCGCAAGATGATTATGCTAGGAAATAGGTCTTAGATCTTGCAAACTGACTCTCCCTGAAGGATTAGAGTTTACAATGGAGTCTAGTTTACAAATAGCAATATCTTGTGCTGCAATACTGTTTTTAAGTATCTGACTTCAATAAAACTGCTTTTTCCAGCACAGTATGAGCAACCTGTCGCTACTTCAATAAATCTTTGGAAAATGGCTCTTGATGTGTTCTAATTTGTTAACTTCATGACTTTCTGGAAAGCCATAACAACATAATGCTGGAATTATTATACGGTTGACATCTCTAGTACTGGCTGTGTGGAATGCTGTTTTTTCAGTTTAACTAGATAAACTGTCTTACTCATTTACTGCTTAGGTTTTGGAACCAATTAAAATGGATTATAACTGGCAGATGCATAATGTGTTATGATATTTCTTATCACTTGAATAAAATATGATACTTCAAGCTAATAAATATTAATCTTGCTTCCGTATACTAGTTAATACAGTTACTAAATGTAAGAATGCCTGAAGTACCTTAAAACTTGGCTTTATAAAACATAGTAGTTATGTAGCAGAGAAAGAGTTCATGTGAGCTCTTATCTCAGACAGCACCTTGCAAAGTTAGCAGCTGACATGGTGCATTAACTTATTTTTCCAGGAAAAGCTAGTTCCCAAAGGCGTGTTGGTATTATAGAAGCTACATGAAGGCTTTGGCTGGAGTGGAGGTTAGGAGAGACTAACTTGCCTTTTTGCTGACAATTCCAGTATTTAAACTCCTTTTAAAAAAGGAGAGCCACCATGCTTGGTGTTCCTTGCTGAACATCAGTGTGAATGGGAACAAGGAAGTTTCCCATCTGCCTTGCCATAGTCTTTCAGGAGGCAGTAGTGGAAGTTGATGTCCTCTCTGAACACTTCAGTTTTCTTCTGCAGAGCAACATACTTCTCAAATTTAAACACAATAAAGACCCACAGCAGAGACACGTAAAGTAGCCACTGTGTTCTGCATTACTTCTGTAAAATCTGCTTCCTGTAAGCTTTTACTGAGGTACAAAATTTCTGGAATGAGTAACTGCAAACTGAAATTTTTCAGTTAATATGAATAGCACTCAGGGTAAGGGTAGTATTTCCATGTTGTACTCATGTTGTACTCAACGCTCACCAACATTTGGGAATTGATCTGTAAGAACAGCTTACTGTAACCTCCATCTGATAGGGATGAAAATAATTTACTCCTTTTCCATCCTTATTCTTACCTTTGCTCAAGCATGGGACTAATGATGCAGTGAAGCACTGGAGGGGATGGAGGGGCAGTAGGAGGCTGCTTTTCTCATCCCAGCTGCTGGCAGCCCCATGTTAGGAGTCCTGCAGCCAGGATACTAAAGAGGGAGGTGGACAGTGCTTGGGGTGTGCTGAAACCCTCTGCAGTCCCAACACAGCCATCCTGCAACCTGGAGGTAGGGCCTATGCATGAGGGCAGTTTGCATCTTTGAGCCACCCAGGGAAAATTGCTGCAGCTGTTTTTCACAGCAGAAAAGCACCTAGATTTTCAAACACAACATGGTGCTCTTCTTACCCCATTTTCCTCTAGTAAGTATTCAAAGACTGCAGCCTCCCACTTCCCATCAGGCCAGGGGGGAGTGTTCTCTTTGCTGTTACACCAAACACGGGCTGGTGGTACATGTAAATCCATTAGGCTGGGATATGTCCCTGTCCACCTTGGTGCTTTATGTGCTTCCCAAGAGAAGGGTCCTGCAGCTGGTCCAGTATTTGTTCTGGTAACTCCCTTCATGCAAAAAGGGCAAGAAACTCTGAGAAGAGTGCCTGGACTCAAGCCTCAGCCACATCTTTTGCCTCAGCAAAGCAGAACAGATTCAACCTGGCCCACCATATGGTGGGTAGGATAGTCTCACTAGAAATTGAGAGTGAACCCAGCCTTTTTCATGTTGCAGAGATTACAGACACCAGTTTTTCTATTACCTTTCAACATCCTGATTAAAAAAAAGGACAAATGAGCTTTTATGGGAAGTATTTTCTGTGATAATAACAGCTCTGGGCTGTAATATCTCATTTTGAGCACTTTACAGGCATGAGTGTCAACAACCTTTCAGGACAAGTGGAATAAGGGGCCGATGTCCTGCCTGTTGCAGACTGCTTAAGTCTTTCTCTGGATCTAGCTATTGAAAAAGTTAAGCCAATGCTAAACATAATTTCTTGCCCCTAAAGCAATGTGAGAGCCCTGGTAGATGGCATGTGGCAGTGTGTGGGCAGGGAGACCCAGCTCCACTTGGGGATGGTGGGCATCCCTGGTGGCTCTGGACAGGGACCCAGAGCACAGCACGTTTTCTGAAATGCACATTGACCTCTGGAGGCTTTGATAGTCTTTCAGACATTGCTCCCACTCTCCCACCAGCTGCCTGGCTCAGTGCTTTCTGTTGTCTTTGATTGCCTCACTCAGTAGATAAAAGAAGTGCCTGTATCAAGCACTGACTGCAGCAAAGGAGTTATTCCTGTCTCTTCAGAGTTTGGGGTTACTCAGAACACAGAGAAGTATGTGGCAGAGCTCTCAGTCCTAGGAATAAATAGAAAAATAAATTTAAAAAAATAAACTTAGTTGCCAAGGGGATAAGAAGATTGCAGGAAACCTCAAAAACCTGCACCCCTGTGAGTGCAAGAGCACCACTCCTGGTGGGAAGGAGAGTGGACAGTGGCTGTGTAAACCTCTCAGTGTTTGATCTAGGGGCACCAGCCTTACACTCGTATATAATTACTGGAAGCTGCTTAGTGCTGAGCCAGCAGCTGACCTCAGAGCTCTATTTCACATCCTAATAACTGCAGGCAGCAGCTGCACCAAATGGGGCAGCCCCCACCGATGGCCAGGCACTTGTCCGGCCCTCCAATGAGCCCCACAAATTTGCTCCCGTGAGTTTACATAGTGAGTGCCTCCAAATATGTGAGCTGTTCCCACAGTCAACAACAGTAATCCTCCAGATGATTGAGAATCCTCATATTTAGTTTGTTTTGCCTCATGTAGCCAGAACCTTGTTTTCCT
>VYXF01008985.1:0-28092 GCA_013397295.1 Polioptila caerulea | reverse complement strand
TTTCCTTTTCCTTTTCCTTTTCCTTTTCCTTTTCCTTTTCCTTTTCCTTTTCCTTTTCCTTTTCCTTTTCCTTTTCCTTTTCCTTTTCCTTTTCCTTTTCCTTTTCCTTTTCCTTTTCCTTTTCCTTTTCCTTTTCCTTTTCCTTTTCCTTTTCCTTTTCCTTTTCCTTTTCCTTTTCCTTTTCCTTTTCCTTTTCCTTTTCCTTTTCCTTTTCCTTTTCCTTTTCCTTTTCCTTTTCCTTTTCCTTTTCCTTTTCCTTTTCCTTTTCCTTTTCCTTTTCCTTTTCCTTTTCCTTTTCCTTTTCCTTTTCCTTTTCCTTTTCCTTTTCCTTTTCCTTTTCCTTTTCCTTTTCCTTTTCCTTTTCCTTTTCCTTTTCCTTTTCCTTTTCCTTTTCCTTTTCCTTTTCCTTTTCCTTTTCCTTTTCCTTTTCCTTTTCCTTTTCCTTTTCCTTTTCCTTTTCCTTTTCCTTTTCCTTTTCCTTTTCCTTTTCCTTTTCCTTTTCCTTTTCCTTTTCCTTTTCCTTTTCCTTTTCCTTTTCCTTTTCCTTTTCCTTTTCCTTTTCCTTTTCCTTTTCCTTTTCCTTTTCCTTTTCCTTTTCCTTTTCCTTTTCCTTTTCCTTTTCCTTTTCCTTTTCCTTTTCCTTTTCCTTTTCCTTTTCCTTTTCCTTTTCCTTTTCCTTTTCCTTTTCCTTTTCCTTTTCCTTTTCCTTTTCCTTTTCCTTTTCCTTTTCCTTTTCCTTTTCCTTTTCCTTTTCCTTTTCCTTTTCCTTTTCCTCTTTCTTGAAGGCTTTCCAGCACAATAATGGGCATTTCTCAGGTTAGTGTGGTGCCATGGTTTAACCTCAGCTGGTAACTAAGGGCCACACAATCACTTGCTTGCTCCCTGACCCCTCACACCTGGTGGGAGGGGGAGAAGAATCAGATAAAGTAAAACCTAGGGACTGAGATAAGAAAAGTTTAACAATTTGGATATGGATAAAATATTACAACTACTAATTATAATAATAACAATGAAAAGGAAAAAAGTGAGATAAATAAAACCCAGGAGAAAAAAAGTGATGCACAATATAATTTCTCACCACCCACTGACTGATGCCCAGCTCATCCCTGAGTTGAGCTCTTCTCCTCTAGGTCAACTCTCTCCAGTTTATATCCTGAGCATGAGGTTCTGTGTTGTGGAATATCCTTTTGGCCAGTTTCATCAGTTGTCCTGGCTCTTCTCTGTCCCAGCTATCTCCTCCTCCCTTTCAGAACATGAGACACTGAAAAGTCCTTGGCTCAGTGCAAGCACTACTCAGCAACAACCAAAACATCAGTGTGTTACCAATATTATTCTCATCCTGCATCCAAAACACTGCCCTCTACCAGGTCCTAGGGAGAAAATGAACTCTGTTCCCACATGAAACCAGGACATTAAGTATCTCAAAAAATATCTTTGTGTCTAATCAGCATTTTTATTTTTCTGGCTTCTAGGGTTTGTTGTGGGTTTTTTTGTTTGTTGGTTTTTGGTGGGTTTTTTGTGTGTAAGTCACACAGCTGCTGTATCCTTTCCACCACTAACCTCTCCACTTTCCTCACAGGCTGTAAATTACTTGTCTCTCTCTGTCCTTTGCAAGATGTGTTTTCAGCTTTTCTCTTTTTTAACCCATAATTCTCTAGATACCTTTTCCTCTGTAGGCAGTAGAGCTTCCATGTACCTAACTGAATTTGGAGCGATTGCTTTGAACTTCACAGCATCTCTTTCAGACATGAAGAAAAGCTTTCAGATGAAAGTTTGTTATTTTCCCCTCAACTTTATTGGATGGACTAATAAAACATAGGACTTCTATCCACAGACCTTGACTTACTGTGATCAAATGAACAAGCACTGTAGATGCTCCCTACATGGGCTGACAGGGAATGACTTCACCACCATGGACAGTCCCACCTTCCCCAGGCAGGGAACAAGGCAGGGCTGCTGTGGAGTGACAGATGGAGCAGCCCCAGCCCAAGGTATCAGGCACTCCCATGGGGAAGGAGGTGCCTGATGCAGAGGATATCTGCTCTGATCAGGAAGAACAAGTAGATGAGGCCTTTCGTAGCCTCCCATTCTCTGGCTCTGGTCATCACAGCAGGCTGCAACCATTCCAATATCTGCTGCAGGAAGAGCACAGCCTTGGAGGTTCCTGGAGAGCATTGATGAAAACATCCAGACCTTAGTGACCTAAGAGGAGCCAGCAGGGAGAGGTGCCCTGTTGGACCTCACACTCGTAAAGAAGGGAAGGCTCCCTGAGGATGTGAGAG
Source organism: Polioptila caerulea (assembly GCA_013397295.1). Lineage (NCBI taxonomy): Eukaryota > Metazoa > Chordata > Aves > Passeriformes > Certhiidae > Polioptila > Polioptila caerulea. The sequence continues at coordinate 25,810 of VYXF01008985.1, read as the reverse complement.
GCTGCCTTGACAGCAGCGACCAAGAGATGGTGAAGTTAAGTATACTGAGAGGACTCAGCATGGCAAAGACCAAGATTCCAACCATGGCCTTTAGGAGAGAAGGCTTTGGTCTCTTCTGGGATCTGCTTGAATGAGTCCCATGGGATAGAAGCCTAAAGGGAACAGAGGTCCAAGAAAGCTGGTAGATATTCTACAATCACCTTCCTTATGCTTAAGAACAATCCCTCCTAAAGAATAGGAAGTCAAGCAAAAATGTTGGGGGTCCTGTGTGGATTGTTAAGAACTTCCTGGAAAAACTCAAACCCAAAATGAAGTATGCAGAAAGTAGAATTAGGGTCAGGTAACCTGCAGTAAATGTAGAGTCAGCTTTTGAGCAAACAAACATGGTTAGGAAAGAGTCAAAGCCATCCAGAATTGACTCTGGCAAGGAATGACGAGAGCAACAAGAAAAGCTTCCACCAATACATTAGGGGCAAAAAGAAGACTATTGAAAATTTGGACCTGCTGCTGAAAGGGGCAGGTGTTCTGTTGACGGAGGACATGGACAAGGCTGAAGTATTTAATGTCTTCTTCACCTCAGTCATTGCTAGAAAGACACAATTCAGGAATCCCCAGAGACCAGTGTGAAAGACTGGAGCAAGAAAGCTGTACCTTGGTGGAACAGAATTGGGTCAGAGAACACTTAAACAAACTGGATATACACAAACCCCTGAGCCCCAAGAGGATGTACCACTGAGTGCTGAGGGAGCTGGCTGATGTAATTTTAAGGCCACCTTCCATTTTTCCTTCCCTTGCTTCTGATGGTTCTCACATTTCCATGCAAAACAACAGTCATCACAAGCTTCTCACAATAGATCAGCGTCCCTTGTATTCCACATCATCAGCCTCCAGGTGGAGAGTTGCACTTTACTGCTTCACACTTAAGAGATATTTTGACATTAAGGTAAGGCATCACGTAGGTAAAATCCTACATGAATAAATTCTGCATTCTGTGGTCTGAATAGAGCCTGCTAGAGCTGTTATGAGGGTAAGAAGGAGAAGCAGAGGTAGCAGAAGTGCTGCAGGATGAGAGAAAAGATAGATTGGTATAAAAGTTATAAAGGTTTGGAAAACCACTATATTATGCATGAGACAAAAAAAGTACTGAACTGGTCTTCTACCTTTGTTCAGGCTCCTTTCCATGTACACAAAGCAGTTTCAAATAGAGGATTTTCTTTTCATCTCTCAAATATTGTTTCTGTTCATCCAAGAAGCCTTTCCCCAAATGTACTGTATATCACTGGGGATCTGCTCTACACTCCAAATGTTTTTTTCATGTAATAAATACTTGACATTTAGAAAAATCGCTTCTAAATTTACTCAGTGTAGAGCTCACAGTTTGAGATTACCCTCTAAGCACCCTGAAGTGCCAGGCGCATGAATAAATATCTTTGCAAATAGATTCTCGTTTATTAGTTTTGCAAGAGTATTTTCACTTCTTGGAGATGGGTGATTACTACAGGACGAAAGAAACACTTCTGGTTAAAAATTACTAGTAAGAAAATGCAGGAGAAAAGCTGGTCAAAAAGGTTAAATTTTCTCCCTGATGTTTTGATGTTTTCTAACTTTGTAATTTAATAGTACTATATGTCTAAACTGTCCAGTTGTGCTTTATGTCATAGCCAACCAAGCACAGATTAAGCTGTGTGAGAAACAGCAGCAAGAGATAAACTGCCTTTTTCAGGGACAGGAAATACTGTCTGTCTGCAGGCCATGCATGGTCTCCATCAAACAGGACATAAACAGACTTCAAGATGCACTATCTACTCCCACAACACCACTGGGAGATGACCAAGCATTACGGTCCCCATTTTAAAGAGGGAATAATAAAGGACTATGTGCTTTGCCATAGAGAAAAAACAAGGATTTCTGTCTACTCCCACCACATAGAAATTGGAATTTCCCTACAAAGGCATTCTTCCATCTGAACTGCAATGTCTCACCTCATTTCAGGTGTGTGGAGAGAAAAGATTCCTGATGGCCGTGAATTGCTTGGCACCCCTTCTCACTATCACCTGTGGATAGTGCCTGTGCTGCACAGGCTGCAGTACTGATGAAATTAATGGTGCCAAGGAAGGATACAACCTTAAACAGTAAGCAAAGTGATCTTTTCACTTACTTTTTCTGCCAAAACCCTAAACCTCTTGTTCAAACTGTCTCTCTGCTGTCAGGGGAGCATAACAGCACAGTGACAGACAGGATAAAAGGCCTGTTTCTGACTACAGACAGCAGCCCAGATGGTTACCCCAGGACAGGCTGGACAGGCCAGGCTTTTCTTCAGTACAGACTGAGCCTTAGCAGCCAAAACCACAAGGTCCTTGGACATGTGTTCAAAACCCTTGAGCCCAGGGCCTGCAGCTCAGGGAGTGCCTGTGCCTTCGCATTAGGTCTGTGAGTCAGTAGCAGTGATAACCCTGATGATTCCAGACTTTTGTTTTGGTCTAGGTGTGCCAGAACATTGTTTTTTGGCCAAGACAACACTTCAGTGAAGCTAAAGTAGTTTGACAGTTTTTCTGACAAATGACAGATGAAGCCATGTGGAACATATGGAGGAAAGGGGTGTGAGGGGGTGTCCATGTTAGCACAAAATAATGGTTTTACTATTGCTTACCTTTCTCCGAGTGTGAGTATCCAGATTCAACGCCGCCCAGTCAAGCTTCATGAAATTCTCTTTGTAGCACTGTGTTACACTGAGAACTCACCTCCAGGTTACTGTTGCTTACCTCCAGGTTCTGGCACCATCAGGAAGATCTCCATGGCTCCCAAAGTCCCTCAGACTCACAGTCACTTTATGCCTCGTTAATGAATTTATCCAAGCGAAGCAGTGAAAATCCCTAAGTGAAAGCTGTTTGACTTGCACTGCTAGATTGACAAACTAAGCTAAAGCCAAAGTACAATCGGATTAAACAACTTTTAATGTGTCTATTCAGGGCTGCACAGCAGTTCAAGTACACAAACCCAATACTGATTTCAACAGTGAACATTTGATAAAGCGCTTTTACATTTTGATTAACTTTTTGTGACCGTGAAAATTGTTTTAGAGGTCAAAGAAATTAAGTTCACTGTGTTTTTTATTCACAAAGGTTAATCTGTACCTATTGTCTTTCAGAGAATCCTTATCAACCTGATCTCATTATATGCTGTCTCTAAGGGATATTATATAGTCTGCTACTTAGCTACTATTTCCCTGCTCATGAGGTGTAATGCCACAGGGTAAGTCAAGTCATGGCTGTGTATGAATAAGGAAGGTGGTAGCTCAGTCTGGGGTTGCACCTGCATTTCACCCACTCCCTGAGGGTGGAACACTGGATCATGGGCCAGCACACAGAATGTGATGGCCCAGCTAGTCACTCTACACTCCCTCCATAAACCAGGGAACCTAGGATTTATCACAAGCTAATTTAGACACCTAAAACAAGGTTGTATTATTCTCCATTTCTCTCCATGACCATAAAGGGAATCCACAGTGGTGACTTTGAACCGTAGTGATGACACCTGCAGTCAGTTCCATGGAAACCACCTTTGGTGTTAAAATACATCTACTTCAGTTCACTGCAGCTACAACACAACTCTCAAGCTGGGCCACACTCCCCTCTCTTCTTTTCCTTTTCTCCTGGTCTGAGGTCACTTTGCAGTGATCTTTCATCTCAGCTGAGGTCTTGCTGTCTGACTTTTGAAATTAATATCCTCAGCAAATCATTCGGCTCCTGCAGAGCACACACAACACAATCAGTATAATGACTTCATGTCATACCTCAGTTGTCACTTCCCTTTAATGGACTGCAAGCAAGATGAACTTGAAAAATGCTCTGAGTTAATGTTCTTAGAGTTTCTGTTTTAGATTCTTCTGAAAGATGTTAAATGTATTCAGAAAAAGAGATTTAATCCTAGAAATTATTATCTGTATTACAGCAAAGTGAAAAGGGCCAACAGAGTTCAGAGCTCTATGATTCAGGCACTGTTGGAAAAACATTCAGTGTAGATAGGGAAAGTGTAAGACATGATGGGACTGATCTAGTAAATGTAGGTGTTTATGATGTAGGAATTTATATATAGTCATTCTGACTATGAAGGAGCCTCCTGTACTTAAGGACTGTGAAGCTTGGCATACAAGTCTTCCTACCTTGAACTGGAGACTGTGGGTGGTGAGATGAGTCTTGAGCTATTTCCTCCTGTCACCTCACTCAGCTTTACTGCAAGGTGAGGTGCCCATCTGCCTCCCACAGCTGCCCACTCAGTGCTTCAACATGTTTGGCTTTTAAAAACAGTTATTTTACACCAGTGTTTGACAGAGAACTGTGAATTCAATGTCAGAGTACTGCAATCTTCCATTTTAGGTCGATTCCTCTGCCACTTAATAATCACACCCCCTCATATGCTCTTTCCTTCATAACCTTTCTCCTTGATGTATCAGACACAAGCATATCCAGAGTATGTTAAACCTTGTCTCTTACTCTTCTACTCCAATGCCTCAGAGAACATCATGCCACCACCCAGCTCAGCTCCTTCCTCTCCCACAGGTGACTCAGACCCATCATTTCTACCTTCAGGCAGGAACCCGAAGGTGGGGCTTGGCAGCAGCCCAGAGGCAGGAGCTGTGGCCGTGGTGCTCTGTAAGAGGGCACACACAGCGGGAGGCTGCAGCCCGCTCCTGGTGTGCTGCCTGGGCTCACAGGAGTTTTTGCACAATGCATATTGTTCAAGAGAAACTATCAGTATTAAAAGGGCAGTTCAAACTGAGAGACCTATACTGAGTGATTTTAGTTTATTAAAACTCTACACTCTAATAAAAGACCAATTTTTGTCCTAACAAAGATTAAAAGCTAAACAAAAAGAAGCAATGTTCCTGCAGAGTTGGATTTACACAAGCAGCACTGTGCTTAAAATTCAGTCAGAATATTTTTGCCTTAACAGTCTCTTAAATTACCTAATAAAAGTAATTTCAAATATGAAAGTTAGTCCATTTCTAATGCATTTAATTTTCCCAGCACATCAAGCATTTCTTCCTCCGATGACAGCAGCAGTATGTGAGCTCCTGGACTAATTCAGCTTTGCTTCCCTTTGCTGTAGAAAACAGACAGCAGCTTAAATTCAGTCCTCACTGGAGACCCTTTTTTTTTACTTATATGATAAAATATCTGCAGTGCTATACTTAAGAACTAATGCTTTCATTATGGTATCTCCATTAACCAGATGGTTCCATCTATCAGTCTGCAGTGGCCATGAGACCTTAACATTCCTCTTTAGAATTAATTTGCTCTGGTGCAGAGTGAGGATGACACAGACACTTGATGCAGGATGGAAGAGGCAAGCTAAAACTTAGCCCATGTATCTCAAAATTCAGGCACATTTAGTTACCAGAACTTGGGCATACTGGGATCCTTGAGAAGGAGGCAATCTCTTCTCACCTTTTAAAATGCTGATGACTTCCTCAGTCCACTTGTGTATTTTTCCAGCTGCTGGCTGGCTGTGATTTCAGATTCCCTAGCCCACTGCCATGGTTTTTAGCTTGTGGACTTTAGCCCTTTTCTTCCTCTGGATTAAGCCAGTGCCCTCATGTTGTAAAATCTTCACATGACACTTCTCACCTAACAGAGGCAAGAAGAAAACCTAACCTGGTATTGGACCATATAATTGCTCCTGGGAACAGTTATTCTGTACTTGGAGCAAGCAGTCCGAGTCACCTGGCAGTGCTGCTCTTTCAACATTTGGCTGTTCATAAATATTTGAGATGGCTAAACTCAATCTAAGACACTTTTCTCAGCAGAAATCACACTTGTGATTTAGAACCTGCTGTGATTATGGGGACACGTCTGCATCTGCATCACTTGCATATGCCACTCCAGCTGCAGCACAGCAAACAAAATAAACCCTTTGGTTCTGATCACCAGTGGAAGACTCAAGCACTATGAGGAGGAGGTAGGACACAAGGATCCAGATCTTAATCTTCAGGCAGAAGCCACTTGATGGTCCATGAGGCCAAATAAAAGCTTTCAGTACTAAGCTTCTTTTCTGTCTGCAATAAAACTTGGCCATTGCAGTTCAGTCCCTAGAGGGCCCTAAAGGATAATAGTCTGCCTCACAAAACAGCTGCATGTACATATTTGACCCGACTTAACGAGGCACTCAGCTTCTATTTGGAGAAGTCACAGTAAGCATCACAGAAGTTCTACGACCATCTTCTGCCCAAAGGTAAAAAGTAAATGCTTGGAGGGAAAATTCTTTCTCTCAACTTTATCTGTTTTAAATTAATTCACTACAAGCATCTTTGTATGTGACCAAAACCTATATTAAGAAAAAATCCCAACATAAGTGACAAAAATATGCATAGTAATCTACTAGATACACATCTATAAGGCATGTACTCTTGGTCAGGATTTTGTATAAAAAAACTTTTGCATCTGTTGTTTAAACATTTTCCAGTAATCATTGTTTTTGAAGCATTTAGCTATTTTTGGAGATAGTTTTCAAATTTAAGAGACATTTTCAGAGGAAGATGGCAACAATTGTGTTTTCTTGTTTGGTTCCTTTCCATGTTTGATGTTTCTTCAATAAATATTTTTGAAAGTATTTCAAGTCATTAGAAGTAACAAAAGAAGATGGTTAATTGTGTTGCCATTCTAGAACAGAAAAGACTGAAATCACTTGAAGGTACCATTTAAGAAACAGATATTTACACATGCACCAGTTTCCCAATTCCCTATACTTGCTTTTAAGCACAGCTTGTTTTTTCCCTTGCACAATTTTAAGGAACTGTCCACATTTCTACCATCAGTTGCTAATACTGTTCCAGAGGATTCAGACTAACGCATTTTCTATGCTGCTGCCTCAGGAGACATACTTTTGGTTCTTTAGTCTCAGAAATTCACAAAAGAAAAAAGCCACCACAATTATGCCTAATAAGTCTTTATTTCCAAACATAAATTGCAAAAATATTCTATTACAGAACAGGTAACAAGTACAGAATTCTAAGTATGCCTTATAACAGTGAAACCATTGCCTCCTTGACAAAAAAATCATCAGGCACTTAAAACATGAAAACAAAGTACAAATTAAACCAGCTGTAACAGATGACTCAACAATACAACTTCATCTTGGTTTTCTGTAATAAAAGCACACACACAGCTGAGGGGCTCCTGCCTCCTCCTAAACCCTGCGCAGAGACATTTCTATATTATGCTGCACACATTCTACTCAGACAATATCGAGGTCACATCTGAAAACATAAATAAGTTCAGCACTGAGAGAATTTGAGGAACCTTTTTGGAACAGCAGTAGCAGAGCCTACACTAGCAGCTTCAGAGAGCTTGGTGCATGTGGAGGAGCACAATTATACCAGCTCCACAAGGGAATAAGCTCTGCTTTGACAATTGCATTGGAAAGAATGCAGCTGAAATGAATGCAAACAACACACATTTTAAGAGACAATGAAACCTCTGGGCAAAAGCTATCATGGTAACTTTACAAAATTACATTTTGACACATGGACCAGTCTCTGAAAAGAAAAGCCCCGCATTTGCCATCCCTGAGGAGCAGCCCTGTGTAGGACCTCTCCATTCACCTGTTCTGTCCCTTGCAGATCTTGAACTAAATCAGAAGCAGAGGTCGCCTCTTAGGTCTATCTTAGAAAGGTAAATCTAAGATGCAGGTGTCCAAATGACTAATGAAAATATACATCCAGAAATCAGTCAAATACCCTTAAAATTATTTTGGCTTCTATGACTGCTTTTTAGGTGACATTATGTAACTTCCCACACACTTTATTCTGGAGGCATTAAAAAAGAAGAATATTTAAAATCATTTTAATTAGGTACTCAAAAGAATATCAAGAATATTAACATAAAGAATACATATGAAGCCACTATATAAATAGTACATACAAAAATGCAGAAACGTCAGCTGTTGTACTTCAGTGGCACAAGAATTCAAGAATGGGTTTGTATTGTAAACACTGACAATAAATACACCAAGGAGGAAGTGTTTTTAGGGAAACATCTCACATCCAAGCCAAGAGCTGAGAAGCCTAGCATGTTGTTGGCCTACAGACTTGCTGTGAAGAATCTCCTCTTGTCAAAGACTAAAATGAGTAGTGAGGAATTTAAACCCAGCAATATTGACAATAGGCTATCCTGTCACAACCATTTGCATGATTCATTCTGATGGGCTCCTGCCTGGAAACCATGATGGGATCATTAAATACTTCCGTCATATGTTGCAAGTTTTCTCCCTCATTGGAGAAAGCAGGGATGAAACAAAGACAAGACACAGAAGTACCAGGTGCAGCAACCAACACTGATGTATTGCTGAGGGTACATCAGGATTTAGCAAAAGACAGACTTGACTCTTCATTTGATGGCAACATGAGGATGCCACTCCCTGTATTTCACAGCCAGACTGTTTTCATCCTTAAACCAGTATCTGCCAACACCTGCCCCCCAAGGGCAGTTATTGCTCGTGCTCAGAGTGATGTGAGCTCTATCACCACACATCACAGTACTACACTGACTCCTTGGTCGATGGCAAACTCAAGATGATGCGCTCCCATCGTGTTAAGCTCTTGCTGCACTGCTGGAATCTCAAGTCCGAGAGCACACTGACAGGCTGCTACCCCTGTAGCTGTAACCCAGTAACCCCGGGTCACTCCCCTGGTAAGCCACATTCCCAGAATAGGAAGGTATTCTGAAATGTGCCCTTATGAAAGGAGACCATGCAATAACAGCAACAGTCCCTTTGTTTAGTCGCATGCTGCAGACCGTTTCTGCTCTACTTGATCATAATGGTAATTTTGAGCCAATTAAATACTTTATGAAAATCTGGAACAAAGGTTAATAAATATAAATCTGCCCCCTTGTTGCATGCTGTGGGTGAAAAGCCTTAAGGATTTCCCCAGAGTACCCTGAGACATTAGCAGCATTTGAAATTTTTCTGTTAAAAAACTCAGAGAAGGATGATCCTGACTAGAATGACAGAATTCAGAATAGTCAGGCCTTCTAAAGTAACTACATGCCCACTTGTCACTGTTGTTGGCTAGCAGACCTAGAGATTAAAGAGATCTGCTGCTAAAGTACCAAAAGATGAAGGATTACCTGACTTTGAATATTTTTAACTAAGATATGTTTAACTAAAAGGTTCATGTATAAGAAGTCTACTGCTTCAAAGCATGCAGCAAGTGGCAATCAGCTGTATGAGATAGAGCTGTTTCAGAATAAAGCACTCCACAGAATACTCCTTGTGTTTGATCTCACAGACTACTGTATAGGTGTGCTTTGTGGACCTGAGTGTCCCTGGAGGAGCTACTGCATGGATATTCAGGACCTCCCTCCACAAATTTGTCACAGGAGAGAACTGACAGGACAAAAAAAATCTCTAGGTCAAATGGATCAAAACCTAGATTGCTGTGTTAGGCTGCTCCACCACAGACTCTGTACAGGCTCAAGGTGTACATGTTCAGTTTACCCAGATGAATTAACTAAACCAGATATTTGCACTGAGCAAAATCAACAAATACCTAACAACATGAATATTTTGCTAGTAATTAGAGAGCCACAGAAGGTCAGAAGTCACCTAGACAATTCAGTTCCTTTTCCTGAGTCACTCAAGACAGAGAATTTAATCTTTTGACAAGCATGGTGGTATGTCAGTCATCTCGCTTCTGTACAAAGGAAAGAGAATCAAAGTGAGAGTAACTGGTCTCAACCCCCTCAGGCCTCGTTCACCTCTGTTCTCTGCAGATGCTCTTTTAGATGCTGGGATTAGAAGAGGATGAAAGCAAAGGAATGCTGAATAACAATTAAGTTTATGCAAGTTTACCGTCAGTGAACTGAAAATCTTTTCTACTTGTTTTTGAATCTGCTAGGGTGACCAGCTTGTTAAAATGATTGTAATAGCAAAGAGAGAAGGGTGAGAAAAAACAAGAAGTGTAGGCACCTAGAGTCCTTAGTGCAGATGCCTTAAGCACCTTCTGGCACTACAGGGAGAGATGGGCTCCGGCCCAGCTGAGCTGCCAATCCCCCTTGCAGGGGCCCATCTCCCCCCTCTGACCAGGCAGACCCTCAGAGATGTTACCTTCTGAACTTGGTCAAGCTTTCAGGGGACCACTGGGTCTGCGCAACAGCTGTTGGATAACAAAAGGCACCTGTTGTGTCCCTATAATCCCACCTGCATGGTCTTACCCCCTCCTTTGCTTTGACAGTGAAATTCTCCTGTGTAGGAGACTGTAGGGCCTGGAGAGTGGGTGGGTTCAATGGACGGATACCAGAGATCTCTAAAGTCAGGTCCTGGGACTTACAGTTTATTGCATAGGGCATGAGTACAAGGGCCCTGCTTGGAGCTGCCAGCCGCAGCTCAGAGCAGGCCCAGGAGAGAAAGAGATAAGGGCAGAGCAGAGTAGATAAGAGCAACAAGAGGGGGGAACAAAGAAGAAGAGCAGGGAAAGAGGAGAACAAAAAGAGCGGGGAAGAGCAGGGGTAAGAGCAAAGAGCAAAGAGGAAGAGAGTAAGAGAGCAAAGAAAGGAGTGCAGTTCCCGTTATGATGCCATAAATCCTTTTCTGTGTTGAATATTCTAATTCCTACTAACCAATCTAGTACAAAATACAAATCCTATAGCATTTACATACAGCCTATAAGAATCCTTACATTACCATGCTTATCAGTAAGCAGAGGGTCTTGTTTAAACAAGAGGGGGTTACATTCATGCTGGACATACCATTATCTTTCAGTTTTTCAGTAACTGAGGCTTGGTATGTCAAAGGTCACTTTCATTTCAATCTCGCTTACAGTTTCCATATTCTCAAAATCTTTTGTCAGGCAATCATATTTATAAGGCTTTCCTGTTTCACCTTCCCCAACACTCCTGTCTCCTGGCATAAACCAATTTTGTCATTCTGTTGCCATGGTAGGGTCTCACCATCTCAGTGTGCCAGAACAGCTGAGTGTGGGACAGGCTGAGGCCAGACACAGCATGAAGGGAGGGATAGAGAGACCTTGCAGCCATTCCAGCTTTAGCCATCATGGAGCTACAGACCAACTTTAGCACCCCCAGTTAGGCAACGTGAATATCACACCAAGCTGCTGTGTAAACCCACTGCTGTACAGCACGTTTTACTACGCTGCAAGCATAGCAGTGTTTAACTCACAGTCACACAACCTCCCTGACAGACACTAAACAGGGCTGCATAGCGCCCCACAGGGTAAAGACAACATCTCAAGGCAGCCCTGGATCCTAAAGGAGGATGCAACATTAGAGATTCAGAGGAGAAAAAGGAATAAAAGCAGCCAGGCAGGCTTTAATCTAATGATGCTGTGATGCAGTCGTGCAAGGACACTGTCAGCTTCTGCAAAGGTACAGTGGAAATATTAGCACACTGTCAGTGTTTCTATCTTTAGAAAAGTATTTAATCTCAATATTCATTCCACAGCATGTGACAGCATTGGAGGCCCACAAACACTAAAAATGAATATTCCTGATGTGAAATAGAGGGAATTGAAAGGTCCTTACTAACCTTCGGACAAGAATCCTTAATCCAAACTGATGTTGGCTCAGTCTTTCAAAAGTGTCCTAAACATTCCCAGCCAGGTACAAAATCCATTTATTATTATTAAGCTGGCACAGGTGTAAAATAAATGAGAAACAATGTATTCAGCTACCCAAGAAAACATCATTTCCCACAGTGAGTGTACTTCAGTCAGTCTTGATCAATCTGATGGCACCCTGTGATACAGAAATGCCACTACTACATGCCCAGCCTGTGCCCAAATTAACACAACCCAGCCACCCAGCACACAGCACCAGTAGCTATAATAAAGCTGAGTACAATGTCTGCTCTCCTGTAGAGTGAAGTGGATGTAACTAACATCTCATACTAACTTCATGTCTAGAGCAAGGCCTGAGGATCTTAATCTAAAGTCTAATGGAGTATATTTTTATTATATGAAGAGTTAAGAGCATTTGTAGGAAAGGGTAGGAAAGGTCAACAATTCCTTCAAGCATTTCTTATCAGCCCTGTGTTCCACATAAATCACTGAGAGCCTTGAGAGCGTGGAAGATCAGGTCTTCAAGTCATTGGCAAGTTTAAACTTCATGGAAACCGTGCTAAAAAGTCAGTGGCTGTCCATACTACAGAAATTTCCATTTGCTCTCAATTGTGAGTTCTACATCACATTCCTTCAGTAAAGACCTCTTTTTGTCAAGGAAGCCAGAATAGATTTCTCTTTTTGGCTAAACCTGCCTCTCTTAAAATGTATTCTGATGATCTTTCCAGTTACTAACATGCATGGATTTCAAATAACATAGCTGCACAGAAATAGTTCCAACACACAGTAAATTCAGAATTTTTTGGTGTGTCATGGTACACCTTTTACATTTATTCACTGAGACAGTGCAACATGGTACTAACTAACAAATGCTTTTGAAAAAAATTGCTTCTTCTCTGCAAATAAATTTCATTTTCTCCTCTCCCCATCTTCTATTTCACACACTCAGGTTTTGCCCCTTTACTCATGCTGAGTCATTAATTGAATTAAGTCTGAGCAATGAGTGATCTTACATTATCTCTATGTGCACACAGAGCGCTTGCAACTGTTCTGGATACAATGTAAGAACCTGTAAAAGATGTATGAATTTTCCCCAAGACGAATAATGTAGCTGCTACACAGCCAAGATCACCTCACTGCTCTACACTAGACTGGAATAAGTTACAGTCCTTACATGAACACAGGTCTGCCTTTGTCTGGAGGAAATGCAGCAAGGTTCTCCTCAACCTCAGCTGTTTGCATCAGCCAAAGGACAACTACATCACTTTGCACAGCTTCTATTAAAAGCACTCCATGTGAGTGATTTATAGCAGAGGAGATGCTCTTTGGGGAGCAAATTGGTCTTTGATCTATACCTCGGATGTTGCAGTAGGCAATCATCCATAACACTCGTACCATGGGTGCAGGTTTTTGCAGCAGCCAGCTCTCTGCACATGAGCAGCAGATGCATGTGGCCAGAAAATGGCAAAAATCTCACTGCTTGGGAAGAAAAAATGTGGATTGTGGTGCTGGAACTGGAACACATCAGAGTAAATCAAACCCCTCTGCTCCTCTCTTCTAGTTACCAGCTGGTAATGCAGACGGACTCATCAGCTCAATTCTGCTGTCTTAGTTTCTGTTAAAGGCTCTGCTCACACTCAGAGCTCCACATGTGTATTCGTGGCATCAGTTACTGACCCAAAGAACTATATATTTTTTAAAACCCCTTATTTTCAAAAATGGACTTTATTGCTGATATTTGCAGGCAGAATTTATGGACACTTCTCCTTGGGTAGGAGTAATATTGGATTCTGATATCATTATCCTGAAAAAGGATCCAGATGCTGAACGTGTCTCAACCAACAGACCTGTAACCATAATGATTGATTCAAATACTTCCAGGAGTGTTTATATGATTTTAAAACTGCTGCAAGGTAAGCTTTCAAATATTACAATACAGTAATGCTCTTATGAAGTATACATTAAAAAGGCTTTTCTGAACCTTATTTCATAAGATCCAATTCATTTAAGTGGGAATTTTTTTTTGCTGACATAATCCTCGAAGAGTAGAATACTGAATGCTCTTTAAATCAGTTATTTGGGATTTAATGCTGCAGTAGCAAAAGGAATTTTAGTAAACAAAATACCTGACAGTATCTGACCGTAAAAGGATACTCTATCTTTGAACTGACCATTCAAAGGACTCTCAAAAGAGTCAGTGAAACTCTTAACAGAATCTGGTTATTAAAATTTTTAAATTTTGTTTTCTTGCTTGGGGCTTTTTTCTGCAGTAGAACATATAAGCTTATAAGCAGTAAAAGCTAGGGTACAACTGCATGTCAAAGCTCCTGTTAATGTTAAGGTGATTCTTTCCACTGGGCTGATATTTCACTTTCTCTTGCTGCAGGATGTTGCTCCACATGTATTCTTGGGCCATACAGAAAACTTAGAGAACTACATAGATAATAAATTAGGGGAAAGTAATCAGTTTTCTCATGCATCCTGGTGTAGAGAGCTTGGGGTTGATGGTAGGAGGAACATACTTCTAATACTTATTGCAGTTTCTTTATCTGTAGTCACATATTAATACAAGCTATACTACATGAAAAGAAATTGAATTACAGGCTTGGTACCCATCATTTTTCTAATGGAAATTCCATCTCATGTATCAGCCAAGACACAGAGCTGGAATACCAAGAATGTGTGCAAAGTCATGCCCTACCAGGACTCTGGGGATTGTAGTGCAGAACCAGGTTCATGGTTCTCATTTGGAGCTGAACTGAACCTTAGACAGAAACACAAGCAAGTAAAGTGGTTTATAAATAATTATAAAGCTCTGGTCCTTTCTACGCTTATTCTCAGAATTAACATCACTCATGTGAGTGATCCCATTAAATCCACAGCATCATCTATTGCTCACAAAATGAAAGCCCATTAAATCCACAGCACTACTTACTGCCCACAAAATGAAAGCCCATAAACCACTTAACTACCTCTGACCTGAGGGATTTTCTCATCTGTGCACCCTGGGACAAACTAAGAATGACATGGTTCTGAATTAATTACTCCTCTGCAGCTCTTCTCATCACTTCTCTCACTTAGACAAATGCCAGTATTTACAGGATAAAGTTCTTAATTGAAAACATTCACTGCCACTCATGCAGCCACCACACAGAGCCTATTGCCTAAACTATGTGATATCCAGAGATCTTATGTCAAAATATTTTAATGATCCTCTAAGAAGCAAAATATGATGAATGTTACATATTGCCACCATCCTGAGATTGTGCTTTGCTACCATTAAACCAGCAGTAAGAAGTTTCAGAATTTTCCAAATAATTGGTACTTTGTATTTTAAAAAACGATCACTCAAAATCTGTAAATGGAGCAATCATTGTATGAAAAAATCACTCCCTTTTCTACCCAAGTGTAAAATATTTCTCTATTGTAATAATGCAGTTTAATGCTCACAAAATCACATCAGATCAAATCCAACACCGAACTGCTGAGATACACACAAATTGTCTCCTTAGGATCATCACCCTGAAATTAAAACAATAAAATATGTTATTGGTATTTCTTGTATAGTAGAAAAACTGCTTGTTATACTTGAAATAAGCCAACAGTTTAGTCTTCTGTGTATGCATTACACCTTCTGGATCAGCTTTTCATCTGTATTTCAGGCTGTGAGTCTGTGAGATCTACTACACAGAGTTACAGGCTGCCAGAATTCTCCCAGCTAAGCTGGAATGGTTGCACCTGCTCTAACTCGAGCATCTGCTCTTTCTAGAGGAGGACTCCTTCATTTGAACACCCCCAAAACCACTCATGCTTACCCCACCTGCTCCACACTCTTCAGGCTTCCCAAGGTAACCAAGGCTAGGTCTGCCCAGTATCTTTATGGGAACACATCCACTGCTAATTTGAACATGGATATATTCTAAATTATATTACCTTACTCATATTTTGAAATTGCCAGAGATTGCAATTATTCTGTTTCTTCAACAGGATAGTTCTGCTGTGTAAAACCAAAACAAAACCCTTCTAAGATATGTAAATACTTCTTAATTTGAATTGAAATCTGACATAAATTCTTATTTGATTTAATCTCTACTTTTCTATTCTGGTAGGTTTTAACTAAACAAGAAACAATTTATCTCCACTTGTTTCATTACTGACATTACTCTTAACATGTAAATTTAATTCACTGAATGCATGAGCAAAGTGTGTGCTTAAAACCTGTACTGCAGGGGTTCTAAGGCAGAAAACCTTTCTTTCAATATCTAATAATTTCACGTTGGATAATATTTACCCAAGTCAAGAATAGTCTGCAATTTGGCTGCCTAACAGAAATTCAGAGGTGTTCTTATTTTAAAATGTGGTATCATTTTGCTCAAGGTATTTAAAAGTGAACTGTGGGTTAGTTCTTATTTCTCTAGCTACACTGGAACACCACAAGCATAAAAGGACTTCAACAGAATTTAAGCTCATGTTGGCATTCTACAGTTATAAATAGGTTATGTGTAACAGTATTTACCACTTAATTGGATTGCAGCAAATTTCAAGATTAAAAAAATATCACATGCTGCAAGAGTTTGGAACGAAATATTCTTTTTGATGTCAGTTCCTGAGAAAGTAAGCAGGCATTCCCCTGCTTTACAGGATGCTGCTCTGGCAGCTCCACCTTGAGTGGAGAGAGTCACTGCTGCTCTCTGTCAGAAATAGATAGCATTTAATCGTTTGGTTGGAGTTAAAAACTCATACCTACTTTTTATTTCCAGGCAAGATACGCAGTGGAGAGTTCAGCAGTTCTTACTTCCCAACCTGCACACCTCTGCTTAAGCCCTCGTCCCTCAGTCCCTCTGCTCAGACAAGTGAGCACTGTTTTCTTCTCCAGGCTCAGAGTCTCAGTTTCATTCTTCCTTTCTGTGTTTATTTTGTGTTAACTGACTTCTCTGAGCAGATGCTGAATGTTACTGTTTTGTATGTCAAAGCAACACATACTCATCTGCCCTGCTGTCTTTTCCTAGCAAACAGGAAACCTAAGAGATTCTCGGTCAGACAAAATTTGCATTTATCCAGGCTTCTGGGCAATCAAATTTATGCCAGTCTGATTAATTTATCATCTGACAATTTTTCTAATCAGATTTTTTTTTCTATTTTTAAACATGAATCAGGTCATTTCCCCTCCTTGAACCTTTACTTGAAGCTAATGACATGCCCTTCAGGCTTATCAGGTTAAACCAATGAACAAATAAGAATTTCTTTAGCTACAAGGCCATAGCAAAAATGATTTGGTTATCTAATACAAAATAATAAAGATCATTAATTATATTTCAAGATTTTGCTGTTGCTGCATTTTCTGTTCAACATGGTACACCAGGTGGGCACCAACTTTAGTGACAACCTGTACATATCTGTTGAACATAATCATAAATGTACAGGAGAGGATATTAATGCAGAATTTCCCACACTGTGGGGCTCTACAGGGTTCTCACATCCAACAACTCTATCCAATAACAAAAATTCACCTTTCTAATGACAAGGATGGTGTTTAGGAGCAATATTGCCAAAAATGATTAATTGGGATGCAATTATACTCTCCCTACAGGTGCTCCCAGCTGAGAAGGTTCCTTCACTTCTCTTTCACAGCAGCAAACTTTTGTGTCTCAGTAATGCATGTGGGAGGCTCTGCCTGAGCCTTCACACCCACTGGTATGAGGAACCTCCAGCCACCCACTAAGGGGGAAGAAGGAGAATGGAGAAGAACATGAAATGGAAATTGAAAAGAGAAAGGAGATTGTTCAATTTTTTGAAAAGGTCATCTTCAGTAAAATATACTCATTATAGAATTTCAATTATCTCTAATAGTTGATAATACTAGCAGAATGGTAGCTCATACTGAAAGCATTTATTTGGTTTTCTCTTTGTAAATAGAAGTGTAAATTAGGGCAGCACAACTTACTCTTCCTGTGTTTTTTTTCTTTACAGCTTATTTGGCAAATTTGGCCACAAGTGATTTTCAGTCTGTCAAGCATGGACAGCATTTAATTAACACATACAGCTACGTAAACATTTTTGTGGCTTCTATCTGCTTCTCTCTAGAGTAAATATTTCTAAGGAGCTGGCTTTCATTTTCTTAGCTTGTGTAGTTACTACAATTAAAATTACATAGTACGTCTCCAATTATTTATATTATAGGAATAACAAACACAATGGAAACTTCTGGTTGTAAACAGCTTAGTCACTAAGAAAAAATACATTATGTATTTCTTAACCTTTCCAACACGCTGCAACTTCTACAAGCAAAAAAAGCATACCTTAGCCCACATGAAACTGCATATATACAAATTCAACTCCTCCTAGGTAATCTCCTGCCATAGANGCAACTTCTACAAGCAAAAAAAGCATACCTTAGCCACATGAAACTGCATATATACAAAATTCAACTCCTCCTAGGTAATCTCCTGCCATAGACTAGGACAATGGATTCACTATAAGGATTCAAGGTCCCTTCTCACAGGTTTTATATTATTCTAATAATCTGCAAGTCATTTATTTTTCTATTTCTTAAAAAAAAACCCTTGAAACTGAATAAAATTGTGCCTTCCTGGTATTAACAATCTGCTATTTTAAAACTTAGCATTCTCAGATGACAAACTAAGTGTGAATGTATCTTTGACAGCAAGTTTTCTAAATATCAACAAAGGATATTTTCAAATACGTTTCAGAACATAGCCAGAAGAAAAGTGCCCTTAGCTTTGAAGCTTGAAATTTCTGGCTTGAACAAGATGATACTATTTATTCAACTTGAGTAATACAGTCATGAGATTACATCAGTCCAATTAAAGTAGATAGTATACAATGGCAGTTCTACTGTACACTTCACTTACTATTATATTAACTTGAACCTCCTGGAAAAATAGAGTTCTGTGAAAGGAGACTCTGACAACAGTATTGTGAGCTCAGGAATTTCTGAGTTAGCTTAAAAGATGAAGTATTTATACAAATTCATCTTATTTTGTCAACAGGGCAAATCAAGATTGAAAATATGCAGACAAATCTTTTCAGAGTCATCTCTAGTGTGTACACAGTAAATTGGCTCAAGGTCAGAGGCCAGACTGTGCTGCATTTCTCTGAGGCAATACACAGAGGGTAGAGGTCCAAGGAGTTGGGACAGAAAGAACAGAGGAGAAGGAATGACACCTCCTCCTCTGTCTGTAACTCCCAGATTCTGAGCTGCCTCAAGGTGAAATGCTCAGCAAGATGTGCTGTAGTGCAAGGCAGCTCCCTCACTGCCGCCCGCAAGCTGCCCCGCTGCCCCGGGCCCTGAGCACACACTGCCCCAGTCTCTACCTAACAAGAGGCAATGGGGCCACTGATGTGTGCTTCCCCTTCATGGAACAATCCCCATCCTTGCTCTGCTCTCTGGACACACCTGCAAAGGCTGGGCCAGGATTAGGCATCTCCTTTTGGAGATCATAATGAGTGAATGCCTTTAACAAAGCAATTCTTAATGGAGGCTGGTACCTGGGAACTGATACCAAACCAAACCTAAGTTAGCAGAGACATGCATCTGAGATAAGGAGACACTTCTGATTGACTGTGATTTATGGGGACAATTTGTACTTAGCTATGCTCCCCATCTAATATTCACAATTAGAAAACATTTCTCAACTCTGTGGTACATATTTATTCAGAAAGAGCCAAACTTATTTAGGAATACAACTGTCATTGAGTGTAAGGTAGAAATGTCTCTCTAAGGAAGAACAGACTCACACTTTGTAAAACAAGTTTTCCCTTAGCACATTAGTGAAATAAAGACATTTCATGTGGTAAGAATGGGACCTACCTTTTTAGTCTGATTCACATTTACCAAACTGCAACTTCAAAATGCCTTTGCCATGAAGCTGAAGGATCTGGTTGTATTCTTTGGGCATTGCATGGAAACCCGGTTTAGGCAGCTGGTTGTCGTAATAGTGGTGGCTGATTGGCATCTTCTCTGTGGATTTTGAGAAAGGCCAGAAGCCATAGAGCTTCACATTCTCACACAGCTCAAGGGCAGCACTAGTGATCATAAAACCAGATGACAACCGATAGGCTTTCACACCCTTAGTTCTCCAGAACTGGGCAAGATTTTTCAGATAAGTGGGGTGAAAAAATATTGCCTTTTGGGCTGCTTTGAACTCTTTCAGAGTGTGGAATACTTTAAAAGAAGTGGCTGTGTTGCTTCTGAAGGAAAATGCTGGCAGTAAAAGAAAAGCATCTCCATAGACCGCAATGTTTTCCAGAAATTCTGCCTTCTTTTCATTTAGCTTGTTGTATCTGCAAAGTACAAAATTTTAGGAATGGAATGTAGTACTGATACAAACATTACAGACCAGAACAGCACAACTGCACTTGCAAAGATGTATGAACTCTGCTGCAGCAGCTCAGCCTGTCTACACTGCAAATTTATATCACCGTATTTTAAGTTGTCACAGGTGTAGCTATGAAAATCTGACTATTGTATAATAAGAACACACTACATAGGATTGAACTGGAGATACTGAAGCAGATCAAATTCACTGCTAATGACACTAGGACATGTTTTAGAATTGATCAATTCAAGAAATTAGGAAGAATGCAAAAAATACTGTGCTCAAACTTTCTCTGTTTAAAAATACATGCACTACAACATACACTGTATGTGTTTGTGAAATGTGTTTCTTACATCAGCAGGTATACAAAAATCTCTCTTCAAAATCTCTGTCTGCCCTGTGTGGAAATCTAAGGATGCATGTGAGCAGTCTTGGAGTGTTAAAGATTAATATGTGTTCAAGTGCAAAGTATACTTTAAAAATAGCTAAAAGTATAGGCATCCCTGTTTATGTCCTTCAGCTACAAAGGGAACACATGGAGATCTATAAACACTTACAGCTCTAACTTCACAAATGACCAGGATTTATTCTCAGATGCTTCCAGTCCCCAACAAAGAGCAAAGAGACTTAGTTCTCACCAATGCATAATTCTGTGCTCCCAAATACTGACTAGTGAAATTCCCTAGTTATCTGAGAAGTGATGCAAGCAAGGGGATCACTCAACTCATGTCCTCTATAGATCTGACTTTTCTGAATTACTTAAACATATGGAGCTTCCCCCCCTTTGGGACTCAAAGCACTGAATCCTCTTTTGTAGGTTGTTGTCTATTTGAGCAGCATATTTTCACCTTTTAAAGACTATCAGAGTCCACTTCTTAAAAATTTCTCCAGCAGAAGCTGGAAAAATTGGTTTCATTTCTCTTCACAACTCGAGCAGGTTCAAACCCTCTTTTCATGCAGCACTTTGAAACAGAGGACAGCAGCCACTGCTGTTTCCATTCAAAACATTCATGGAAGAATTACCTCTTGCACAACTAAATTAGTGCAAGGAGTGATACACCCTTTCTCAACCTGAAGGGGTTTAAACTTACAGCTTCTGCTTCCCAGAAAAGTGCCATTACCACCAGACTCTGAAACAAAATGAAGGAGAGAGACTCAGGCCCTCCTGTTGACCCTGAACTTCTGTGCATGCAAGAGTCACACAGCCAAAACAAGCAAGAAACGCCTGAGCCTATGTCTAGGAAAAGTGGCCAAAGGGTGAATTTCTGGCTTCCACTACAAGAATTTTCTCTGGTTTTACTCAGTGTAAAGTACTGAGCCTACAGGACAGAATTCAAATCTCTATTCTTCCTTGGCTAGAAACCTGGACAACTCAACAGTTTCTCAATCTCCTTTCCAGCTCTGCCACTGTAAGAAGTGTAGCTCAGTTCGATTAAGACTCAAAAAACTGTGCTTTTCTCCAAGGGAGTTCACCTACCTTTTACACCCTGACAAACACAGTTCAAAAGCTGATTAACCTTAACAATAATATCATCAGACTAAGCCAGTATGCAAAGAATTAGAAATTACAGGGAATAATGTCAGAATAGGTCTTCTGAGAGAAGAAACAAACTTGATTCTGCTAAATGGTACCAAGTTGCTTCCTTTTTCTTCAAAAACATTTACAGTTTTCTCTGAATATTTAAATAAATACTTTTTAAAAATCATAAAGTCCTCTTAAACCCTCACTTAATCCTCCTTAATGGTTTAGCCCCCATTTCCTTCAGTGTAACTCCTATTAACCCTAGTGTGACTTAATTTGGCTATAAAATGAGTGCAGCTGTGGCAGAACACTTTGATTAAGCCCAGAAAAATTGTGAATCAGGTCAGAAGTCACCAGGATGCTGAGTCATTGAACAATTTCCCTTCCTCATATTCTTGTGCAGCCCCACTAACATCAATGCTAAATCTAGTTTTGGAGAAGCAATAATGCATCTTCGTTAAAGTCGAAAAGGTTTGGGTAAGCATTTACATGGTTAGTTCTCATTGCAAAAAATTAAGTTCTACCCCTGAATCAATGAAAAATGTCTGTTAGCCATTTCTGTGTACTCATTGTACTTTTTACTTCTTCCTTTCAAGGAGAAAAAAAAAAAGCTTTGCTTTATGTTGTCTGTTTGAAAATACAGTTGTGACAGACAATAAGATACAGTAAGATTAGCAAGCAGTAAATAACATGGCACAGCATTCCTTTTCATAGATAAGCTGCAGTTCTAGCCTGCTGAAGATGTCAGATTAGTCAGGCTGGCCTTATTAGATTTTCCTTTCATCAAGGTGAAAAAACCCCCACCTCTGCTTGGAAAAAAGTGTGTGAGCAAGCAGCTTTCACATGGATTGAAAAAATGGATTGCAGAAGCTGGGCCTCCATTCAGGAAACAGCCTTCATTAGAACAGCCTCTAAGCCCACTACCTAAGAACACATGCTCACCATCCTGATGATAGATTTAGACACATATTTCCAGGCTTTCCTGATTTATGATTACAATTCATTTCTAAATGCTTGGGGTCATGAGGGTCATGGGGGGAAAAGAAGAGGTTTGGGATTACAATCACCAATTTTACTCTGCTATAAATTCTTGACTAGTATCAGCTAAGGCTCTTGCTAATCTGGGTATTGCTGACTCCTTTATGCTACAAAAAAGGCCAGGTTTAGAAGATTTTCATTTAGACTAGTACATATTTCACATGGAAACTAAGGCTTAACGAGGTAATCTACATGCACTACTCTCTATGCTGGCATTCCAGTGGATTTCCATGAAAATCTAAATCATGCAAACAATTATACACCATTGCACAGAAACAGATTTGCAGTAGTACTCACTTCTGAGCTATGATACTTGGATTAACAGTCACAAGATTTGTTTTATTGCCAACATCTTTGCTAATGTTTCCTGTGGTTGGAGGGAGGTTACACCTGAAAGTGAGAAACATTTGCTTAAACAGATGTGCACCAGAAATGCTTTACAGTTATTATTTGAAAATGCCTCTCTTGCGAAATGACACTTTCACATCAGCTCCCAGAGATGTCTAAGCACTTTACAAATATTAAATAAGGCTTACAGCACTTCTAGTAAAGATATTTAATCTACTGTACAGATGGTTAAAATAGGGCACAGAGAGCTCATTTTCATAAATCGTATCACAAACTAGGAGCACAGTCAAAATCCCAGTCTATGAATGCCCTATGCTGGCTGCTAGGAATTATTGTCCCTCTTGCCTAAACAATGCATTTCTGCTGAAAGTCTTCTACTGTGTCTTCTAAGAAGAGCATAACTTGCCCTATCGCAGAAACAGTGATTTCTGTGAAATGCAAAAAAAGCATTTTTTAAAAATTCAGTCACTTAGTAAGTTGAGCATCTTAGTACAAAGACTTCCCATTTGTAGAAGTTATTTAAGTNTTTTTTTTTTTTAATTTTCAAAAGCCCAAATATTAGGAAAAAGTAAGAAAAGGAAACAAAATCCAGCATGCTGTGTGATTGGACATCCCTGAGAAAAGAACCTTCCCTCTGCTGCTCTGTTTCTTTTCATGAACTACAAACTGTGAGTCACATACTGAGAGAGTGAGCAAAATTACACTCAGAATGCACCTGGTTTTCTCCCAGTCTATCCAGGGAGTTTAAAAACGCTGCTTAAATAGATACTTGATTTTTTAAAATGAGTAACAGATGAAACAAATATCAGGGCAATTAAGTAGCTACATGGGTGAGCCAGATTATGGATAAGTAAACACTTTGTTAAACCAGAGATACACATGTGACATTTAATATTAGTCTCCTAAAGGATGTTAAATGACCAAAAATGTCAGATTCTCAGATAATCACATTTCACATCACTGTGAGGTGTCTTAGCAATCACAGATCATATGTGTATCATCCATCCCACTTTTTGATTAGAAAGCAGCATTCTGAAAACTACAAAGCAGAAATATCTTTATCCTTAAAGAGGCAGAAATAAAGAATTGTCAAGATCCTTCCTCATTGCTACAAACTGGCATTGGCACATTTCCAATCCTGCCAAGTTTTTAGAATTTTGGACACACTTTGGCAAGATGAAGCAGCTCTTACCTGAACACAAAGTCAGAACTGTCGATTTCAGCTCCACAGCTGGAATTTTTCAGAATGCCTCCATTTCCAACCACAGCACAGTTCTTGAAGGGATAGACTGAAAGAGGAGAGGACTGCAAACAAATAAAAAGATGCAGCCAATTCTTTATAAGTGCTTTGATTGTTTCTTTGTGTCTATTTTCTCTTGCAGGTTCAATCTGGTAAATCCCAGTAAAAGCTTTCACCATTTAGGAGACAGGATTGCCAAACCTGGACAGCTAAGAGCCAAAAATAGGCACCAACAGACAGAGAACTGTTACCTCTGCTATCAGAACTTTGAGAGTATTCAATAACACTGGATTATTAAAACTGAGTACCTTTTAAATACACTAACACTAAAACTATCTAGTAGTGGATTGAAACCTTGACAAGCTAAGGAACTAATTTATACTGAAGATAGTTTAAACTTACCCATTTTCCTTTGCCCTGTAATAGGGTATTGTCAAACAGTAATTTACTTTCTCAGGTAACAGAAGGTAACTTTAAATTCTCCTCACTTGTGCCATCACACAATTGCATTTGAAACAGAATAACATTAGGGGAACCTGAAGATGCTGCAAAGAATAATGATGTGCCCTGGTTAACTCTTTGTGAATGT
Organism: Polioptila caerulea; assembly: GCA_013397295.1. Lineage (NCBI taxonomy): Eukaryota > Metazoa > Chordata > Aves > Passeriformes > Certhiidae > Polioptila > Polioptila caerulea. Next base: position 1,162 of record VYXF01008985.1, on the reverse strand, counting down.
GAGGCCTCACTGAAGAGATTACTGTTTCTGGCTGTTGACCCTCTCTGCTCCTTTTCTTTTAACAGCTTGCTGTCTTGCAGGGGGGAAGCTGAGTGGGAGCTAAGTGCCTCCACTTGAGAGCCAGCACAGTTCACAACCCAGAAAATTAATGCAAATTGTTGGCTATTTAGGTTTATGTTAATATAGCTGGCTATTATCCCAGGCTCAGAAAGTTTTCATACATCTTGCTCAACTTCTTCTGCTGTGGGAGCACTGACATTTACCAGAGGCCAACAGCTGGGATACTTTGACTGCAGAAATTAAACCCAGTTGTTAAAGTGAGTCAAAACTCGCTTATGGAAAGCATTATCCTTCCTTCTTCTCTCATCAGCTTGCCCAAAGAGAGCAAGAAGGGATACTGTTATGAGCAAGGAAAAAAAGTGTGAGGAAAGTGGCAAACCATATTGCCTGGCAATATAGTACAAAGCACCCTGTTCAAATATTTTGTTCCATTCTGAAAGGATGGTAGGAGAACACAATGGCCAGGCAATTCTGGCTACCTTAGCATGTATTCGTGCACATAAAACATACTACTTTTTCATTTCTCCAGCTTAAATGTGGAATCACTATATCCTCTACTGCAACAAAGTTGGTAAAGACTGATTCACATCAGTGTTTGGAGGAACTAGACTCATGGTAGCTGGGATCTCACTGATCAAGAATTCCAGAGGTGGGTAAAAAGGCTCCCATGTTATCTTAGCTTCAAGAAAACAAACCCTCTGTCTAAACTTGAATGTCTACTGTAATCCTGAGGTACAAAATCTGATTCCTTTTCTCAACCTGTGTTTCTGGCTGCACACCCTGCCCCACTGGGTAACAAAGCTAGTGAAAGGGCTGGAAGGAATGTCCTATGAGGAGTGGCAGAGGACTTTGGACTTGTATAGTTTGGATAAAAGAATTGGAAGTCTCACTGCTCTCTGAGGAAGGGAAGGGCAGAGGAAGGTGCTGAGCCCTTCTCTGTAGTATCCAGTGATAGGACACGTCAGAATTGTTCCAAGCTACACCAGGGGAGGTTTAGACTGGACATTAGGAAGCACTTCTTTACCAACAGGATGGTCAGTTGCTGGAACAGGCTTCCTAGAGAGGTGGTTGGTGTCCCCAGCTGTCAGTGTTTAAGAGGCAT
>VYXF01008962.1:0-10921 GCA_013397295.1 Polioptila caerulea | reverse complement strand
CCAACCTCCCACCAAAACACCACCAAAACCTTCTGTGCCTTTGGATAGACCTAAGCTGGTAAAACATCTGTGGATGATGCAGATAGGGATCCAGTAAAAAGTTCTTCTGACAATTTGATTTAAGTCATCAGTTAGTGAAACAGAAGACAAAAAAAAGTAATCCTGTTGGATGTATGTTTAGAGGCCCCTTTTCAGCATATTTAAACTGTCAGAACTAACTCAATAAAATAACTCTCTTTTGCTGTAGTAAGGGCATGAAAGAGTAAGAGGTGATCTAAAACCAAACACTTGGTAATACAAGAGAGGGGAGGAATAGAACATGGAGTGGATGGAAGAGAAAAAGGTAATTACAGATTTAAAATATCTAGGGCATGTTTAGATAGGCAGATTCTGTTGTCATCATCACACCATTTCTGACTCACCCTTCTGCAAGTCCCACCAAACTGTGTGAGTCAAGGTAAATTTGCAAGATGTGCAGTTCAGCACAGGAAAACCCTGACTACAGCATCAAAGAGAAGACATGAAAGACATGAAAAAAGACCCTGAAAGATAGAAAGCACCTGAACTTAAGACAAAGCAAAATAAAAACTGAGGTGTTAATATTTACCGCTAGGAATTTGGAAGGAAAAGGTAGATAATACTAAATTGAACAGCTGCCAATCTTTAATAAAGACAGCAGCAGACAGAAAGGATGCTGAAGCTGCTCAGAGCACATGGCAAAATCATGTGGCCCCAGGGGGACTAGGGAAACAAGTGGGTCAAACTTGAGAGCTAAGATAAAACTGTGGTGTGAATAATCAACAGAAAATCTGTAGTTTGCCTGTGATCCTGCAAGGCTCCCAGGAGAGGAGCATGACAAGAAAGCTGTTTCTTGTGAGACAGTAAAGGAACTTGGCCTGAGGCTTTCTTAGAAAGATCATGGCCCACGTACACATTTGTTTCTTCTGCCTCTCAGGAGAACTGGTACCCATGTATTTTATAACTAAATAAATAATACTATGGAAATATTCCATGTGGTAAATTGTAAAAAAAACCCAAACCATCAGAGGGCTTTTACTGGCTTAAGAAAATCAATATGCTGTGCATACTAAATATTTCTACAATCTTTTCTTCCTCTGAAAACAAATATTGTCATTAAGACTAAAGCCAACTCAGAGCTTTCTTCACACTGTTTCATAAAATACCCTTCTTTTTTTTCAAAGCGTTAACAATTACAGAGGGACTCATTCACAATGGTATCCCATGGCTGATGGTAAAGCATGTAGCCAATCATCACAATACAAGCTGGACTTGATGTTGAAACAGAGAGGAGCTTAGTTAAGCCACTTTTCTACAAACTTCTCTCATGCAAGACAAAACTAGTTCCAGCTGCCTCCAATGGACACACTGCAGGGCAGAGCTAAGGCTGAGTTGAGGGCTTAGCTTGTCTGAGAGGCACTTTAATGAAAAATGCTATCTAAGAAAGTACAATACTTATGCCTCGCAGTGAGGAGTGAGGAAAAAGGTGTAAATAATAGCAATAGCCCTGTGAACACCAAGTTTAGAGAAGAGGGAGGATGTGATCTAAGGTTAAGTACAGACTCCTGTCAGGAGTGGCAAATCATGGGAGACCCATGACAGAGAGCAACAGTGAGGAACATGAAGGTCATGATTGTGAAGCCACCAGGTGTTCCCCACCATCCTGAAGGGACTCAGTGTAGCAGATGGTCACTTCTAACAGGGCAGGAGAGGAGTCTGGAATGAAGAGGAGCTGAGCCTGGGAAAGAGGTAGGGAGAAGGGGGAGGAAGATGTTTTCTACAGAGGTGCAATTATTTCCCTCTTTTTGATTTGTTTCCCAATACCTGAATCAATACTCAAATATGCATATTCAATAGGTAATACTAAAAGTTAAATTTCCTGAGCTGAGTCAGTTTTGTTTGTGACAGTAATTGATAACTATTTCTCTGTCTACCTAAATACACAGGTTTTCTCACCCTTGCTCTACCTAATTTCTTCTTTCATCCTCCTGAAGGGGGAAAGCAAGTTATTGGCTGCCACTGTGGGTGCTTGACTTTCAGCCCAACCTACCCTACTGATGCATCTTCATTTATTACCTTGAAGCTGGTGATCCAAAAAGAGAAGACAACACAGAAGGATATAAATAATGAAACAAGCAGAAAAAAAAAATAATGCACAAGCTCTTCTTCTCTGAATATATTAAAAGAAAAAGACAGAATGAATACTGGTAGATTCAGCAGAACAGACTTTAGAAAGTTTAAGAGAGAAAAGGGAAAGAACAGTGCAAATTTAAAATTAATATTCATAAGTTTTTTAACATTATTATTTTAATTACTGCAGAAATATAGAAACTGTACAACATGCCATAACATTTTGCTGTTGTCCTCTGTCTCATCACTTTGCATTTTTAAGAACAGAAATTATACTGGTTTTACATGGCATGTTGCCCATGATGGAGCAGGCTTCTGGCAGCAACCAGGTGATGATGTGGGCCTGAAGTTCACAGAGAACTGCGGTTAGTAGCAAGGATTAATCTTGGAGCAATTTGCAAAGGACTGTCTCCCATGGGAGAGACTCCATGTTGGGGCAGGGATGAGTATTAGGAGGAAGAAGCAGCAGAGATAACATTAAATGAACTGACCATGAACCCCATTTTCTGTCCCCCTGTGCTGCTCAATGGGAAGAAGGTGAAGAAAAATACTGAGTGAAGTCAAGTATGAGAAGAAAGGGGGAGTGGGAGGAAAGCTTTGAGATTTGTTTTTACTTCTCATTTTCCTGCTCTGACTTTTGACTGGCAATTAATTAAATCCATTTTCCCAGGTCGACTGTTTTGCCCATGACAGTAATGCATGAGTGATCTTCCCCTGTCCTGACTTCATAATGTCATGAGCATTTTGTCATATTTCCTTTCCCCTGTCCAGAATACGGGGAGTGATAAAGCAGGTTGGTGGGCACCTTGTGGCTAGCCAATGTAAACCCAGTACAGCAGGCTATTAAAACTAATATCTGCCAGGTGAATCTGTAAAAAAAATATGATGTAAAAAGAATACATAAGCACTTATACATCAGAGACCCATAATACTTGAGTGATCTAGGTATTCCTCACTGGTGAATGTTATCTCCCTTCCAAACCTTTGCAGCAGAGCCCTTCCTGCTCAGATTTTGTATTTACTCTGGGGTGAAATCCTACTTGTTTGAAACTTACTTTCAGCTCATTGTCTTTCCAATAACCTGCCTTTTCTTTTTCTCTCCCTGGCTGTGTTTAGGCCGAAAATTGTATTTTCTTGTATGATTTTGTGTAGTATAGGGGTTTTGTGTGAAAGTTCTATATAATTAATGTGATGTGAACCTGTTTGGTTGTGTAACTTAGTTACTTTGCCTCATAAGTTCATTTCAAATACCAGCTGGAGAGACCTCTGTTCTTCTCACACAGTATTTTATTTTTGCCTTTCTTGATGTTTATCTCCAGTTTTGTCATTAATGTTACAAAGTACTCAAAAATTATTTCTATAGAAAGGTAATGTATTCCATTTTGAATACTGTATAACTGAGACAACAGAACAATCACATTTAGGAAATCACTTGATTAGCAAATTTCAAATAATTGCTATTTGAAAATCTCCTGTCTTGCCTCAAGTGAAAGGGCAGGTGGGGATGCTGAGCTTTTTCTCCTTTTGCCATTCATTACTTTGTGTAGCCTTCTTCTACCTGACTTAATTTCTTGTGTCTCAGTTAAGGTCATAATCATTTCCATCTTTCCATACATAGAAGCAACTTCAAGCCTCTAAGAGTTGTCACTTTGTTTTGAAGCACCTTGTTTTTTTCACTATAGCATCCTTGAAAGTAGCAGTTCCGATGTTATTTTCCATTCTATTTTCTACTTCACAGTTAATAAACAGTAGGCTTTAAGTTTCTTTCAAAGCAAAGATAAAATGCTGAAGTACATTACTAAATTTTTGTTTTGGTCAATAAAACATATAGACAATTTTATAAGTGAAATATAGCACAAATAAACAAGTTCTACCAAAAAAAATCCCCCCAAAAAACACAAACAAAACAAACCAAAATACTCAGCAACAATCATCATAAATTCTTAGTTAACTGGGAGAAAATATTAAAAATTTTTTCATGCCTGTTGCACTACTTCATTTTAAAAAATAGTTAAAACTCAAACACCAAAATATGATCTTAACTTGGTAAACTTAAACCTTGCTTTTCAAAATGAAATATTGGTTTTAATTGATAATTAGAAAGTTATTATTGATTATATTCTAATTAATATTTGATCTTATAAAAAAATATTTCCTTCAATGAAGAGGAAAAGAAGCTTTTATTCAAAGCACTAATAATTTATTTTTATCTTTTTTCTAGTACCCAAAATCCTGACATCAAGGTCAATGAAGAAGGGAAAGAAGGTACTCCAGCTGGTGGAACAGATATTTCTGCGATCCAAGGAGAAGACCATGGTAAAGCAGGCTGTCCCCCTGTAGCCTATGGGAAACTCCATTCCTCAGCAGATGGAGAGTCCTCAGAAGCACTTCAACATCCTGCACTGTAGCAGACTCCTGGCCCACAGAGAGAAATTTAGGCAGGAAAATGTTTTCTGGAAGGAACTGTGTCCCATGGGGAACCCAGGCTGGAGCAGTTTGTTCCTGAGGGACTGTACCATGTGGAAAGGACACAAGCTGAAACAGTTCTTGGAACACCATATTGTCTGGAAAGGACCCATATTGGAGCACTTTATGAAAGACTGTCTCCTGTGGAAGAGACCCCACTGAAGCAAAGACATAACGTAGGGAGGGAAGAGTCATGAGTCATTAGCAGAGTCTGGAAAGAAGGGTGGTGGGAAGGTGGTTTTAATTTCGGTTGTTTCTCATTTTCCTACTCTTTTAACTGATAATAAATTAATCTTTCCCACATCAAGTTTTGCCCATGAGGGTAGTTGGTGATCTCCTTATTCTTGTCTTGAGCTGCAACCTTTTTCACTATGTCTTCTCCTCCTGTCCTTCTGAGGAGGAGTAGTGAGATTGAGACTTGGTGGGTACCTGTCAGCTAGCCAAGGTCCACCTACCATTGTCCTGTGACATTCCTGTTTTTGTGAGAGGTGAGTGGTAATCTAGCCATATACTTTTACTTGCACTGTGTAATTGAGATGATGACTGCTCTCTTCGTGATTTTAGTGACTTACTACAACCTCTTGAGGACACAGATTTGCTAAAAATCAAGTGTTTATTAAATAGTCAGTGCTAAGCTCACAGTAATAATTACTGTAAAGTCATTAATCAGGTGCATTCAGGTAACTGCTTCAAATGATCACACATTTCTCTAGCACCTGGCCTTTTTAAAAGGACAACACCTAGCAAATTACCTTTTCATTTATTTTAATTCCATTTAATTTGGTTTGGAGACTCGGAGTTCTGTTTTTGTACACAGTTATTAGTTCTGCTTTTATCCTTTTATTTTTTTCATGCATAGCCTCTCTGGGCATGTATTTATGCAAGATTAAGGTGCATTTGGGGACTCAGGTTCTAAAGCTCAGCATGCCCTTTGGATGTGAGCAGAAACTGTGGTAGTTTCTCTGCCAATTGTCAGTACAAAGAGTCAGAGTGAATGAAGTATTAGGACATGGGGAAATTTTTCTTCACAGAAGAAGGTTTGTTAAGCCTCGGAATGGACTGCTCAGGGATGTGGCTAAGTCACCATACCTGGAAATGTTCAACAAGTGACTGGATATGGCAGGGCCATAGTGTATTTGATACGATGGTGTTCAGTAAAAGGCTGTACTCCATGATCTCAGAGGTCATTTTCAACCTAAATGATTCTGTGATCCTGTGAAGAATGGAGGTGCCTAATATGAGATGGTAACAAAAATTATTCATCACTGTCCAGAAATGGAATTATCAGAATGTCTTGAAGTGATTTATGTTGATAGCCTATTTATTGCATGATCCTCTGCTTTATGCCCAGAAATGGTTGCTGTATCTTTAAGGCCCAGGACTGGATGTGTGCAGGGCTGGGGAGCTTTGGGGTTTTTGGTGGGCATTTTCAAAGCCTCACTGCCCAGCTGCTCCATGGCTCTGTGAGCTGAGGTTCTGCTTGGCTAGCTTGGTTTCACTGGCCCAGGCTAAAAGCTTTTCCCTTCCCTGGCTTGGAAAAGCTGCAGTTGGAATCTTTCCTCTGCCTCGAGGAGATCTCAGCAGCTGCAGGTGTGCGAACGGAGAGGGACCGGCGGGAGCAGGGCTGCCCTGTCCCTGCCCCAAGCCTCAGGGAGCCAGGGACGGAAAGCCAAGGCACACCAGGAGGGTCCAGACCAGGTGTTCTGCCTGCCATGGCTGCTCTGGAGAGGAGGTCGACGCCAGGGAGCTGCCAGGTTTTTGTCTCCTGCTGGAACTCTTCCGTGGAAGCTCCACTTCCCTCAGAGTAAATGCCAGCACCACGTGTCAGGAAGGGGAATTTCTCCAACATTCCCACCATTCTCTGGGCATTTTTTGGTCTTTGTCCATGGTGGGGGGGCAAGTTCTGATGGTTTGTTATTTAAAGTTATTTAAAGTTTGTTATCTGTATTTACTTTTGTTCCTTGCCTTGAGGGCAAGGAACTCTTGTTTTTCATAAGCCATTGGTTTGGTTTGGGTTTTTTTTTCATTTTCATCAATTCAACCAATTTTCTGTTGGTGGAGGGGGATTGCTGAAATACTTTAGAGGAGACTGCTCATTGCAGAATGTGGTCTCTTAAATTTGTCTTGAAACTGAGACATGGAACTTCCTCTCTATCTCTGTGGATATAAAGATAATTGTCTATATTTTCTCAGATGGAAGTCCCTTAGGATTACACTTACCTACAGGCTGCCTTTGAATCTGTAAATACAAATCTGCATTTTTTTTAGTAATGTTGGCAGCAGGCTGAGAGAAATTATCTGAACTCTCAGTATTGTAAGACCACACCTGGAGTATTGCATGCAGCGCTGGTCTCTCCAGTAAAAGAGAGACACAGGTGCACTGGGTCTAGTCAAACAAGGGAACCCCAACATGATAAGGGGACTGGGACATTTCTCTTAGCTGAAAAGGCTCAGAGAGATAGGACTGCTCAGCCTGGAGGACGAGATGCTTCACAGGTTCTTTACTGTGGTGCCCAATGACAGGACTAGATGCAGTGGGCATGGACTAGAGGACAGAAGACTCCATCTGAACACTTGGAAGCACTTTTTCAACTGTGAGAGGCAGAGCATTGGCACTGGTCACCCAGGGGGACTATGGAGCATCTGTTCCTGGAGAAATTCAAAAGATGTGTGTACATTCCTCTGGGCAGACTATGATTCCATAACTAACTCACTTCCAAATAGTTAAAAGTTAATATACTGGTGTTCCCATACAAATAGGTAAATTTATTTCTATTACCAACTCCATTCAGGATAAATAAAAATAGCCTTAGGGCATTTTTCAAGCCTCATTTTGTAAACTTATTAAAACAGTATCGTGTAAAGGAAATCTAAATTGGAAGCATCATTGGGCCTGTGATTGAAAACCTGGTTCACAAATTTATCTATACTTTGAGAGATTAAATAATGAGCAAGAATAGTCAGAGGAAGCACGAAAGAGGAAATGAGGTAAATATAGTTGCATTATTGAATAGGCCTGTAAAATTCCTTTTTTTAAAATTCAGAGTAAGTCAGGCAATATAATTTTCCTCTCCATACTTTTATCCTTAATGTTTTTCTTTGATACAAACAGGAAATACGGAATTTAAGGATTACATATCCAGAATTTTTAGTTTCCACGACTGTCCAACACTAGACAGATCATGTGAGCTCTAATTTAGATGTACTTCTGAACAACCATCCTCAAATTTATTTACTGAAATTAATCTGAAGAAATGTAAATGCACAATGTGAAAGTAGTTCAAGCTTGCATAAGTATAAACTCCAGTAAATGATATACATGATATACACTTTACAGAAAGTGAATTTTAATGCTCCAAAGAATTTATAAGTTGCATTAAGATACCACAAATGAAGGAATGCTCCACAGGCTTTTTTCAGATTTGAAAGCTGAGAACTTAATTTAAGCCTCTGCAGAGGCAAATGGCTATTTTTGAAAAAGTTATTACTCACTTTGTGGGCTATTGTGTGGTCCAGCCAGCCAGTTCTTTTAGGTTTTAGCTGATTGTCATAAAGTAGTATCAAACTTGATGATGTTGTAAAAAACGTACAAACAAAAAAATCAGTCATTCTTTTCTTCTAGGCATTAATAATTCCTGCTACATAAGTCTCAAATGCCAATATCTGGAGTTAGCAATAAAATACAGACATCCAATAGAAAACTTCTCATCTGTGTATACTAGGAAGTCACAATACTCAGACATTCCCTAATTCATTTCCAAATGGGCTGTTTTCCTGCACCTCGTTGTCAACATGTGAAAAGAGCTTGTGAGTATTACATCATTAGTTATTTTTTAAAATCATATATGTTAAAGAAGGAATTCTGAAGAAATAATTTTGAAAGGCCTAAGTAATAAAATTGTAGAAAATCCCGAATCAGAAGAGACCCACAAGGATCATCAAAATCCAAGTCCCAATTGAAAGGAATTGGCTATGAACTAAATCAGATAAATGTACATATTTCTTCTTATACATATCTTTATTTGTTTGATGTTTCATTCATTCATTCATTCATTCATTCATTCATTCATTCATTCATTCATTCATTCATTCATTCACTCATTCATTCATTCTTCATGTATTATGGAAATAGCAAGAACAGCATGTCAAGTACTAACAGAACTTCTCTGCATTATTCTACCAGTGTTCCCGAGCCTGGCCTGGATAAAGTATATCCTTCCTTTTAAATTGAACTGTAAATAACTAGCATTTCGTGTTCACTCTTTTGATTGATCAGGGCAGATAACATCAAGTGAGAATTGTGCCATGTCTGATACACTTTATTAACAAATATATCCAGGAATATATCCAGGGGTAACCTATGCAGTTTCTGAAATTCTATTTATCGTTAAATGTACTTTTCAGCTTATTGTCTCATCAGATTATTTTTTAAAAAAAGGAAAAAAAGAAGAAAAACAATAATTAGAAAGAGAATTTTAAAACCATTAAATAATGTTTATTGATAAGTATCTCCAAAGAGTAACACATGTGTCTTGCAGGAGAAAAAGACAATAACATTTCTCGTTTTTATACAATGTAAAATTATATAATATCTTTCCCATCTCCTTGTAAATGCATATGCTGGTGTAGCACTAGGCTTCTGTAGAAATTAAACACAGAAACAATATAGTGAAAAAAATTATTGATTTTGGTTGAGTTTTTTGGAAATTATCTGAATTGGGATATACTCCTGCACTGTGGAAGCAAAAATGGCTTATACAATCTATAAAATATGCTGATATAACATATAAAAATACAATAATAAATCTGATTTTTTATTTAGTAAGTATAATAATGTTAAATGAGTTATTTATTAAAATTTTATTATTACTGAATAAGAAAGGAAGGTAGTTGGTTGCTATACATGAAATTTTGTAGCCTCGGTTTCCAGGGAGAACATTTTTTTAGTAATTTTTTTGGCTTTCCCCTTATCTATCCCACATAGTATACTTTCCTGATAATTTGTTTGTGCTTCAGAAAGCAAAGTTTACACAGAAGCTCACTGACAAGTTTAAATTAAAACCAAAAAGAAAACCTCTGTCTTTAAAGCCATGAAAAAGAAATTGCTATAGAAGAATACTAAAATATGTTTAAAGATTGTTTGTAGTTTGGAGATGTGCATATCACCAATACCAACAGAAAAACAGAAGTTGCAATATAATGTCTTCTCGCCTTCTGCCAAAGAAATAAAAAAATTTAAATGTTGTGAATCAGCTGTAAGGTGTGGAAGTTCATCTGAGCTGATCAGAGAAGCAGGACAGTAATTGTCTGTCTCAGTTTGGAAGACAGATGTGTTTGTGAAAAAGCAGGAGTATCTACCCCAATTTTTTTTCCATATTAACATGTTACATTAAATTTAAACTTCTAAATTATATACGTATGTGCAGTACTTTAATTATATACATACGTACATATATACATGCAGTTACAGATACAGGTAGAGTGTTATGAGTAGTTCACTCTAAAACAAGATTTCTTTGAGGTATGCATTGAGTTTCTGTGTTCTTTTGTTTTACCCACCAAGTACAGCTTGGTCACTGAATGAAGACAACTCCACGGATGGGGTTGTTTTTGATGGAGACAGAATTAACTCAAACAGTTTTTCCAAGCATATTTTGCATGTGTACTACTTGAATTTTATTTCTATCTGTTGTTTCTAAGGTCTCAGATTGGGTAGGGCTTGTTGGGTTAGCGGAACCCCAGGTATTTACTAGCCAGATTGCTTTTGCTAAATTAATTTTTCAGTTCTTGAAANGTGCAGTACTTTAATTATATACATACGTACATATATACATGCAGTTACAGATACAGGTAGAGTGTTATGAGTAGTTCACTCTAAAACAAGATTTCTTTGAGGTATGCATTGAGTTTCTGTGTTCTTTTGTTTTACCCACCAAGTACAGCTTGGTCACTGAATGAAGACAACTCCACGGATGGGGTTGTTTTTGATGGAGACAGAATTAACTCAAACAGTTTTTCCAAGCATATTTTGCATGTGTACTACTTGAATTTTATTTCTATCTGTTGTTTCTAAGGTCTCAGATTGGGTAGGGCTTGTTGGGTTAGCGGAACCCCAGGTATTTACTAGCCAGATTGCTTTTGCTAAATTAATTTTTCAGTTCTTGAAAGTCTCCCCTCCCAGTGTCTTTAAGGTGATTTTAAGCAGACCATTGCACTGTTTAACTTTTCCAGCCACTGGTGCATGATAAGGTATATGTTATACTTACTCAATGCTATGTTTTCTAGCTTAGGTGTTTATAAGGCTGTT